>PVLA01001850.1:0-314771 GCA_004027455.1 Hydrochoerus hydrochaeris
AAGGAAGGAAGGAAGGAAGGAAGGAAGGAAGGAAGAAAAGAAAGAAAGAAAGAAAGAAAGAAAGAAAGAAAGAAAGAAAGAAAGAAAGAAAGACAAACTAGTAAAGCAGGATGGGAGGAAGAATATGGTGTCTTTAGCATTTTCACAGGACTGTGTGATTATCCCAATGTTAATTTAGCTCTCTGCATGTGTGTGTGTGTGTGTGTGTGTGTGTGTGTGTGTGTGTGTACAAGTGCGCATGGATAGAGAGCCCTTTCCCAGACCTTGTCTCAGTCCGGAAATTTATGAGCACACACAAAAAAATTTATATATATATATATATATATATATATATATATATATATTTTTTTTTTTTTTTTTTGTCTTTTTGAGACAGGTTCTCACTATGCAGTTCATGCTGGCCTTGAGCTCACTTTGTAGCCCAGACTGGTCTCAAACTCACAATGATCCTCCTGCCTCAGCCTCCCAAGTGCTGTGATTACAGGCATGAGCCACCACACCCAGCTATATTTTTTTTAAGTTTAAGATAAGACATATCACAATTATGAATGCCTATATGATGTGGTTGGGTCATCTCTGTGACATTCATGCTAAAAGCTGAAAACCTCACTCTAATAGATATCGCCCAGGCATGGTGGTGCATGCCTGTAATCCCAGTACTTGGAAGGATGAGGCAGGAGAATTGCTATGAGTTCAAGGCCAGCCTGCATTACATAGTCAGTTTTTTAAAATTTTATTTTACAGAGAATAAAACAAAAGAGGACAGAACAGTACAGATCAGAACAGAACAATACAAGCAACAGAGCACTTCACAACAAGACAATTGGATATCAACAGTAGCTACCATAATATCTTTCTTTGAAACAGTTGAGCTACATAGTCAGTTTAAAACCAGCCTGGAATATCTAGCAAGACTGTGTTTCGAAATGAAAAAAAAAAAAAAGCCAGGACTGGTGGCATAGACCTGTAATCCTAACACTCGGAAGGCTGAGGCAAGAGGATCACTGCAAATTTGAGCCCAGAGTTGGCTACACTGTGAGTTCAAGTCCAGCCTGAGCTACATAGCAAGACCCTTTCTCAAAAAAATAAAACAAACAAAACACACGCACAGATCAACCGACAACCCAGATTGAGAGATGTTATTAAGAATAACAGAACTGAATTTCCCAAGTGTTAAAGGTCATGAAAGCCAGAGAAAGACTAAAGAATTGTCACAGACTAGAGAAGACAAAGTAGCTGTATAATTACATTGCAATGTATGACAGCCTAGATTGAATTTTGGAAGGGGAAATGGTCTATACTTTAGTTAACACTACTGCACCAATGTTCATTTCCTAAGCTTGATATTTACACCATTATCATATAAAATTTTTAAGGAAGCCAGATATGGTGACACACACTAGTAATCCCAGAATTGTGGGAGGCTGAGGCAAAAGGATCTAAAGTTTGAACCCAGCCAGGGAAATTTAGTGCAATCCCAACTCAAAATTTTAAAAAATGCTGGGGATGTAGTTCAAGGCAGATCACAATCCCCAGTACCAGCAATAAAAGAAATAATGCATACTATTTCTACAATGCTTAAACCTAAAGTTATTTTTAAATAAAAACTAAAATTCTGTCATTATATATTGAAAATGACATTGGCTTCTCAATTGAGATTCCAGAACCCAGGCTGGGAATTTAGCTCAGTGGCACAAGTGCCTGCCTGGCATGTGCAAGGAAGGGTATGAGTTTGATCTCCAGTACCAAAACAAAAAAACATAATGTAAGATTCCAGAACTCATCTCCAGCTGCAACATGACCATGAGATTTGATCAAACAGTGGACTACCTGTTTCAAAGATCATTCGCCGAACCACCAACTATTATTCTACTTTCCAAAACACTGTATGTTCCCATTTGATTTAATTTTACTTATAGCTTCATATTTAAAGGCTTTAGCATATTCCTTCCATCCAAGGTGTGCACTATTAAAATTAATTTATTCCATCCCTTCTGTTGATCATTTAGGAAATATTGAAACTGGGCATGGTGGTGCACACCTGTGATTCCAGCACTCAGGAGGCTGAGACAAGATGATTGGCATGAGTTTGAGGCCAGCCTGGGCTACATAATGAATTTAAGGCCAACCTGAAAGACATAATGAGATACTGATTCAAAAAAATGTATACAAGTTTTTGGCACAATAAATAATACAATGATAAACCCTTTACAAAATTATTTGCACAAATTTCCTTGGGATAAGTAGCAGAATTATAGTATTCTTACTGTTGACTGTTTAAGTATCTCTCTTCTGCACATTCACCTTAGGGAGCTGGTACATGTACATAAAACACATTAGTTCTCTTTATTTCCCCTTCCTCTCCCTTCTGTTCCCCCTCCCTCCATCTGTTGGTCCTCTTCCCATTTGCAAAAGATCTGTCTCCCAGTGGGCAGTGCATGTTCCATTATTGCCTCCTGATTGATGCGTTTTGTATTTTGTTGTAGTTTTTTCTTCTTTTTATCCTTGAATAAAGTGGATTTGAAAAAAAGATCTGTCTCCCTGTTTCCTAATGTCTTTTATTTTGCTTTTTATTTATATGTTGGTTTGTCATAAAAGAGAAACCATGCAATAGTTAAGCTTTTAACCATGCAATAGTTAAGTTTCTGTGTCTGACTTATTTCGCTTAACATTATGGTCTCTAGGTGCATCCATTTTTTCCTACAAAAGTGTTCGTGTTTGCCTGTAATGCTGCACTCAGGAGGCTGAAGCAGGAGGGTTGCTCTGTGTTCAGGGCCAGTCTGGGCTACCTAGTGAATTTAAGCCTAGCCTGAACTACATAGCAAGATTCTGTCTTACAACAAAACAAAGGGCTGGGGATATAGCTCAGTGGCACAGTACCTGCGTGGCAAGCAGAAGGTCCTGAGTTTGATTTCTGGTACCAAAAATAATTTTTGTTTTATCTTTCTTTCTTAATAGCAGAGTACTATTTCATCGCAGATTTTTTTTTTTTGAGACGGGGTCTCAATATGTAGTTCAGGCTAGCCTCCAAGTCATCATGTAACCCAGACTTGCCCTAAAATTGCAGCGATCCTTCTGCCCATGCACACAGTAGGTGCTCAATAAATATTTACAGAAACACGACGGAATAAGTACCTGGGAAGAATGAATTGACTGTGCACCTCGACTAAGTACCTGGGAAAGTAAATTCCCAGCCAGGCATGGTAGTGCACACCTGTAATCCCAGCTACTCAGGAGGCTACAGGAAGATCCTCAGTACTGTATCACAACAAAACAAAACTATGTCGCTGGGCGTGGTGACGCACGCCAGTAATCCCAGCATTCAGGAGGCTGAGGCAGGAGGATCGGGCGAGTTTGAGGTCAGCCTGTGCTACATAGTAAATTCAAGGCCACTTTGAACTGCAAAGCGAAACTGTGTCAAAAAAAAAAAAAAGGAGGGAGGGATATTTCCCAGAATGCGTGTTGCGACACAAGTATGTATTTAAACGAAGGACCATCGTTCCCACGGCCCGTTGTCGCTCTCCTTGTGACCATTCCGCAGTGTCTTACGGGAAAGGTAGTACTCATGGTCCTCCGCGGGCCCCTGGCTGCTAGAGCGCCCACTAAACTTCCCAGCAGGCAGAGCGCAGCCTTGGAACGGGGGCAAGATGGCGGACGCCGAAGAGGAGTGTTTGGAGCCCGCTGCCCCTGCGGCAGCCCCAGTTTCATTCGGCTTCACTCGTACCTCTGTCCGGAGGCAGCTGGCGGATAAGGCAGATGGCACAGGGTCAGCCCCAGAGGAGAAGGATTTCTTAAAGATCGTGGAAGGAAGGGAGCTGCAGAGGTAAGGCTCCAGATCTTTCACACGTTGGAGTTCTGTGTGATGGGTTCTAGCGGGAGAGTGGAATCTTGAGTTGTTTGTGTCGGTGACAGTAACCTAGAAAGCCTGAAATAACCTGGGAAGCTTTATGGAGGCGAGAAGGTGGGGGTTTGTAGGCGAAGCGGGGAAATTGGGCCTGATAATTGTGGGCATTGAGAAGAGAGGATATATTATTTGAGTTGGAAGCCTTTAAGACTGGAACACTGAGGTGTATGTCTGAGAAAAGGAGAGAATGGCAGGACCCTTAAGTGTTTCATCTGAAATTATGGGGCTTCTCTGTTATGAAGAACAGGCTGCAGCATCAGATTCAGATTGAGGGAGACTGTCGTCATCTTAATTAGTAAAGGGGAATCTGCTGGGCCTGACGCACCCGCGGGGTGGGGTTAGGGAGTACTTTCAGGACACAATCAGTCGTTCAGAAGGCTGGTTTGGAGTCTGGAGCTGGGGAAAGTCTAGACTGAAGATGGTGATTTGTAGGTCACTGCGCGAGGCTCTAAGAATGATTCCTGGAAGACACTAACATGGGGGTGGGAGGCGGGAAAGGATGCACCATCAAAGACATATAGGAAACTCAGCAAAATGGACTGTATGGTCCACAAGACTGAGTTAATTTTGCTCTTGTGTTTTTTTCTGAATAAAGGAGTGTGGCTTAGAGCTCCCTGACCCTTGCTACTCTTCTCCCCCAACTTTGTCCTTCTGTGTCCACATCAGTGTGAAGCCCTTAGAAGCCCCTAAGGAACTGGTCATCCCGTTGATCCAGAATGGCTTCCGAAGGCAGCCCTTGGCCCAGACGCCTGTGCCATCTGCAGAGGCTTTGGGGGATGGGGTGCTGTTCCAGGCTGTGAAGGAGGTCATTGAAGGTATGTGATACAGGCTTTGTCCTGCCCCAGTGAAGGAAGAAGGGGAGAAATGTGAAAGGATGGGGTGAGACTTCATTGTTCTCTCCCATTCTTCCTTAGAATCCAAGAAGTCTCTGGAAGAGAGAGAGAATGCAGGTTTTGACCCCACACTTGCTATCCCCATGATCAAAAAAGGATGCATTCCGGGCGAGGAAGGGGCAGACAGCGCACTCCGGGCTGAGACAGTGAGCTGACCCCTTGCCTCCCTCCTATACAAGCCTGTCTGGTATCTTCCAGCCTTGCCTTCCTGTACACAGTGGACGACTCTGTCTGAGAGGGCTGCTGCTATCCCTCTCCCCTCCCCTCCTGCTTGGAAACATTAATGACTAGATACCAGCATATGGAAAAAAAGTACCTGAATTCCCACAGTATCTGAATGAGTTGAAAAGCAAAGCAAAGGGAATAAGAAAATACAAAGCACATAAGGGTATACACTCCCTGGAGTGGTTTTTTGTAGGTTTGTCTTTCTTTTCCTTCCTTCCTTTCCTTTTTTGCCTTTCTTTCTTTTTATTTACTTATATTTTTGGCCTATAGTGCTTGAGGAACACTGAGGAGAACAAAGTCGCTGGAGTGAGATGAGTGAACAAGAGAGACAGTAAATGAAGGCAGAGGGGCTGTGGGTCACGGTGAGCACTTTAACTTTTACTGTTAGGTAAGCTGAGAGACAGGTGGCCCTGAGTAGTCAAGGGCTATACTTAGGGTTTAACACGATCCCTTGGTTGCTTGAGCAGAATGGACCAGCAAGCAAGAGGACCAGCAGTCCTGGCTAGAAATGGTGCAGACTCAGGTCAGAGTGGTTGGAGAATAGGAAGATTTAATGACAAGGAAGAGCATAGTGAGTACTGATACTGCCAGCAGTAGCCCAAGCAGCAGCACAGGGACAAATCACTGTACTGTGGTGTGTGTCTAGTGAAATTGTAAAGGATTGAAGTGATGCTCATGGAGGTGATGGCATGAGAGATGAGAGGTGGGTCCAGGCAGGTAACCAAAGTCTGTCTTTCAAACCAGCTGACCTAACTTTTCACCTTTTCATAAATTTCTTGCAGTGTCCCTTTGGGGCTTCATATCTCTCTCTCTCTCTCTCTTTCGCTTGCTCGCTCACTCGCTTGCTCACTCACTGTCTGTCTTGTGGTTCCTTTGCTGTCTTTTTTCTTTCCTTTCTTTTTTTGTACTGAGGCTTGAACCCAAGGCTTTTATACTGAGCTGCTTAGGCCAATTTTACTTTTTTTTTTTTTGGTGTTTGGTGGTGTTTTTTGTTTTGTTTTGAGACAGGGTATCACTATGCAGTTCAAGACAGCCATTAACTCATTTTGTAGCCCAGGTTGGTCTCAAACTCCTGGCGTTCCTTGTGCCTTAGCTGCCCAGAGTGCTGGAATATTAGGTGTGTAGACCACTCTGGCTTGTTTTCCTTTCTTTCAGTTTTTTTTTTTTTGGTTGTTATTCATTTTCAAGACAAGGTCTTGCTCTGTAGTTCAGACTGGCCTTGAACTCACGGTTTATGACAAGTTGGCCTCGAACTCCTGAGCTCTTGTGATCCTCCTGCCTCAGCCTCCCCAGTAACTGGTACTATAGGTTACACCACCACACCTATCTTTATTTTTCTTCTCTTTTTTTGAATGGTACTTAGGATTGAACACAGCCTTCACACTGAGGTATATCTCACTTTTTTTGTAATGAGGTCTTACTAAATTGTGCAGGCTGGGCTGGAACTTGAAGTCCTCTTGCCTCAGCCTCCCAGAGTACTAGGATTACAGGTGTGTACCACCATGCCTAGCTTCAACTGTATTTTTTAATTTATCACCACCTGATGTATCACTTTTTCAGAATTTGATTTATTTGTGTCTTAACTTGAACACAGCTGCACATAGGCAAAGGTTTTGTCTCTTGCTCACTGCTTTATCCTCAGCCCCTGGAACAGTACTTGCCACAGAACAAGTACACTGTAACTATTTGCTGAAGGACTGAAAGTGGAGAGCTAAAGTGAGGCATGGTGAGATGAAATCAGAGCTTCTCCTCTAGCTGATCTGCCGAGGGCATAACAGGTCACCCCCTAGATGACAGCGGGTATACTTCTGACAGAGGGCCAGGAATTAGTGAGACCTGACTGTCCTTCATCTACCTGTACCCTGTAGGTGCCAGAGGAGGCTGATTACGAGGCTGTCCCTGTGGAGGCCTATGGGTTGGCCATGCTGCGGGGCATGGGCTGGAAACCTGGTGAGGGCATTGGCCGCACTTTCAATCAGTAAGTTCTGGGGCAGGGATATGGGGTAAACAGATGGGCTGTGACTGACACCCCTGTAGTCGCCACCAGCCAAGAACCATCCAGGCAAAGGGTGGGGGGCGTAATATATTATCACTCTAACCAGTTAGATAGTCTCTTCTACTGTGGTTTCAGACTCCTGTTTCCCTTCAGAACTCCTTAAGAAGATCCCTATTATGTGGTTTGCCTCTCTAGAGATCAGTTTCAATATTTGAAAAATGAAGTAACAGTGCTGATTTTGCTAGGTATAGTAGTGCAAGCCTATAAGCCCAGCACTCAGGACGCTGAGGCAGGAGGATTGCCTGGACTACATAGTGAGTTCAAGGCCAGCCTACATTGCATAGGGAGACCCTATCTCAGGAAAAAGAGTGCTGACTTCACAGGTCTATTACAAGAATAAAATTATATTTATGAAGTGTACACAATAAACATTAAATATTTGTTATTTTCACACAGACTTTTTATTTGTTTGTGTTGAGGCAGGGTCTCACTTTATATTTCAGGCCAGGCTTGAACTCACTGTGTAACCCAGGCTGGGTTCCAATTTAGGATCCTCCTGGCTCAGCCTCTGTAGTGCTGGGATTAGAGGTATGTGTCAACATGCCCAGCTACAGATTTATAATCCCTTCTTTGCAATTGCAAACTCCAGAGAATTTGAAAACAAAACTTTTTTTTCATAAATCATTTAGCAGCCACATATGACTGGAGTTGGCATTAAGAATTCTATAATCTTGTCTGTTATGGTGGCATGTGTCTGTAATCCCAGCACTTTGAAGGCTGAGGCAGGAGGACCACCACAAGTTCAAGGCTAGCCTGAACTACATAGTGAGACCTTGTCTCATTAAAAATAAAAGTTCTATAACCTATTTCCTCTACATGGTATGTACATTCATACAATTTTTCCTATAGACATATTAATGTACTATTTGGTTACAGAGAACTCACTCTGACTCCACTGTAGATATTGTGGGTAGATGTACATGCAACATGTTACTAGGTTGTACCAAATGAGATTGCCTGGCTGGGAGCTAGAGGTGTAGCTCAGTGGTAGAGCACTTGCCCACCATGTGTAGGGCCCTAGGTTCCATCCCAAGTATTGCAAAAAAATCCTAATGTGAGATCGAAAAGGCCTCCTTCAAAATACTGATGGACTGGATTTGAAATACAGAGGAGGAATGAGACAGTGGAGACTATTGTGCCACCTGCAAGCCTGTGTTCCTTTCTGCAGAGTGGTGAAGCCCCGTGTGAACTTGCTGAGGCCCAAGGGGCTAGGGCTGGGTGCCAACCTGACAGAGGCCCAGACCTTGCCCTCCAGTGGCTCCTACTGCCCCCCAAAGCCAGGTGGGGAACAAAGGAAGGGTAAGGACGACCAACCACAAGGGCTGGTGCCTGGAGGAACTGTGGTGGTCCTTTCTGGCCCTCATCGAGGCCTCTACGGGAAGGTAAGAAATCAAAATGTCCCTGGAGGGGTGGGGATATAGCTCAGTGGTGGTAGAGCACTTGTGTAGCATGCACTCAACTCTGGTTCCCTTCCTAACATCAGAAAAAAAAAATGTTCCTGGAACCTCAGATAAACAATGGGGAGTTTGATTTGAGGGCCAGAGGGAGGAAGAATTGGGTTTGAAAGGCTGCCAGTCCTGTTTTCAGACTTGCCTGACCCACTGGCACACTAGGTAACCCAGGACTGCTGGATGGGCCTTTCTCTCAGTTCCCAACCAAAAGTGAGAGCATGCCGTATGCCACAAGGTACCTGAGGATTAAATGCACAAAAGCATTTGATAGGCTGAGGCAGGAGGATTGCTGCAAGTTCAAGGCCAGCCTGAACAACATAGCAAGACCCTGTCACAGAAAACTACAATAAATACATGCATGAGTACACAAAGGATGTCTCAGCCCCACAGTCTAGTGAGGGAGACAGGGAACTAGACCAGGTTCCTCTTTACAGAGGTCACAGTTTATTAGAGACAGGAACCAGGCCTAGTCTGAGCCATCAGGGGCCACAGTCTGGTTGGAGAGATACACAGGAGTTAATCCCATTGGAGGTGAACAGCTCTGCCCTAGAAATGAGAGGGAGTCTTCTCAACCCCTGCCTTATGCCTCCTTCACCGTTTAGGTGGAAGGCCTTGATCCTGACAATGTTCGGGCCATGGTTCGTTTAGCAGTGGGCAGTCGCATGGTGACTGTTAGTGAATACTGTCTGCGACCTGTGTCCCAGAAAGAGTTCGACAAGAACTCCTTGCATTCTGGTGAGCAAGCCTTTTATGCAGCTTCGAGAAGCATTGGGGGGCTGTCACAAGTGGGTTTTCCATTGGCAAGGCCAGGGACAAGGGACTACCAGCAAGTGTGATTGCAGCCAGAGGTCAGAAGATGAGAAGGGCCTTGAGTCCTTTGTCAGATTTTCTGTCTGGCAGTTCTGAGGATGACAGGCAGGGCCTTGCACGCACCAGTGGGTGCTCTACCACAGCGCCCCCATCCAGTTTCTTTAGCTTGATTGAAGAAAGGCTAATCGATAGCCTTGGGTCTTTAGCCTTTCTCTTAAGAGGAAGATTCGGGTGTGGAGAGCAGTTCATGCCCTCAGGAGATCCCTGTCTCTGGGGTGGCAGCTCCTTTTTCAAGGGAATATGACCTGAGGAGTGACGAGATGGCAAGCAGCATAACCCAGTGAAGGCATGGCAATAGAAAGGGCATTGGGCAGATGGATGCTGACAGCTCTCCAGGGCTTTGTAGTGCACATTAGACTAGGTGGCTGGGAAAGTGTCTGGAAGGGCCCTAGAACAGTGGAGGCGAAGGGGAGAGGTCCTTTTGTAGCCCTGGCAAAAGTGGAAAGATAAGTAGGGGCATGTTGGCAGATGGGCCAGGCCGACCTATGCCTTTGGAAAATAGGGGCAGTGAGACACTGGGGCTCTTTTCCCACTCTTTCTTCATTGATGAAATAGGCCAGGCAAGCAGAACTTCCGTTGGGCAACACAATGATTCATCCTTGTCCCAGAAGGCCCACCAGAGTGAAGACCTCCAAGGCCGGCAGGAGGACCCAGAGAAGAAGCGGAAGCACCCTCCAGACCGGTGGGACCCTGGGCATCTGGAATGGGAAAGAATACAGGGGTGTAGGGGAGGCTCCCAGGGCAAGGAATAAGGAACAAAAGAAAGTAGGAGCAAAATTGGGTGAATTTTACAGCACAGGCAATGGCAGGGCAGCTGGAACATGTGTATGCTGAAGTGCTAAGCCTAGTGTTGGTACCCTCTCCACAGACAGGCCGGGCCTGTGGCCAAGAGTGAAAAAGCAGCCAGCAGGAGTCAGCACTGGCTGCACAGGGACCTGCGTGTGCGCTTCGTGGACAAGCTGTACAAAGGTGGCCAGTATTACAACACCAAGGTGCATACCGCAGCCTTTAGGTGCCTGTCTCGCCCAGGGCCTGGGTCCTTAGCCCTCGGATGTCTCACATGCCCCTCACTTGTCCATCCAGATGACGATTGAAGATGTCCTGAGCCCAGATACATGTGTGTGCCGGACAGATGAAGGCCGAGTCCTAGAAGGTGAGTGTGAGCCGGGGCAGTTTGTTGTCACATCACAGGCTGAAGGAAAAGGGCATCTGTGGCCAGGAGCCTAGCCCGGGCAAGGCTGGGAGGTTGGACAGAGTTCAGGTTCTCTACAGGGCCCAGCACTCTCACACATTAGACATTTCCATGCCAGTGACTGTGTCTGTCAGATTAGCATGGACATGGACATGACATCTCCCCACAGTGACTGGTGCCTTGATGAGAACATGAGAATCTCCCAGGGCAGGATGGTGCCCACAGAAAACAGCAGCCCTAGCTCCCCCACCATAGCAGCATTCCCCATAGTATTGCTGTTTTTTCTGTGAACTGCATCCTAGATTGCAGCTGGGAAGTCCACAGACTCCATCTGTCAGCAGTGTAAAGACAACTCTAGGGAATATGGCAAAAGTGCTTCCCCTGGTTCTACCTGAGCTGCTATGCTGTGGGCCTCACTCCTCTCCCCTTTCTTCTTTCCACAGGCCTCAGGGAAGACATGCTGGAGACTCTGGTTCCCAAGGTCGAGGGCAATCGTGTGATGGTGGTGCTGGGGCCACAGGCTGGAAGGGTGAGTCTCACTTCTGGAAATGGAGGCTTGGGGGGTCACTCACACACTGTTCCAGGATCTTGGCAGGCCTAGCTGACTCTGCCCCACCCCTGCTCTAGGTGGGCCATTTGCTGGGCTGGGACAGAGCCCGGAGCCGGGCTTTGGTGCAGCTGCGGAGAGAGAATCAGTTAGTGGAGCTTCACTATGATGCCGTCTGCCAGTTCATGGGCCCCAGTGACTTGGATGAAGACTGACTGTGGGACAGTACAGTCCTGTGAGTCCTTACCAGCTCTGTACCACCCAAAAAGTGGCCTTGAAGAATGTGAGAAGATAAGTGTACTGGACAGGAGTGCAAGGATGGCAGAATGGATGGATGGACCAGAGAGACTAGAACTAAATCCAGTATTTACTAAAATTGAGTGTATAATAAAAACCATTTGAAATGTTGAGAAGAAGGATAAACTTCTCAGTACTACGCTGAGCTGTGACTTAAGATAGGAGCCGCACCAGCCATGGTGGGAACTATTTCACCTGGCAGCCTCCCCTCCCTGCATGAGGTGGGGACAGCTTAAATAGCCTATTCTCCCATGAGCTGATTCTTAGAGACAGAACTGAGAATGAAATGTGCTCCTGGGCAGACACCACGGAATCTGAAAGCCACGTCTCCCAACAGTTCCCCAGGTGTCATCTTTTGGTTGGTAAATGTCTCCACGGCCTACCTGTTGAAAGCTTGGTCCTTGGGGTGGAGCTATTAGGAGGTGCTGCTGTTGCTTTTAGACCAGTGATGGTGAACCTTTCAGACACGGAGCACCCAAACTGTAACCCCAAGCCTACTTCTTGCAAAGGGCCAACATTGCAATTCAGCCTGAATCTCCAATGCCTGGCTGCTGGGGCAACTTGGCACACATGTCATAGATTGGCCACCACTGATTTAGAAGATGGAATGAAGATTGTGTGGTCCTCATTTCTTTTTCTTTTTCTTTGCTTCCTAACCCATGAGGTGAGCAGTTTTGTTCCATTTGATCATGGGTTTGAACCTGTCAAGCAGAGCCAAATAAACCTTCCTGCTTCACTATCCCAGGGCCTCAGTGTTAGTGAGGCAGAGTGCATTCACCTAGGGAGAACTCTGGGCAAGGCTGCTTCATGGTGTGTCCAGGGCAGAGCCCCAGATGCTGCCTTGAGGTGCTGATGCAAGTCAGAAGGGAGAGAGTCAGTACCCATCATAAGATGCATTAGTTCTAATGGCCAAGAGCACATCTTCACTCTGGACCCCTGGTTTAGTTTTAAAAAAGTTGACTTAGAGGGAAGTTCTATCTGACTTGGTAGAATTTGCTCCAGGTAAATATAAATATAAATATAAATATCTATTATAATATAATATATATATTCTCAGGTTTTTGTCAGACTCCCTAAACTTTTCTGTTCAATAGCCTATTATAAAAATCAATAAGCCAGGCATGGTGGCACAAGCCTGTAATCACAGCACTCAAGAGGCTAAGGGAGGAGGATCTCAGTTTGAAGCCAGGATGGACTACTAGTGAGTTCAAAGCTAGCCTTGGGCCAGGGATATAGCTTACTGGCACAGCACCCACCTGGCAAGTGCAAGGTCCTGAGTTCAATTCCTGGTACCCAAAAAAAAAAATCTAGCCTGAACTACATAGTGAGACCCTGTCTCAAAAAAGAAAATGAAAAAGGAAAAGCATAGTGGTGCACGCCTGTGATCCCAACACTGAAAAGAGGCTGAGGCAAGAGGATTACCTTGAGTTAAATCAGGTCTGGCAGGGCAGCTCAGTGATATATCTCTTGCTGAGCATTTACAAAGCCCTGGGTTTCAGCTCCAGCACCACAAGAAACAATTTTTAAGAAGGGCCAATCGCAAACTGGATGTGCACACCTGTAAGCCCAGCACACAGGAGGCTGAGACAGGAGGATCACAAGTTTAAGAACAACTTGGTCTACATAGACCCTGTCCCCCAAAAAAAGACCTAATGTAATAATCCCAATGTGAATTTCAGTTGTCACAGACCAATTTAATTCATCATCCCTACTTAATTCCAGAATTGATATGTGTCGAGATTGGCCAAATAGGGTTGCTAGGACAGAGCAGGAAATAGACCCTGCCTCCCCAGTCCCTCCTATTTTCTTATTGGAGTTACTTGCCGCCTTCTAGAATGCCAGGATGCTTTCTTTTGTTTTATTTATAGCCCTAGGAATCGAATCCAGAGTCTGCACTGAACTACATCCCCAGATGGTGTTTTGTTTTATTTGTCTTTTTGAGACAGGGTCTCTCTATGCTGTTCAGGCTGGCCTTGAGCTCACTTTTGTAGCCCAGGCTGTCTCAAACTTGCAATGATGCTTCTGCATCAGGTTCCCAAATGCTAGGATTACAGGTGTGTGCCACATGGGCTCAAATTTGTGATCCTCCTACTTTAGACTCAAGACTCAATGCCCTTTTCTTTGGTGAGGGCATTGTTTTTTGTTTGGTTTGTTTTGTCTTTTGAAATGGGATCTCACTATGTTGCCCAAATTGGCTTTGAGCTCCTGGTTTCAAGTGATCCTCCTGCCTCAGTCTGACCAGTAACTAGGATTCACTATAGACCTTGATTTTTGTTTTTTGGATTTTTTTTTGATACAGAATATAAGTTTCCTGCTTGACCTCTTAACTTTCTTTTTTGTTATTTTTAAATTTTTTTAAGAGACAGGGTTTCACTATGTGTTCAGGTTAGCCTTGAACTCACTTTGTAGCCCAAAGTCATGGTGATCCTCCTGCCTCAGCCTCCTGAGTGCTGGGATGACAGGCATGCACCACCATAATCAGCCCAAAAGATATATTTTTGATGGGGGAGAGGGTAGGTTTCCCTGTTGGCATGTCCATAGGTCAGTTTCCTTGCCATATATGCTTCATCCAGGCAAGAAGGGCTCCTCTTTTTTTTCTTTTGAGACAGGGTCTCAGCGATCCTTCTGCCCTCCTGCCTCAGCCTCCACATTGCTGAAATTGCAGGCATGAACCACCATGCGGTGCTAGCTCCTCTCTTGAAATCAGTAAACGAGCCAGACATGGTAGCACAGACCTGTAATCCCAGCACTCAGGAGGCTGAAGCAGGAGTGCCCTGACTTCAAGGCTAGCCTGAACTGCATAGCAATTCCCTGTGTCAAAATACAAAACAAAATTTTAAAAAATGAGTAAAACAAACTTCATACACTGCCCCAGGAGATCTGAAAGCATCATGGGAATGAACACCAGCCACCTCCACATCTGCTCTGTAACATGGCATGACTTGGCCATCTTCATGTGCAGAATACTAAAATAAATGTATCAGTGTCACAGCTCCTGGAATTGGTGTTTCTATTACCCTGTATTTGAAAACTGAGGCCTGAGGTAGGTTTTGTTAAAAAAAAAGTGACAAAGTTAATATGAAAAAGTGAAGAGTGAGGGAGAAACTGGCTCTGCAGAGTGAACTTGAGCCAAGTAATAGAGGAAAAAAACAATAAAAGGACATCCTGGAAGATACAGGGCTTTTGCCCAGAATCTCTACCCCAGGCAGAGTGCCTGCTCCAATCAGCCCACTGGCTTTCTGTGGTTCCCCTGCAGCAGGCCCGGCCCTCCTCTTGCAGGCTCATTGCATAAGAAGAATATGACAGTAAAAGGCCCTTTCTCCATGCTGTCCTTGGTCTACTGTGCAAAGAAAGCTGCTAGTGACCACCTATACACACAACTGGCCTGGCCACCACAGTTGCTTCTGGTAGTCATCACTGCAGTGAGAGCCCATGGGAGCCCATGAATTTCCTTGTAGGCTACTTGCAAACTGGGCACTGATACAATCTGTCCTACCAGTTTCTTCCACATCACAGAGAGTGAGCATCATGTGGATGAAAAGTATCTACCTCTTTTGCAGAGTCTCCAGAAGTTTCCTTGGCAGGGTGGTGCCTCTTAACACTGAGCTGAGCTGAGCATCATGGCATCGCCTGTAATCCCAGCCTCCCAGAAAATGGAGGCAGAAGGGTAACAAGTTAACCTGGGCAACTGAGTGAGGCCCTGTTGGAAAAATAGGGCTGGGGATGTGAGTCAGTGTAGAGTCGCTGGATTACAATTTCTGGTGGCAGAATCAAGAAGCAGCTTTTTTATTTTTTTTTACTTGAGTTTTGCTATGTTGCTCAGACTGGCCATCAACTCCCTGTGTAGTTCAGGCTGGCAGATCTTGCAGCAGTCCTCCTGCCTCAGCCTCCTGAGTCCTAGGATTACAAGTTTCCCCAAACCCTGCAAGACCCCACACATTTGAAAGCAGTATATTTCCTATGCCTATTTGTTTTTTGGGGTAAGAAGGGTCTTGAGATAGGGTCTTTCTATGTGGCTTAGGCTGACCTTGTACTCACTCTGTACCCTATGCTGGCCTTGAACTCCTGGTGATCCTCTTTCCTCAGCCTCTGGAGTGCTTGGATTACAGGTGTGCACCACAACACCCAGCTCTCCTGTGTTTATTTCTAAGTAGCATACAGTTTTAAAGTTTTTTTCTCTAAATAAAAAAGGGCTGGTGAGATAGTAGAATGTTTGCCTTTGCCTAGCATGTTCAACCTCCAGAACCATAAAAAAGGAAATAAAATTCAAAACTAGATCAAATATTTTGTTATTTACTCCCTGACAGAATGAGTTGTCCCATTCCAGAATGCAGTGGCGTATTAATCATTTGAATACTTCATTTCATATTATTCTCATTACTGGATTACTCTGCTGACCTACACGGGTAATTTGGAGCTGGATTATATTGGTTGGTTGGTTGGTTGGTTGGTTGGTTGGTTGGTTGGTTGGTTGGTTGGTGTGTAACAGGGTCCTGCTATGTAGTGCAGGCTGGCCTTGAACGCACTATCTAGGGCCAAGGAGGTAGCTTGTCAGTTCGGCACTTGCCTGGCAAGTGCAAGGCCCTGGGTCTGATCCCTAGTACCAAAACAAAAACGAAAGACGAAATCACTATGTAGCCCAGGCTGGCCTCAATCTTCCAGCAGCCCTCTTTCCTGCACCTCTCCAGTGCTGGGATACAGGTGTGTGCCACCATGCCTCGTCTGTTGGTTTATATTGTTATCTGTGTCCCCATCAGCTCTTGGTTTTCCACATTCAGCGGTCAGTCCTCAGTGAGGGGATGCCTTCAAGGGTATTTTGCTGTCCTGGGCCTTCAGATGATTTAAAAACAGCAACAGAGAACTGGGCTTGGTGGCACCCTCCTGTAACTCCAGAACTCAGGAGGCTGAGGCAGGAAGATTGCCAAGTTTGAAGCCAGCCTGAATTACATAGCAAGACCCTGTCTCACAAAACCAGACAAATAAAACAAAATTCCAGAAACCATACTTCAGCTTTTCCAAATGTTCTCAGCAGGAGCAAGCCAGTCCAATGGACAGAAGTTCTTTTTTTTGTTGTTTTGTTTTTGTTTTTGTTTGAGGTGGGGTCTCACTCTGTAGTCCAGACTTCCTTGAACTCACTATGTAGCCCAGGCTTGCTGAAAACTTAAAGCAATCCTTCTGCCTCAGCCTCCTAAGTGCTGGGATTACAGGGGTCAGTAGGCAGAAGTTCTGATTCCCTTTTTACTAACAAGTGATCACCAGGAATCTCCAGGGCACATGCAGTAAACCACAGCACCTAGTTCCACAGTTGCTACTTCCTGGGTATAGCTTGTGCTTATTTTGCTTTATAGTCAGCCTTGCATATCTGTGGCCTCAACCAACCAATATTTGAAAATTAAACTATGTGCTATAAATTTAAGCCTTTTTTCTTGTCATTATTCCCTATACAATAATTATAACAACTATTGATATGCCATTTACCTGATATTAGATATTAACCATAATCTAGAAAGAATTGAAAATATTCGGTCAGTACTCAGGAGGACTAAGGAGGAGGATTGCAGCAACTTTGAGGTCAGCCCAAGCTACATAGTGAGTTCAAGACCAGTCTGAACTACATAGTGATGCCAGGGATAGAGCCCAGTGACATAAGTGCCTGCTTGGCAAGCACAGGGTCCTGAGTTCAATTCCTGGTACCAAAAAAAGTGAACTACCTAGTGAGACCCTGTCCCAAGACAACAATAAAAATATATAAATAAAGTCTGGTGAGGTGGTACATGTCTGTAATTTCAGCACTCTGGAGGCTGAGGCAGGAGGATCACCTTGAGTTACAGGCCAGCCTGGGCTACATGATAAGTTCAAGGTCAGAGTGAATTACATAGTGAGAAAGAAGGGTGGGAGGACAGGTATCAATGCAGCAGTTATATGCAAATACTGTGCCATTTCGTATAGCAGACTTGAGCATCAGAGGATTTTGATAACTGGAGTAGGGGGCCTGGAGCGAATCCCCCTCATACTAAGGTATGTAGTATTATCACATAGACAGGAAACTGAAACCCTTTCCAGGAAGAAGAGTATTTGTACCATCACTGACTCAGTGGACTCACATCCAAAGGCAGAATCCCAAGCATGGCGGGGTTTCACTTTTTATACAATTCTTGTGTCTTTGTCTCCCTCCAATAATAACACACTGACAACAGCCTGATTGAGTTCAGTGTATGTTAGAGTGGTGCACATGTCATCTTCCTTTGTTCTGAGAAGGTTCCCACCACATTTCTTTGGGAGGGGTCCAGCCACGGAGGGACTGTTGCTTTCTGGCAAGATACTGTGTACACGGGCCCGAGCTTCACACTTCATCCCCAAGTAGTAATGAGAGGATGGAAGCTTTAAGGTGGTGCACACCTGTAATCTCAGCAGCACAGAGGTCAAGGCAGGAAAACCATGAGCCCAGCCCAGCCTGAGCTACA
This sequence comes from Hydrochoerus hydrochaeris, assembly GCA_004027455.1. Lineage (NCBI taxonomy): Eukaryota > Metazoa > Chordata > Mammalia > Rodentia > Hydrochaeridae > Hydrochoerus > Hydrochoerus hydrochaeris. The sequence continues at coordinate 17,900 of PVLA01001850.1, forward strand.
CAGTGAGTTTAAGACCAGCCTGGATTACTGAACATAGGGTCAACTAAAAAAAAGACATGGAGTGTCTTCCACACTCCAGTTCCCACCACATAATTGAGGCCTTAGAGGAGACTTAAGCATAGGAAGGTGCAGCTACTGTCCTTTAGACTCATCTGAGACTAAGATGGCAGAATTTATATCTGCTCTGCTTCCCTTCTCTGTCATTTTGTTTTGTTTTGTTTTTCTGACAGGGTTTCACTATGCAGTTCAGGCTAGCCTTGAACTCACTTTGTAGTCTAGGCTGGCCTGCCTCAGCCTCCCAAGTGCTGGAATTACAGGTGTGCACCACCATGCCTGGCTCCAATGCATTTATTTATTTATTTATTTATAGCAGTGGCAAAGTGCATTCAAGAAAGCAGAAATGAAGAGTGGGAGGGAAACTGGCTCTGTAGTGAGCTTGGACCGATAAATAGAAAAGGAGGATGAGAGTAAAGATAAAAGTATATACTGCACCTGGGAAACAGTATAGGCTATCAGAAAGTTACGATGTATTGAAGACCACTACCCAGTGGCTCTGAGCAGGATTTAAATTTTCTAAATTGGCTTTCTGTGTTTATCTGTGAGTCTGTCCTAGGCCTCAGTTCCTTACCTGGCAGCTGATTCATAGTAAGTGAACCTCTATGAATCACTGGTCCTGGCTGAGGCCTGAAGTGGCCTGTGCAGCCAGAGATACCTCAAAGGGCAAGATAAGGCCACAGCTGTGGACACTTGGCTCAAACACCAATTAAGTAGCTAGAGACTGCAGCTGCAGGAATTACTCCTACTGTCTCACTTCTACCATGCCTTCATAATAAGACAGTGCTACTAAATTGACTTGATTCATTACTTGGAGATGTCATTAAAGTGACTCCCAAGGTCCTGCTCATTGCCTGTGCTTTCTGCTTTCCTCAGTTTCCACATCCCTTCTTGGACCTAATAAAGTAGGTGGTCCAGAGAAATCTTTGTCTTAGCCCTCGGAGTCTCAAGCTCAATTAAAGTGTTTTGACCCTCCTGGAGCCCTAAAAAATCATACAATTGTCTCTTTTTATTTATCCTCCATCATACACTCGTTTGGGAGATTGGGGATCTAAGTCAGGACCCAATAATGATGGCCAATGCTCTTTTATTAAGAAACATTTGGGGAGGCCTTTTCTTATCTCCCTCCCTTCCCTTTTCCCCTCCTACTGCCTCTTTCCCCTTCCTTCCCCTGTCTCCCTTCTTTCTCTCCTTTTTTTTCTTTTCTTTTTTTTTTCTTTTTTTTGTCTTTTTGACACAGGGTCTCGCTATGCAGTTTAGGCTGGCCTTGAGCTCACTTTGTAGCCCAGGCTGGTCTCGAACTTGCAAGGATCCTCCTGCCTCAGCCTCCCGAGTGCTGGGATTACAGGCATGAGCCACCACATCCGGCCTTTCTCTCTTTTGTCTCCTTATATAATCCACACTGACAATGAATTTGCTAAGTTGTCCAGGCTGGCCTCAACCTGGGGATCATCCTGTCTCAGCCTTCTGAGTACTGGGATTATAGGCATGCACCATCAGGCTTAGCTGTTTTTTTTGTTTGTTTGTTTTGTTTTGTTTTGTCTTACCATTCTTAAGCAGTTTCCATGGATGGTACAAGTTGTGATGTAGGGCTATTCCCCAGCATCAGATTCCTGCCCATTCATGGTGACAACCAAAATCTGCCTCCCAGGAATCTCCAAAGACCCCCTGGCCAGTCAGAACAGGTCCCTCAGCTTGGACACCTGATGCAGTGACTCCACCTCTCCTCCTGAGGCTTCTTTGCCTTCTCTTTACTGACGCTGCCTGGGGACAGGGAGAAGAAGACAGTTCAAAGTGCCCAGGGTCTAGGCAGGTGATAGGCACGGGGTCAGCAGTGTTCTGGGCCCTTGGTGCTGGATGCTGGTGGGCAAAGGAGACCAGGTGTGCACAGAGCAGCAGAAACCCCCAAGGGGGTGAGAAGGGGAGATCGGGGATGGGACCAGGTCAGCACCAGAGCTCTTGTCTAGCCAAGGCCCTGAGGCAATGCCTGGTGCCACCAAGAAGAAAGAAGGATTAGAAGAGGAGCAGAATGGGAAAGGGAGACAGACAGCAGGCTCAGAGGTCAGAACCAGACTGTGGAGCTCCAGTGTTGCCCTGGCTCCCACCCTTCTTGGCTGGGCACCTTCCAGTAACCCCTGAGCACCGCAGTTCTCTGCCCACAAAGTGAGTGATGCCAGTAAGGGTTGTTGTGACAACTAAACTGGAACATTCACATAAAGTGATTACACAAAGCGTGGCACATTGTAACTGTGTGTTACTGTTTTTATGAAATAGCTGAGTAATGTGGATAAAAGAGCTAGGATCCTCACTTTGTCCCAGCAGCCTTCTCCTTACAATCCCCTCACTACTCTCCTCCTCTACTTTGAGGTCCCACCACCTACTCCCCATGCCCCTCTCCTTTCTGTAGTCTCGAGTAACCCAGCCTCAGTGCTTGTGCCCATAGGAGTGTCAGAGGTTCAGACTGAGCCTCCTAAGGATGAGGGTAGGGGAGAGGGACCTAGTTGAAATGTATGAAATGAAACCCAATGCTTTGTAAAATTCATAGGCACTAATTGCAACAGGAAAAATTAAATTTAAAAATAGCCAGGTGTGATGGTTGCACACCTGTAATCACAGCACTCTGGGAGGCTGAGGTAGGAAGAGCACAAATTACCAACTTGGTCAAATTTATCAATCTAGTGAGAACTTGTCTCAAAAAATAAAAAAAGAGGCTGGAGGTATAGTTCAGTGTGAAGGCCCTGGGTGGAAGCTCCAGTACCACAAAAGTGAATAAAGTCAAGGAAAATTATTACTGGATATTTTTTGAGACAGGATCTCAGAATTAGGCTGGGCTCAAATTTAAGCTTTTAAAAAATTGTTTGAAATTTGTTTGTCTATTTATTTATTTATTTATTTTTGGTACTGGGAATCAAACTCGGGACTATAAACTTGCCAGGCAGGTGCAGTGCCACTGAGCTGTACCTCGGTCCTGGGTTCAAATTTAAGACCCAGCTGTGTACCAAGAATGGCTGATTGTGATTTTTTTTTTATCTTCGTGTTGGCTTTATGTAAGTTTATGCATTTTAATTATTTCAAAAATGACTCATGCCATGAGGAAAGTATGGAAAGTATGCCAGGATACATTTAAAAGGAGGAAAATAGGGGAGGGAGACGCTGGTGGGCAGTGATGGCAGTGGGGGCTAGGGACTTGAAAGAAGGCACCCTGGGGAGTGGCTGCCACAGCCACAGCAGGAGCAGGTGAAAGGAGCAGCGGGCAGACTGGGAGTAGGAGATGCTGCTGAACTCCATGCTGGTGGTGCTGGTGACACAGATGTCGCCGGTGTTGATGGGTACCTACCAGCTCCGGTGCGCTAGGGACGACGAGGCCCAGGGCATCAGGCTGTCGGTGAGGACGTCCCCTGGTGACCCTACCAAAGGAATAAGCCGGCCTTCAACCGCAACAGCTGCGCCAGTTCGAGGGGTCCTGCGCCTTGCGCATCCCACTCACAGTCACTGGGAAAGTCTTCCATGTGCCCAAAGGCAGCAAGTTGTGCCTAAGGCAACCAGGACCTATGTAGCTGAGGCTGGAACTCACAGTGACCCTTCTGCTGGGATTACAGGCATGCACCATCATGTCCAGCAAGAGACAGGCATTTTTTAAACAGCAAGAAAGTCACAAGGTTACTTTTAGTCTCTGTCTCTGTCTCCAAAATGTATCAAAGACAACCAGATACATATTTGCTGTTCAAATATACAAATCTTCTTGAAAAACAACAAGGGATCGGTAAGGGTTAAACAGAAGCTTGAGATTATTGATATCACCTCTTTGAGATTTTCTATTACGGCATTAGGGGAGGGCCATCGTCTCCCACCCATTAAGACTAAGACTAAGACCACTACAGTTACTTAGACTAAGACTAAAACTACTTAGACTAAACACAAGACTGTAGATTATCAACTGCAGTTAATTATGTCATCCATATGCTCTTGCTACAATTGGATCAATATTACATAGGTGGCTATACTTGTAATCTTACAGGTTGATCATAATTTTGAACAAAAAAGACTTTCACATGTTATGTTATTTTAGCAATAAAGAGAGAGGGGGACCCGGTCAGAGGAGATGGGAGTTCCACATTGATTTGAGTAGTTTTGGATAGTGAAAACTGTAAATACCTGAATTTTTCATTTTGGTTTCTTTTTTTTTTTTTTGAGACAAGATCTTGCTATGTAGCTCAGTCTGGCTTAGAACTCATGGTAATCCTCCTATCCATGCACCACCATCCCTTGGCTTTTTTTTTTTTGGCTTTGTCAGGGAAAAGAAAAAAAGGTGGGGGGATTTCAAGTGGATCTAGATCAATGAAAGTCCCTTAACCCAGATTATTTGAATCCAATTTTATCCTTTCCCTTCCTTACCCTAGATCAAATCAATATCATTGTGCCTTATTTCACTTCCATAGACATGTCTGAATAGACTCTATATGAATTTAGAAATTACCACAAGCAGCACTGAGACTAAAGTTGGAGTATTCTGTTGACCTCCAAAACCTTGATGTCATTCTGTATATATAGAAAGGAATATTCAGTTTAACTGCCATATATATTGCTATACACACACTTAATTAGCATTGTAATGCCAGATGCGTTTCCCCATGTCTTCTCTTTAAAAACAAAACAAAACCTTGGGAAATAAAATAAAATAGCTCTTATCCCCCACCAGCTTCCTGATGTTAGGAGTCTCCTGATCACTGATGTGGGTGTGTGGGGCTGCAGTTGGATGCCTGTGTGGGTGTGTCTGCATGTGTGTGTGTGTGTGTGTGACAGAGAGACAGAGAGAGAGAGAGAGAGAGCATGCACCTTGGAAGAGACTATTTTGGGAGATACTATAATAGAAATATTGATATAGGGGAATGAAATATCTGACCTACTATATGTCCGGTACAAGTTCGTGTTCTCTAAAATCAAAGAATGAATTTTAGGAACAATGGAGGTTAAAAGCAGAATTATTTATTGAAAGAAACTTCTGTCTGAGAGAGAGACAGAAGGGGTCTTGAGTGGTTTGCTAGGGATGCTGTCTTTTCCAGGATTTTTATGGAGTAAAATTATGAGGTGAGGTGGGTTTCAGGTGGGGAAAAGTGGAAACTCACAAGGCAGACCGGCATGAGATGGGACAGAACTAAGGTCAACCAATAAGTTTAATTGTTCAGGTAAAATTGACCAAATCAGGGACAAATGGGGAAACGAATCACATAGCAAGTGAGCATTCTTTACAGATTAGTGACTCTTTCTGTAGGGATTGGGATGGTGACTCCTGGCTTCTCAAGGTGATCCACACCTAATCCCTAAAATTTATACTTAAGGGTGTGGTTTCATTCGTTTTACCTTCTGTTTTGAGATCTGGCCCACAGGAGAGGTATGTGCCTCCTCCAAGGTCACAAGGCATTTGGTCCTCTGTGCCAGCTTCCTCCAGGGCCCAGCCCTGACTGCCTACAATATTTCCAACTAGCTCAGCTGCTGTAATAGTACTATTTTAATAAGCATATATCATATACAATAAACCAAAATAAGGTATATTGGAATTTATATGCAAAACTATAAGCCAGTGCATTATAATATGGCAATAAGATTGTGCATTTGATTCAAGATGAAGAAAACTGCCAGGTGTGGTTGCACATGTCCAGCACTTGGGAGGCTAAGGTAGGAGGATTGCTGTGAGTTCAAAATAAGCCTTAAACTATTTATTGAGACCCTGTCTCAAAACCAAACCAAACCAAAACAAACAAATAGATGAAGACCGTTTATTTAGAGGACAAAAAAAGATGGACAGCTGCTTTGGAGGAGTAGGGGGACATCAGAAGTGATTACATGCAATTTTGTCCTCAGCTTTTTATTTAGGACCAATGATTTCTCCCTTCCCCGATGTGGGCAACTGGAAGCTGTCACCATCTGATTTGCTCTCTGTCTTTGATTCTAACTTGGGTACCTCTGTCTACATTCTTTCTGGCCATTTGATTTCTTTCTGTCTTCATGATGGATGGGGGGCTCAAAGAAAGGTAATTTAGAGCTAATGATTAAGTAAGCATGCATACATGTGTATATATGTAGGTGTGTTTTACACATTAAATAAGAGTCCATAGGTGGCTGCCCCTTGTCTCCTGTGCATTTTATCAGAGGTAAGTGAGGGGGCTGGCTTCCTCCTTGCTTTGTTAAATCTTTCTGATAAATCTTATGGTAACCGTGTACCCTGACACCTCTCTCTTCTCTCTTGGTTCTCTCCTTTGGGTTTCTAAATGCTCTAACTGTAGAGTCTACCTGTAAAGGCAGAAATGGCTTTTCATAAGAATCATCATTAATTTTATCTATTTAATTTTTTTGAGACAGGGTCTTGCTATGTAGTCCAGGCCAGCCTTGAACTCACTTTGTAGCCCAGGCTGTCCTCGAACTTGTAAGAAGCAAGGTCTTTTCTATCAAAAATATAAACGAGAGCGTCTCCATGTTGGACTGTAGCCTACCCCAGGCGTAAACACAGCTACAGGCTAAAGATCTTTTTGAGACAGGCTGGCCTTGAGCTCACTTTGTAGCCCAGGCTGGTCTCGAACTTGCATTGATCCTCCTGCCTCAGCCTGCTGAATTCTGGGATTATAGACATGGACCACTGAGCCCAGCTTCTGCTTTAATTTTGAACCAGCTCTCAGTACCTGACCAAGCAATTGACTGGAGCCGGGACATTTCTGGCTTCTGATAGGTCCGTGACTGAAAATACAGGAGTAAAACACTCATCTCTGTTCCTGTGCTGGAAGCTCCCACTGATGACTTCTTCGGGGCATGCGCAGTAGATGAACATGTGGGGGCTTTGGGTTTTGGCATCGTGTATCCCAATACTGCCTTCTTGTGTGTGCCTCTTCATCAGTAAAGAGGTAAAAAGGGTGTTTAGGGTCTGAGGCTAGTGAGAGCACATGCTGGGACTTCCATCCTAACTCTGTAACAAACCCAGTAGGGGTCTTCTCAGTCAGGTTGTGGCTATTATTTTTTTCTGTAGTCATTATTTTATTTATTTAGTTATTTTTTTTTCTTTTTGGTATCGGGGATTGAACTCACAATCTTGTACTTGCCAGGCAGGCGCTTACACCACTGAATTAAATCCCAGGCCCCCTGTGGTTAGTTCTTAACTTCATGTATTCTCTAGTCTCACAAAACAAGTAACAAATTGGGTGTGGTGGTGCACCCCTATAATCCCAGCATTTAGGAGATGGGCAGGAGGATTTAGGCTTCAGAGACAGCCTGGGCTATGTATCAAGACTCTGTCTCAAAAATAAACTGTGTTGTTTGTGTTTTGATTGGAGTACAGTGGTTTGGTTATCTTGAAACCATAAACCTGAGTATTTTGTGGTCTTCACATACAATGTTATTCCTCTGACTAAACAAGTACAAAGGTTGTAACCATTTAAAAAACTGTTAGCTAGGCACTGTGGTGCACACCAGTGTTCCTAGCTTTCTGGGAACCTAAAGCATAAAGATCACAAGTTCTAGCACATCCTGGGCAAATTAGTGCCTTTGCAAGACCTGTCTCAACATTTAAGGAGGGAAGGTAGAATTGTTGCCCAGTGTAAAGGTTCTTGGCTCAATACTCTGAGCCTGAATAAATTAATAAAAATAAACTGTAAACCAGGCATGGTGGCACACAGCTTTAGTCCCAGCCCTCGAGAGACTGAGGCAGAATTGCTACAAGTTCAAAGCCAGCCTGGGCAAAAAAGTGAGCTAAAAGCCAGCTTACACTACAAACAAGACTCTGTCTTGCCCCCCCACCCACAAAAAGGGGAAAAGATATAAATAAAGTGAGTTTGGGAGGGCAAGCCTGTATTCCCAGCACTTTGGAAGTTTAGGCTGGAGAACTGAAATTTCGAGCCTAACATGGACACAGCCATTTAGGTAGAACATGTCTTATTTCTTTAATCATTTTTTTGAGACAGGGTCTTGCTATGTAGTTCTGGCTGGCCCTGAACTCACTATGATGTAGCTCAGGCTTGCCTTGAACTCACCCTCTGAGTGCTAGCATTATAGGTGTGTTCCACCATGCCTGACAGCTGACTTATTTATTCCTGAGATAGGGTCTTGGTTGTACTTTAGGCTGGTCTTGAAGTATGTAGACCCAGACAAGTTGCTAGCTGGCAATTTGTGGTGATCCTCCTGCTTCAGTCTTCTAAATCCTGGGATTATAGGAGTATGCCACAGCCAAGCCTGGACCCTGTCATTTTTCTTTTTAAAACAGAGTCTCAGCCAGGCATTGTGGCTCATGCCTGTAATCCCAGCACTCAGGAGGCTGAGGCAGGAGGATCGTTGCAAGTTTGAGTCTAGCCTGGGCTACAAAGTGAGCTCAAGGCCAGACTAAACTGCATAGAGAGACCCTGTCTCAAAAAGAAAAAAAAAAAGACAAAGTCTCACTATGTAACCCAGGCTGCATTCAAACTCTTAGCAATCCTCCTGCCTCAGCTGCCCCAGTACTGGGATTGTAGGTGTGTGGCACCACACCCAGCTTTAGACCATTTTAAATTAAAAATAAAATAAAATATGCCTGGAAGAGATGGAGGGAGGGAGGGGTAGGAAGGGCAAGGGAACAAAATAAATAAGATATATTCAGTGCATGTACTAACTCCCCATAATGAATATATCGAATATATGCTGCGAATATGTACTAATAATAATAATTTAAGGAGCCAGTGGCTGTCAACTGTGCTGACCAGCCTGTCTGGTGTGGGCGCTGATCTACCTGCTTCAGGTAAATTGTGAGGGCTGGGAGGACCTGGAGGGGGGCATAGAGGAGCAAGGCCAGGTGTTCCCCCCCAAAAATAAGAATTTAAAATTTAAAAAGATTGATTCAGCTCCCCAAATAATAAATGAAATTATGGTGATAACTACTAGAAATTCATAAAGGGTTTTTAAAGTAATTATGCATCTTTACTACATAAGTTTCTATAAACCAGATTTGGTGGTAAACACTTTGTATGGTCCTCCCAGCTACAGGGAAGGCTAAGGTGTGATACAAATTAGGATGAGGCAAAATTGACTGCAGAAGTAGGTGACTGTTAATTACAAGATTCTAGAACATATGTGCAGAACATTGCCAAAGACTCGCACATGGACTTCTTGTGAGAACTCAAGCAGGTTTTCAATAGGATGCCTAGACCTGATGTCAACCTGAAACTTGGGATCCCAGCATCGCCTTTCAGGACCTGTATTTAGATGTTTTCACGGGTTTCCTCAAAATTTGGACAGCACGTGGGAGGTACCTATAATCCCAGTGCTCAGGAAGCTGAGGCAAGAGGATCACTGTGAGATTGAGGCCAGCCTAGGCTACAAAGCCAAACCCTGTTTCCAGTGGTGGTGGGGGGGGGAAGGGCACAGATGCCAAGAAGAGCTTATTATCATGGCTTTCCTCACAATATCCCACCCTCTGTCCTCTTAACTTCAGAAGGAGAGGTGAGCAAGAACTTGGTAACATTTCTTTGGTGAGCCACTTTTAGAAGGAGCTACCCCATAATGGTAAGACCTTTTTTTATACCACGTAGCCCAGGTTGGCCTTGCACTGCCAACAATCAAGGCCAGCCTGAACTGCATAGTGAGACCCTGTCTCAAAAAGACAAAAAAAAAAAAGTAGAAGAAGAAACAAGGTCTTGCTTGGTCACTAAATTTCCCAGGCTGAGCTCCACCTTTTGGCCCCCTGCCTGAACCTCCCAGAGTGCCAGGATCATAGGAGTGTGACACCATGTCTGGCCATATATCTAACTACAATACATGATTATTAGTCTGAACAACTAACTCAGATATACTAATTTGAAACAGAAACAGCATTCTTCAAGATTCAGAAAGAAAAGACAGTTAAAAAATTTCCCTAGTAACAAGTATCTTTTATTGATGCTACAAGTGGAGGAATTTCACATGCATCTTGTTTTATTTGTTTATTTATTTATTTTGGTACCAGGTATTGAACTTACAACCTGGTGTTTGCCTGGCAGGCACTTTTGCTGCTGAGCTAAACCCTGGCCCTTTTTTTTCTTTTGTTTTACCACGTTACATTTTGCCAGACAGGTGCTTATGCCACTGAGCTAAATCCCCAGCACATCTTGTTTTAAACAAATGTGATTCATCAATACCACAAATTTTCTTTCTTTTTTTTTCTTTTTGAGACAGGGTATCTCTATGCCATTTGGGCAGGATTTAAGCTTACTTTGTAGCCCAGGCTGGTCTCGAACTCGCAACGATTCTCCTGCTTCAGCCTCCCAATTGCTAGGATTACAGGCATGAGCCATCATGCCGGGCATCAATTTTTCTTTTCTTTATTTTTGCCCTTCTGTATTTTGTTTTGTTTTGATTTTAGTTTTTTTTTTTTTTCAGACAGGGTCTCACTATGTATTCCATGCTGGACTTGAACCCACAAGAGAGCCCAGACCAGCCTTGAGTTTATACTCAAGCCTTCCTCAGCCTTCAGAGTTTTGGGATTATAGCCATGGACCAACATGCCCAGCAAGCTTGGTTTTATGAATGAGAAAACTGAGCTTCAGAGATTCCTAACATGCTTAAGTGAAAGATTTAAAGTCAAGTTCAAATTCCAAAGCCCCAGCCCTAGCCAGCATGGTGGTGCAAGCCTATAATCCCAGCACTCAGGAGGCTGAGGCAGGATGATCATTTCCAGCTCAAGACCAGCCAGGGCTACATGTGAGCTCAAGGCCAGCCTGAAATGCATAATAAGGCCCTGTCTCAAAAATAAAAAAAATAGAAGTCCCAGCCCTGTCTCTCCTAGTGATAAATGAGTTGTGACTGAAAAAGTCTTCATTTTACTTGTCTATTCCTATAACAGCCCAAAATTAAAGAGCTTGCTTTATTTACTTACTTATGGGTTTATTTTAAGACAGTCCTGGCTGGCCTTGAACTAAATATGTAGCTCCAGCCTGGCCTTGAACTCATGGTAATCCTCCTGCCTCAGCCTCCCAAGTGTTGCAATTAAGGCATGTGCCACCATGACTGCCTATAATTTAACAGTTTTAATGGGCTTAGAATTGGCAACACTGTTTTATAAAACAGAATGCAATGAGTTCTGCAGAGGAAGTTGACTTAGGTAGAAAATGACTACCTAGTGAATAAAGAAGTAGCTCTCCCACCTAAAAAGCAGATTGATCATTTTGCTTACTTTCCTTGTTAGGAGGGGATAGGGAGACAAAACAATGGAAAAAGAACTGATTTGATAAAATCACCATTTGAGATTACATTTTTTGTGTAAGGATTAAGTCAAATTGAAACTAAGCCTTATATCTGATCCAGGTAATCAGGTTTAGATAACAACAAGCTGGTTTTTATTGGCATGGTAATAAAATTCTCTTCACTTTATAAAAAAAAGGTAACCTAAGGGCTGGGGATATTGCTATGTACTAAAGCTCTTGCCTAAGAGACAAGAGGTGCTGGTTTCCATCCCCAACATGGCCAAAAAATACAAACCAAACCAAAAAACTCCAACAACAACAGCAAAACTTCCACTCTTCAACAGCGCACACAGGGCTGGGGGGATGGTTGGAGCACTGGCCTAGCAGGAATGCCTAAGACTCTGGGATTCCCAGCACTGCAGCGACAACAGTGGGGTCACTACAGACAACCTACTGATCCATGAATGGTTCAAGGCTTTTATGAAAGTGAACTTCATGACCCAATCATTATGCAAAAGTCCTACCTTTAAATACCATTCTTTTTTTTTTTTTTTTTGCGGTACCAAGGATCAAACTCACAACCTTGCTATTGCCAGGCAGATGTTTATGCCACTGAGCTAAATCCCGGGCCCTAAATACCATTCTTATATGAGTTTGACATTAAGTTTCCAAGACATGAAATGAAGCCTCCTCCCACCAAAAAAAAAAAAGAGCAAAGAAATGAAGGCTCCATTTAAACCACAGCAATACCCAACAATACTCCAGTATTTAGAAATTGTATACAAGTGAAGAAGTATAGTTAGGCAAGGTGGTAGGTGCCTGCAGTTGCACCACTTGAGAGGCAGAGGCAGCAGGTTAGTTTTAAGCCAACTTGGGCTACGTAGTAAGTTCAAGGCCAGCCTGGACTATATAATGAGACCCTGTCTCAAAAAACAACATGAGATGAGTCATGAATATATGAGATATAATAATGATTGCCTGCATGGCAAGTGGAAAGTCATGACTTCAATTCCCGGTACAAAAAAAAAAAAAGTGAGATGAAGCAACAGTAGGTTGTGCTGGGAGGTCACAAGAAAGGGGAGAAGTGATTCCTGGCTTACCAAAATATTCATTAGAGCCTTCCAGGTGTGGTGGTGCATGCTTGTAACCCCAGCACTCTGGGAGGTTGAGGTAGGAGGAATATAAGGGTAAGCCCAGACTGGGCAACTTAGAATCTGTCTCAAAATAAAATTTAAAAAAGGACTGGAGAAGTGTGAATGCATTGCTTTCAATCGGCAGTACTGTAAAGACAAACAAATAGATAATTGAATTGAGTTAAATTGGGTCTGGGGCATGAGGAAATGGAGAAAGAAGAAAGCCCAAAGATTAGCTTTGCTGAGGAGTTAAATGGAACCATCCCTAGGAGGATATACAGGACCAAAATTCACAAATACTGTGTGTCCCTAGGTGTCAAGTGAAAAAACCCAGTGTCCTATCAATAGGAAAGGACTGAACAATGCTACACATAATTGGTAAAATATAAGCCAGTTAGAAAGGATGAGTTAAATAGATGTGATATCTTTACATACTAATAAAGCATCAAGACAATACTTCCAAACAAAGACTAAAGGATGGGTGGATTCTATCAGTGTCAATATCCTTACAGCTGTATGTGAATCAACACTTATCTCAAAAAAAAATTTTTGGTCTTTTTGAGACAGGGTCTTGCTGTGTAGTTCAGGCTAGCCTTGAGCTCACTTTGTAGCCCAAACTGGTCTGGAATTTGCAAAGACCCTCCTGCCTCAACCTCCAGAGTGCTGGGATTACAGGTATTACAGGCGTGTGCCATTGTGCCTGATTTATCTCAAATTTTTAAAATTTAAGAAATACTTACAAATAAGGTGTGGTGGTGTATCATTGTAATTGAAGTACTCTAGATGCTGAAGCAGGATAGCCTGAGTTAAAGGCCACCCAACCCAGGCTATATAATGAGTTCAAGGCTAGCCTGAACTACATAGCTGGACCCCATCTCAAAAAAAATTAAAATTTACAAAAAAAGAGAAATACTTCCAGTACATACATAATCTGACACCGCCCCCTCCTTTGGCATCCAGGTACCTTTTACAATTTTTAAAAAAATCTCATTTTGTAACTAAAACAAACCTGGGACAAGTTGTGATGGCCCATGCCTGTAATCCCAGCCCTTAGGAGGTTGAGGCCGGAGGATCGCGGTGAGTTCGAGGTCAACCTGGGCTAAAGTAAATTCAAGGCCAGCCTGAACTGCATAGCGAAACCGAGTCTCAAAAAGAAAAGAAAAAAAAAAGGCTAAGGATAGGGCGGGGAATAAGAAAGCAAAATCTCACCCTTGCCTTCCCCAGATCAAGGAGATAAAGACTCCAGAAGCTCTAAATCCACTCCTCCCTTGAGCCTTCCAAAGCCGCCTCCTTAAATCTTGAACTACTCCTTTAAAAGCAACAGCAGGTGGCTCCTCTGGTCCAATCCGAGAACCAAATGTCATTAGCCTGGAAGGGAGGTTAACGCCTCTGTCTTTCTGTGGGTTAACAAATTGAAGTCTCCGCCTTTTTCTGGTTCTCAGGGGCAAGCCCTCTCTTCTGTCCCTTTGCACCTTGCTCAGTCTCGTCCTTGGGGAGCCTTCGCACTTCCGCCGACCTCACTCCGTTCCCCGAGCCCGCCTAGGAAAACCCTGCTATTGATCGGGATGTTTCTAAACCTGTGAATTGACAAGTAGGGCTGTGACCAAGTTTTTCCGCCAAGATGTCACTTCCGCACACAGATTTCCTTCCCCGGAAATGGGGCCTGATGTAAACACCAGGGCCGGGCGCCGAGGCACAGAAGGTCAGAGGACTGGGCTGCGCAGACTGCACCGACTGTTGGGTCCGGGTCCCGTGGAGGTCAGGTCGGTGCAGCTGGCAGAGGGCTGGAGCATGATCCCAGGGTTGGTCGGGGTCGGGGTGGGGGATAATCTTATGCAGATAGATATTGGTAGATGGGATCTGCGACAAAGGTCTTTAGTGGGCGCTGGTGTTGGCAGTATGGGAATACTCTTGGCAGAGAGCGGAGGCGGCTCAGGTAGAGTTCATGGATGGTGCAGAATTTTGGAGTGTACATCTGAAAAACGGTTTTGGAAGGTGGAGCTGTCCAAAGTATGGATCTTGGGGGGGGCAGCTGTCAGTCAGGTGGAGGGTGTTACAGCCTGGAAAGTTAGGAGCTTTGGGCTCTCAGTGGATGAGCTAGCAGTGCACCTAGTTTTGAAGGAAGGGTTGGGGCTCTGGGGATGGAATCTTGAAGGGGGAACAACAGCAGGCATTTTGCAACTTTGAAGCTTTCCTAGGCAGTTTTGGGTGGTGTGCCTTGGGACAAGGTCATGAGGAGGTAGCTGTGCTCTGGGAGTACAGTCTTAGAGAGAGGAAAGGGTTCTAAAAGAGGAGGAACTTTAGGGGAAGGGCTTCATGGGGATGAGTCTGGCCAGCTCATATAGGAGTCAGGGACAGCAGATCAGAGGGAGTGTCGCAGGACTGCAGGACTTAGTGACTGGGGAATGCCCAGATAGAGCCTTTTAAGGGGAAACAGCCAATGCAGGTCTTGGTGAACAAAGTTAGCAAGGGGTGAGAAGGGGCATGGGGAAGCTGTGATCTAGGATTCAGGTGGATGAATGGGTTGGGGTGTAGTTAAAAGGGTATGGAGGGGGAGTTCTTAGAGGTGGTAGGCCATGCATAAGAGTCTCAGGGAAATGGAAGATATCTTAACACTCTCCCTTTATCTACTGAAAGGTGGAGTTCAGAGGTAGGTGAAGGCATGAAGATAAGTAGGGTTGGGTGTGGTAGTGTATGCATATAATCCCAGCACTAGGAGGCTGAGACAGGAGGATCACCATGAGTTTGAGGCCAGGTTGGGATACATAATGAGTCTCAAAAAAAAGTGGGTAGCCAGTGGCTTGAGGTCATATCAGGTACTAGGGCCAAGACTGACTGAGGATGGGAAGTAGGTATTGTCATTGGGGCATCCCCTAAGCCCCTGAAGAGTCAGTAATGAGCAGTGTCAAAGCAAGTGGGGAGGGTCCTAGCATAAGCTTGGACTTGGTGTTGCCAAATGTGAGAAAATGTGGGGTTCTTGGCTGTTTTGTTTGGGAACTTGGGAGCTTAGGGAAGACACCAGATTCTTTAATTTTGTCTCTGCAGTCTGGAAAAGAAATTAGGAGTAGAGAAGAGGAAGAAATCACTTGGGGACAGAAGTTTGAGGACCTGAAGGGGAGACTTCAGGACTCTTCCCAACATTATCCTGTTGTGTCCAAGAGACAAATCTTGAACCATGACTCAGCAGCCACTTCGAGGGGTCACCAGCTTACGTTTCAACCAAGACCAAAGTGAGAAAGACTTAAACTTGTACCCCTATGGGAGGGAGAGAAGGGTCAGAGGGAGGCTACAGGCCCCACCTTCCTTCCTTGGCATTCTCTAAGCCAGTCTGGATTCCTTCCATCCCCAGGCTGCTTTTGCTGTGCCATGGAGACGGGTGTACGCATCTACAATGTGGAGCCATTGATGGAGAAGGGGCATCTGGGTGAGCTACGTGCTGGGGGTGGGGCAGTGGGCAGAAGGGCATTGGTGCCCCACATCCACTGACACCCTGGTCCCTGTCCAGACCACGAGCAGGTGGGCAGCATGGGCCTGGTAGAGATGCTGCACCGCTCCAACCTGCTGGCCCTTGTGGGCGGTGGTAGCAGTCCCAAGTTCTCAGAGATCTCAGGTAAGTGCCCTTATTTGGCCCCTGACCTAGATTCCCCAGATGCCTACCCTCCCACAGGAACCTGCTCTTCCGGCAGAGGAAGATGGCAGAGCTCCTCTGAATCCATACATCTTAAAGTTTGAGCTTGGTGTTTTGTTTTTATTTAAAAAAATGTATTTTCAAGCTAGGGGTGTATCTCATTGTTAAAGCACTTGCCTGGCATGTGGCCCTGGCTTTGATCCCCAGCACTACAAAGACAAAGTAAAACAAATTATCAATTGCCTCCATATGCCATGTTGTTCCCTATGGAACAGTAGTTGTGAATCTTATACTATTCTATGCACCTTACATGTATCCATTGATTTACTCCCATAATAACTATGTATCAGGCCTGGTATGTGCTAAGCACACACTGCCGCTGAGCTACACCACTCCCCCACTCCATTAGCCCCATTTTACCAATGAGAAAACTGAGGTCCAGAGGGGTTAAGTTTTATTTTTTTGAAACAAGGGCTTGCTTTGTAGCTCAGGCTGGCCTCGAACTGGTGATGATCCATCTGGGATTGCAGACAATGCATCACAGTGTCCAGTGAGTGAAGTTAAGTGATTTATTCAAAATCACACAATCAAACCAGTCTATAATCCCAGCACTCAGGAATCTGAGTGTAAGTCTGAGGACAGCCTGGGCTACAGTGAGTTCAAGGCCAGCGTGAACTGCATATTGAGACCCTGTCTCCCTGCTCAATACACACAAACATCAATCAATAGATTTTCAGTTCTTGGAAGTGTCTCTCCAAGACTCCCATTGGCTTGAGCCTCAAATATCATTCCGCTTTAAGGATTTTTTTCTTGTGGATCCCACTGAAACATGGCAAGAGTTGTCCTAGGTGAGTCATAGACACTAGGAGTCCTCCCAGAAATCTCCTGGAGGTATGGATTGGGATCCTGGAGGCAGAAATGATTACTGAGGGGAAGTTATAGGCATGGGCGTTTGTCCCTAATTTGTTGTTAATGGGCGGTAAGGTTCTTGGCTAGACATTCAATCCCTTCAAACCTCAGTTTCCTCATCTCCAATTAGCCATAACAATTCTAGCACCTGTTCTCTCAGGGATCGTGTCCATAGCATTCATTCTGTGCAGGGCTCAGTGGGTGTTTAGTTAAAGTTCAAGCAAGTGGGTTAAGGTGCTCTAGGGAGTAGGGGTAGGGTAGGTTTCCTGTGTCATAAGGGATGCCCCTCACCCTAAACTTTGGCCCCACCAACCTACCCACCTGCCCAACAGTGCTGATCTGGGATGATGCCCGGGAAGGCAAGGACTCCAAGGACAAATTGGTACTGGAATTCACCTTCACCAAACCAGTATTGGCTGTGCGCATGCGCCATGACAAGTAAGCCTAAAAAGGACAGGGGTGGAGCCTGGGAGGCCCCCACAGCAAGGGTAGTCCTGCCTTGGCAGCCCACTCTCTCCTCATGGTCTCCTGTGTTGTGTGATGCCCACAGGATCGTGATCGTGCTGAGGAACCGAATCTATGTGTACTCCTTCCCTGACAATCCCCGAAAGCTGTTTGAGTTTGACACCCGGGACAACCCCAAGGGTGAGGTCTCAGATGTGCAGGTGTAAGGGGGAGACCATGGGCAGGGCAAAAGGGCCGAGATGAGGAGAGAAGGAAGGAGCACATACCCAGAGATACTGGAAAGAGGGCCAGGAAAGAGGCTCTGTGCACAGAGATGCTCAAAAGGACTGAAAGATGCAGTCTTCCCTCTTTTCCATCCTTCAGTCAGACCTCTTTCCCCACCCTTGGCCCTGCCCCTCCCCACTGCCCCAGTGACAGCAGAAACACCCAGTGAGGACACAGGTGAGCATGGAAAGCAGCTCTGGGTCTCTATGGAGGGCCCGGCAGTTTATTAGAATCAGGTGTGTGAGGCAAATGGGATTTGCCCAGCAAAGAGAAAACCTGCTTCCCAGGAGCTTCTATGGGTACCATATGTCATTAATCAGTTCTGTTCTTTCTGAGACCTTGCCTGGCCTCTGCCTTTCCTCCACTTACCTATCTGCTCTTCATCCCCTCCCCCTAGGGCTCTGTGATCTCTGTCCCAGTCTGGAGAAGCAGCTGCTTGTGTTTCCAGGACACAAGTGTGGAAGTCTACAACTTGTGGTGAGCTGTCCAACAGACAAGGGTGGGCAGGCAGGTGGGCCGGCTCTCCCTCTGGACCTATGGCCCCTCTGTTCCATGCCATCCCAACCCTGAACTGCTGCCTCCTACCTCAGGACCTGGCAAGCACAAAGCCCGGCACCTCATCTGCTCCATTCACCATCAATGCACATCAGAGTGATGTGGCCTGTGTGTCCCTGAACCAGTCAGGCACTGTAGTGGCCTCTGCTTCTCAGAAAGGAACCCTTATTCGCCTTTTTGACACCCAATCCAAGGAGAAACTAGTAGAACTGCGCCGAGGCACTGACCCTGCCACTCTGTACTGGTGAGCACAGGATGTGTGTAGTGGTCTAGTGACCCCATGGCACATGTCATATGGGTGTCACTGGTAACTTCTCTTCCAGTATCAACTTCAGCCATGACTCCTCCTTCCTCTGCGCTTCCAGTGATAAGGGCACTGTGCATATCTTTGCTCTCAAGGATACTCGCCTTAATCGCCGCTCTGCGTGAGTACCCCCACCCCACCCTGTGACCTCCCCAGACCCCTGCCCATGTATCATATCAGCCTTACCCAGTGCTGCCTGCAGGCTGGCTCGTGTGGGCAAGGTGGGGCCTATGATTGGGCAATACGTGGACTCTCAGTGGAGCCTGGCGAGCTTCACTGTCCCTGCTGAGTCAGCTTGCATCTGTGCCTTTGGTCGAAATACTTCCAAGAACGTCAACTCTGTAATTGGTGAGTGGGAATAGCCTGTTGGTTGGGAAGGGGGTCTGTGTAGGCAAATGCCTGTAAGTTTGACCTGAAAGAATTTGAGGGCCACCAGAAACCTGAGGGAGTTGCAAAGTGTGGCTTAACTCCCATCAGTAAGGGGTATGGCACTTGGGCAAAGGCCATGGGACACTTGAGAGGACTGGGGGTGTATGGCTGTGGCAGCCCCTAACCTTTTACCACCCCCTCAGCCATCTGTGTAGATGGAACCTTCCACAAATATGTCTTCACTCCCGATGGAAACTGCAACAGAGAGGCTTTCGACGTGTACCTTGACATCTGTGATGATGATGACTTTTAAGAACCTTGGGGGCTGTGCTAGGAACCTACAGTCACAGACTGCAGAGTTGAGCATTGGGTATGGGGAAGTGTTGTGGAAGCCACCAACCAGCAAGCATTAACGAGGCTTGAGCCCACTTTCCACTCAGCAAATCTGTGTCTAAACCAACAGCTCGCTTCCTTCAAAGCACTTGATTACTGTATGCTGGAAGTGCCAGGCCAGTGATCCAGGCAGGTAGCACAGATCTCTAGGACTCCTATCCTGGATAAGATAGCCGAGGACCCAGAGAAAGTGTCCTAATCTACCTTGAGATTGAAAAAAACTTACTAGGAAGAGATGAATTCTGATATGATGAATTATGAATAAAAGGCCCCTAATGGCATTTATGGCTTAACTTCAACGGTGGGGCATGAAGTTTCCATGAGAGGTATGACCCTCTGGGAGCCTGACAGGAAGGGGAATCCAGCTCTGATCCTTGTGAGAGCCCTTGCTGCATTATCTCTGCCATTTTGGCTACCGTATGCTTGAACCGCCGTCACCATCCAGTGCAATCCGTCCCGGGGTTGGTATGGGTTTGAAGAAGATTGGAGCTACTTGAAGGGCGACAGAGGCTTGATTTCCCGACAGTCCTTGCGGCCCCACTGCGTGGCGCATTACGTGCCTTCCCGGTCACGTGCGCTGCCGCGTCTGCGCAGTCTACCAAAGGGGGCAGGGGCTTGTGGTTCGGCCCAAACTCTACTTCCCAGTATGCCTCGCGGTGCCTCAGGGTGTAACGGATGTTGCAGTCCGTCCGCCCTCGGGCTGGTCCGGCAAGCGACAGGATGTCGGAGGTTCGGCTGCCACCCTTACGCACTCTGGACGACTTTGTTCTGGGTTCGGCACGCCTGGCAGCTCCGGATCCATGCGACCTGCAGCGATGGTGCCACCGCGTCATCAACAACCTTCTCTACTATCAGACCAACTACTTTCTCTGCTTTGGCTTCGGTCTCGCTCTAGCCGGGTGAGGGAGGAAGGGAGGGACTTGGTGGTTGGTGGGCTGGGGACACCAGGGCCATGGCGGGAGTGCTCCGCGGATCTTTGAGGACCAGGAGGGGGAACCTAGGAAATTGCTAGGCCAGGAACTTCAGATTCAGTAAAAATGGAAAAGCCTGAGGAGCATGAAAAAAGAGGCAAGTCTTTCTGGGTATGAGGAGGGGCTGCTGGGAATGAAGGGTGTAGAGGGAAGACCTGGCAAGGTTGGAGAGAGTGGAACTAGAGGAGAAAGTGGGCTGGGAGGTGGGCCTGAAAAGAAGACATGCCTTCTTAATAAGGTGATGTGATGAGGCCAGATTAAAGCATCTCTGGAGGATTTAGGACAGAGGCAAAGACACGGATGTGGTAAAAATTGAAGGGTCTGAAGGGTAGGCTTGTAGAGTCGGGTGTTGGAGGCAAGCCTGTCTGTGATGAGACCACGCCAGGAGCAGATACGTGTTGGGAAACTTGAGCCCAGAGGGAAGAATCTGGATTGAAAAGTTTGAGGCCAGAGAGATGGAGTCTAGAGAAGGGACTTGGTCAGGGCTAGAAGTTAAGAGTGGGACGAAAGGCCTGGCAGCATTGTAGTAATGGTTTAAGGAGGGATCTATAGGGAAATGGGAGTCATGATGGGGAAAGAGGACTCCTAGAAGGGTGTCATCAAACGACGATGGGCCAGGAGAGATGGAAATGCGTGGAGACTGGAGGCCTGGGTGAGGGGTCTGCAGGGGCTAGCTCAAATGGAATATGTTGAGGCAGATTGAAGGTTGGAGAGTAGCCCTGCAGGGGTAGCAAAGACCAGGGAACTGCCAGGAGCTATGGTATCCAAAATGGGAGGAGCTGAAGCAAAAACTTCAAGAAAATGGGCTGTAGGATTGAAGCACAGGAAATGAGGGTCCATAGGAATCCTCCTGGAGGATGCACCTGTTGGTGACGGGGATGGTGGGAATATTTATGGGTTGGAGAACCCAGAAGTGTAAAAGCAAAGCTCTTGGTGCTCAGAATGGGGGGAGGGGTGACAAGGCTAGCTTAGTGCCCTTGTTCCCACAGGTATGTGCGTCTGATGCACACCCTTCTAAGCGTGCTGGCAGTGCTGGTGACCCTTGGCGTGCTTGCGTGGGCGGCTGAGACCCACGCAGCAGTGCGACGCTGCCGCCGCAGCCACCCTGCCACCTGCCTAGCTACAGTGCTTGCCGTTGGTCTCCTCGTTCTCTGGGTTGCAGGCGGCGCGTGCACATTCCTGCTCAGCATCGCCGCGCCAGTGCTTTGTGAGTCTCTACTAACTCCTGAGATGCCTGGTTAAACGGCTAACACTTGAGATGCCAGGCTCGACCTGCACAGATTCTTGGTCTGAGACAGGGCTGGGAAACCCAGAGGGTGGCTCCGTTAAATGCTTCTTTTCTTCCTCGCCCCCACCTCCTTTCTGGGAACATTCCTCTTAATTAGTGACTTTTTTGGGGGTCTCCTGGTGTTAAGTATCTTAAACTGGCCACTTCCCAGTTATTGAAAACCTGTTTCTGGCCACACCTCCATTGCGGAAACAATTTACTCAGCCATACTTCAGCTGCCCACCACTCTATTGTCCTGTCTGTGAGCAAGTTCCCTTCTGTGGGCCCTAATTGGCTGCTAGCTGAAGCCCCAACCCACTGATCCCACTCCTCTTCATACAACCCACAGTGATCCTGGTGCATGCCTCCATACGCCTGCGAAACCTTAAAAACAAGATTGAGAACAAAATCGAGAGCATTGGTCTCAAGAGGACACCAATGGGGCTGCTACTAGAGGCGCTGGGACAAGAACAGGAGGCTGGATCCTAAGGGCCTGGGACCTGCACCCAGAACCTGAAGAAACTCCTACCCGCACCCCTGCCCTTACTCAGGACCCAGAGCCCTTTCCCAGCCTTTATAATAGGAGTCAAGAGCACTCTGGCCAGTCAAAAAGACAGGACATCAGTGTTTTCCACGCAGGTTTAAAATTAGGGTATCATTCATGCCCAACCTTCCTCTTACCTAGGGACTAATGTTCTACAACCCTGTACTTGAGACCCACAGCCACCTACATCCAGCCTCAGGTCTTGGACTTGGTACTAGAGAATTTATGGTCAGTCTCAAACCGTGGACCTAGAGGTACCTACCAAGATTCTGGGACTCACCAGTCTCCCATGTTCAGCACCAAGCTAGGGCCTGGGGCAAGCCATTCACAAATCTTGGTCTTATTAGAACAAGGTTTTTCCAAACTCCACCCCTGCTTCAAATCTATGTTAAGGCATTGCCAAATCTAGACTCCCAAGCCAAGTGTCCTCCCTCACCTGGGTGGAGTCAGGTATCCTGACCCTGTTGAACCAGGCAACCCCAACCCTCACCAGTCCCAGTTGCCTTCAGCTGCTTAAGAGGTTTTGCCCCACCTCTAATGTTCCACAGTGTCAAGGACCAAGGAGTGGAGGGTGGGGTAGCCCCAACTGGAAATGGGGTAGCCACATCAGTGTTGCTGCAACAATAAAGTCGTTGCATCTCTCAAGCTAGTTTGAGCTCCTGGCTGAAGTCCTTGTGCATTTCAAGGGACAGGGTGACCTGCTTTTCAATGCAGTTGAACTCCACTTGACTTATGTGCACAGGAGGGCTAACCTAAGGCTTTTCCTAAAATCTGTTACTTCTGGATCAGCACAGGGTATAGTATATGGGAAGTAGCTCAGTGGCACTGTGTTTGCCTATCATATAAGAAACCCTAGCATCTCACACACATGCATATGCACATGAACTATGGAGTTGAGGTGGACCAGGAAACTTGAGTACAAGAAGGCAAAGAAGTTGCCTCATCTCACAAGGAAGGTCTAAACAGATGGCATTATCTGGCTGTTTCCACAGTGCTTTTTTCCACCCTAGCCCATCCCACTGTGTTCTTGTAAAAATGTACTGTATTATCTGAATACAGAAGTGTGTGCCCCTGTGGCAAAGCAGACAGGAGCAACACAGGGGTTCAGTTTATACATTTATTATAGAAATCCCCTTCTAGTGTGGGTAGTGTATTGGGCCCAGATCCACCGTTACAAAAAGAAAAGTTTAACACCAGGTAAAGGTGGGTAGGGGAACCCCCTGGCTCCGTAAAGTCACAGATAGGTATAGAAAACAGTTTGTACAGATTTGTTTAAAAAGTAGTGAATGTAAGGAAAGCCAAGGAGAATGTGACGTGGTCTGTGGCCCATGGCCAGACGTCACCTGAGGATTTTACTGGCATCTACCAGATACCAGGCTCAACCACCACAGCATCTTAGGATGCAACACACCTGATGGTTCTTGCCCTTTGTCAACCTCCTATGGGGCCTCCTGATAGGACGGTGGGCACACAGGCTGAGGGCAGAGAGGGACAGGGGCTCCTTCAGGTATCCCATCCAGACTTCATGCAAAGGTAGGCAGAAAGCCCACCTGCATAAGAATTCCCCTAGTAGGGGATAGCAAGGAGTTCTGGTCAAACCAGTCTCCTGGTAACCCTAAACAGGGCCCCAAGACCCTACATGATCCATTTCATTGAGGGGGTGTTCCTAAATGGAACAGGCTGGGCATGGGGACAGGAATGAACCCAACCAGGACAAACTCACAGTTTTCCTTTTATAAAACGCCTAGTGTTGGGTAAAGATAGTGAATACTAAGTCACAACTGTAAACAGAAATTTAGGAAGGGGCTTAGAGTCCCCATGACATTATCCTCCCCTCTGTGTAGCTGAGGTCCCCAGGCCCCAGCACAGTATGAGAGGAGAAGCAGGGTATCAGACACCTTCCTGGGCCCATGGGGAGCCAGGGCCTTGGAAGATCAGGTTTGTACCCCACACGACTGAGAGCAACCACATCCCAGAGCTCAACAAGGTCACCTGTGTGCTCAAGCTGGAGTCGCTCAGGCCAACAAGGGGCATATCAGAAAGTCAAACCAGAGTCCCTGGGGTTTGGGGGTCAGAACTGGAAGACTGCTCCCCCTCTAGCGTCAGGTCACTTAAGCGAGCACTCAACTCCGGGGGGTACAGGAAGTCCGCGTAGTATCTTTAGAAGGGACAGCAGGAATCCAGAGGACAGGATGGGGAAAACCAGAGAAGAAAAGACAGACAAGACACAAAGAGAGAGGAAAATAGGCTCGTTAAAGAGGTGAAGGCAGACATAAGACAGCACCTTCAATGCTCCCAAGCATGGGGTATGGAAAAAGAGGAAGAGAAAGGTAAGGGTACATGATGTCCCTTCCTCCTGGCACCCTGGCTTCAAGGCTCATTTCCAGCTGACATGCACTGATTAAAGTATTAAAATCCTTCTACAGCTTGGTAAAGAGCTACTGCTACCAGCACCCAAGTTCCCCCTCCACCAGGACCCTAAGGACTAACACTGCTCACACCTGGTACAGTGATTGTGCCAATGTTGCAACTAATGTCCTTGTGCTCCCAGTCATTAGCTACCATGACTAGTTCCCTGACCTGGATAACCTTGCCATATGCCTCAAGAGACCCCTACCCATCATCAATAAAGGCAGCCCCCATACCTGCCGGAGACAGGGGGTGCTGTGAAACTCCTTGAGTGCGGGAGTGGTGCCTGGCTGGGGGCCCCATAGAGCACCTGGCCCACCTCATAGCAGCGGGCATGGAGGAAGGGTGGGTGTGGTGGGCCCACATGTGGCAGCACAGGCCGGCGCTGGGGCCCCACGGCCAGTCCCGAGTTCCGGATGTACCAGTCCCGCAGCCCCTCCAGGGCTAGGTTCTTGTGGCCGCTGCGCTCACCAGCTGGGGGTATACGGGTGGGTGGGGGCATCCACAGCAGAGGGTTTGCATGCACCTCTGGGCCCTCAGAAACTTCCAAGGGCAGGCCACAGGGCTTGGTACGGGTAGCACGGGGGTGGAGGTCCTTGCTGCGGAGGAGGGGGCTGCTGCTGTCAGTTCCATACATGGGTGGTGGGCCAGGGAGCATGGTGAGGAGCCCGTCCCGACGGGAAAGGGGTCCTGGGGCCTCAGCTGCAGGCAGTAGTTCCCCCCAGCCTGCCCCGCCACCACTGCGAGGCAGGCCCCGGTCCAAGGAATAGTCCACAAGGAAGTCCCCACACACAGGTGGAAGCCTGGAGGCCCCACGGGAGACGGGGGCTGCTGAACTTGGCCGGGTAGCCCGGGGAGGGTCTAGGAGGCCAGCTGTGCGGGAGGAAAAGGCAGGAGGTGGTTGGGGGCGCTCATACAGCACCTCACTGCTTTTGCAGACTGGGGGGCCAGTGGCAGGGGGAGCCAGAGAGGCAGGTGGGGAGCCAGCTCCCCCATTAGCTGCCCGGTCCACCAACAGGGCCTCAGAGCTGTTGCTGCGGCGGGTGCGAGCTGCGAAGAGGGAGGCACGATCGCAGGCAGGGTCTGCCCGGGGGAAGCCCATCTGGGAGTCCTGACTGCCGGACCACTGGCGAGAATGGAGGCCTTCAGGTCTGGGGCACAGAGGTAGGGGTAATGGGAGGAAGGTCAGAAAAAATCAGGCAGATGACCTGAGTGTCCCCCCACCTTGTTTCTTTCTGAGCCTCCAGTTACACTAATTCTAAGTCTAAAATGCCCCTAGTTAGAAGTTGTGTGTGTGAAGGCGATATAGAGTGGCATGTAAATGGCAACTGGGTTTGGTCCCAGACTAGGGGCCCCAAGTGTTGGAAATGTATGGAGGGAAAGGCTGCTAGTTGGGGGAATGTAAGTATGTGTAGAGCTGAGGAGGAAACGCTAGCAAAGGAGGAGCCACACAGAGGGTTCTTCCTGACCCCTCAACTCCTGCTAAGGCCCTGCTCATGGCTTCTCTACCTCCAGGACAAAGTCTCAGTCTGTACTCTTGGAATGTAAGACCAATCTGAACTGTCTTTTGCACCATGTATGTGAACCACAATAACTACCATGCACAGAATGCAAGCCCCAAAGGATAGGGGTTTGGGGATTTTTTGCAGCCTGGGGAAAACGGGCACTTACAAGTATTTAACAGTATAGTAGTTAAAATAAAAGTCTTAAGAGTCAAAATTGCTTGGGTTCAAATGCCAGGCCTTCATTTTACTAACAAGTAACCTTTATGCCTCAGTTTGCTCATCTATAAATTGGGAATGGCAATAACACCCCTTCAGAGGGATCTTACGTACTTAACTAAGTTGCCATCACATAAAGTACTGATTCCTAGCAGATGGTAGGTACTCAGTATATGATACCCAGAACTTATTATGCTTGTTTTTTATTTTAAAATAAAAAGTAGGAGTTTTTATTGAGTTCTTTAAATTCCTACTCCATGTTTTTTTTTTCTTAATGAATTTTTAATCAACTACTCGTGATTTGTTTAAATGCCTGTGGTTTTCAAAAGCTGATAATTACTATGTCCAATATAAAAGTAAGACAATGATTCAGAGAAGGGAAATGACTCATTCGAGACAAAGGAAAGCCCATACTCAAACTTTGGTGCTTATGTTCCCAATTCCTACCCCTTTCTTCAGCAATATAATTCCTATTCACCTTCAAAGCCCAATTTCCCATATCCTACATCTTTTGATAATTTCTCCTCGATACTTCCAGTTAGAACTAAAGGTTCCCTCCTCTGATCCTCAGACCCACCCACAGAGTCCCCTTACTTGCACAGCTGGGGGCCAGCGCCCCGGGTGAGGACAGGGGTAGCAGGCACACTTCGCCCCTCAAAACTGGAGGCACTCCTGGGCAGCGAGCGGGTGGGGCTAGACAGAGATGGGCAGGCCCAGGTTGGGGCCCAGGTTAGAGACCATACTCACAACAGGCCCTTGGCCAGCCCAGGCTCAGGACCCCATTCCTGGCTCCTGGGGAAGGGGAAAAAAAGAGTTCATCCTCACCTGGTTGGGCTGGCCACAGAGTTCCGCCGACTCTTCAGATCCCCATAAAGATCTGCTGGGGGTGGTTTCCATGGGGTTCGCCTCTCAGGGCTCCCCCCAGATACTGCCCGCAGCTGGTCCCAGGCCTTGGGTGGTGAGGGGCGCTCGGCCAGAGAGAAGCAACCACGGGGCTCCTCTAGATAGAAGAAAAAAAAACTGGGGTAGAAGTTAAAAAAGAAGGGCCAGGACAGGTTGGCACAAAGCACAGGGCAAGGGCTAGTGCCGAGATAGGGCTAAGTAGGCTAAGGAGCTAAGGAATGAGACCAGGAAAATAGGGGAGGAGAGGAGCTCATAAGTACATCCTGGGACTGTGGGGGAAGAGATGGGATGATACTAAGAATATGGGGGAAAGCTGGGCACGGTGATGGATGCTTATAATCTCAGCACTCTGGAAGCTGAGGCATGAACATTGCTGCAAGTTTGAAGGCAGCCTGGACTACATACTGAGTTCAAGGCCAGCTTGCACTACATAATGAGACCCTGTCTCAAAATACCCCCTGAAACCGGGCGTGGTGGCTCACACCTGTAATCCTAGCACTCGGGAGGTTGAGGCAGGATTGTTTCGAGCTCGAGACCAGCCTGCGCTACAAAGCGAGCTCAAGGCCAGCCTGAACTGCATAACGAGATCCTGTCCCAAAAAGACAAAAAAAAAATTACCCCCTGAAAAGGTGTGGGCACAGGAACATGGAAAACATCTAAGGAACAGCTAAACAAGTAGAGGAAGGTTTAAGCAACATGGAATGGGCTAAGGGAACCTAGCAGGAGGCTGTGAGCAAGGTGAGGGATACAAGTCCTCACCGTTGTCATGGCTGGCCCCAGATTCTGAGAGGGAGCTGCTTTCCGAGTGCAGGACTACATCATCTATAGGTGAGAAGAGAGAAAATCAGAACTATCATCCTAAGGCCTGGTTACCATCCCCTTGCCCCACTAGACAGTTTCCTCTGCTTACCCTGCATTCTGGGTGGTTCCTCCTGACTCTGTTCCCTCCCCAGGAACCCACTTTTACCTAGATGCAAGACCACCATGGGCTTGGCTCCTCACTTTTCTTCCTAGAGCCTCCTACTGGTCAGTCCTCCCAGGGTCTGCCTTGCCCATTTATCACCCTTTATCACAACTCTTCTTATTTGGTGGCCCCCTTAGCTCTGTTCATCTCTCAGTATTCACTGGATGCTCACCCATCCTACTCCTGCCACATCTATTAGCCAGAGTTCATTCCCTGGCCTATGCTCCCCCAGTCTCACTGGTGGAATTCTAGGATCTGACTCACCTTGGCTGAGTTGAGTGAGGCGAGTGCCTAGGTAGACCCCCTGGGTGGTAATGAGTGCCTCCGAAGACAGCGGCAGTGGCTGGAGTGGGAGCACTGGGAGGCCAAGGCGGGCCCGGACATCTCCAAGCTGCTCTTCCAACTCATGTAGCCGCCGTAGTGCATCTGCCTGCACCTGGCGCCGGCGCCGCCGCTGCTCAACACTCAGCTCAGGAGCCAAGGCCAAGCGACGAGCGGCTGCAGCAATCTGCTGCTGCACTGACACCTCTCGCTCCAGGGCCTCAAGAGCCAACTCCTATGGGGCCCAAGAGGGGTGGGACAGGACCAAATGTTGGAAATGGCCAGGCACAGGAGCCAGGCAGTGGCAGAATCCATCTGCACTGGAAGCAGGGCCTGCTCTTCCTGCAGGCAGGCCTATCTGTCTAGGGATGGAGTTTATTCACTCTCTTGGAGCTAGGCTTATTCATCTTCCCGAAGGTGGGAGGCCAGTCCTAACAAGAGTTAGGGACAGCATGAGAGCAGACAACCACCTCTTCAAACCCTTTCCCTTCTCATCCCCACTGCCCAGGCTATACAGCATTCTTTCTATGCCTGTTCCTGTCCCGCCCACTGACCATCTTGTCCTCCACAACCATTTACTCACCTCAGCAGGGCACAAGGAGTGATGTCCTGGGTTAGGGTGCAGTAGAGGGTAGGCACGGGCTGCAGGGGGCCGCCGACGGACCAACTGGGGACGTTCACCAGGCTCCAGTGGGCACTCTGGGGGCAACTGGCCAGTGAGCTCCTACATGGGGCAGAGAACAGACATGACCAAGTGTCAGTTCTAGTCATGCAGCAAAGCAGGGATGATCCCAGAAACTACAGAAGTCCTCTATGGAGCCTTGGCCTGCCCAGCACCCCATATATATTATATCTCTTCCTCCACCAGGCAAGAGTGTAGTGTAGACTCTCAGCCCTTCAATGGCCCAAACCCTGGGGCAGTGGGCACCAAAGGCAGCAAATCCTGGAGTGCAGAATATTGTAGTCTTTATAAAGAAGACAATGTATGTACTATATTTTCTGTAACACTTCTATCAGGTCTGGAGCTTCACAGTCTGCACATTACTATTTACAGCAAATTGTATGGACATTCACACTAAAAGATGTAAGTCAAAACTACAAATCATCATATGTCAGTTCAGGGTAGGCTGTACTAACGAATTTTGGAAACTGCTTTCATTTTTTGAGGTTTTGGGGAATTGGAGTTGTTGAGAAGGAATTGTGAGCTTACATCACCATATTTCACTGATTCATTGATTCTAAGACATTTAAGCAGAGCTTTGAGGTGACAAAGGATAACAGGAAACCTACAGCCCAGACAAGTGGTTCAGCAATGGCCATCACAATCAGCCTACCTAGGGCCCCAGCTACTCACTCCCTCCCTCCTGAGACTCTTAGGACCTGGCTCTCACCGCCTCCTGGAGACAAACTTTTCGGAGCTCCTGAAGTTTTAGGCTCAGTGCCTCCTGCAGGGTCCGCTGCCGGTCAAGCAGCCCCCGAAGACGCTCTGACTTCACCTGGGGAGCAGCCTCTCCAAACAGGGCAGCTGGACACAGAAGGACTGATAAGTGGGAAAGCTAGGACCTGGAGCATCTTTGGGGCCAGGAACCAACCCTCCCAAGAGGGCATGTGGTGATTCAGAGAAGGGGAGAAGCAGCAGGATGGGGAACCAGCTACAGACCTGGGGTATTGAAGGTAGGAGAGTTGATCAGCTGACCTTTGACTTCCATCCTGATGCTGTGGGAAGCCCGTGGCTGATGGCTAGAGAAGGCCTGGCAGTGAGTGACACAGGAGCCATAAGGAAGCACAATTTATGAGACACCCCCACACCCTGGCCCCTGGCCAGACCCAGCTTCCCATGCTCCAGCTGGGTATTTAAAGTTCCTTGGACCCCACCCACCTGCCTGACCTTCCCTCTCATTCTGTGTTGATGTCAGGACCCACTTGGCCCTGGTACCTTGGTTCCCTTCCCATTGAGTGGGAACACAGCAAGTGGGAAGCTGGGCGGACTTACGCCTCCTCAGAGGCCCATGGGCCACATCCTGAAGTCTTGCCTGGGGAGAGAGAAATAATAACACAAATTCAATCAAGTATAACAAAAAGGGGTACTTCTTAAGCAACTGAGTGCCTAGAACAGTTACCTACTATACCACATGAAATCCTCACAACCCCACAGTGATAGGAGTTCTGTGATTATCATCCCCAGCTGAGGAAAATAAGACAGAGATGAGGTGTCTTGCCCACAGCCAAGGATGCAGTCTAGGCCCATCGCTCAGGTCCTATGCTCTCCCTCACTAAAGCTGCTCCAAGTATATCAATTTCCTCATAAATTCCCTGATCTATCCAACCTAAGGGTCTTTTCCCAGGCTGTGGCTGCTGTTAGTACTGTTTTCAAAGTCTCTCCACTCTACTCTTGTTTCTCACTTAATGTTCTATGGCTTACACGTCACTTCCAGAGATGGATCCTGCATAGTACACTCTCACCATTGCTGTCCAACAAGAGACTGGCCTTCCTGTACCTCCCTGTCTGTCCTGTTACATCAGTACCTTCAACACCACTGCACACACAGCAAATGCTTCATGAATGTGTTGCTGACTGAACAACTGATTGTGTGAACACAGGCCCAGACAGCTGTGCCAGGATCTATGCCCAGGTCTGTGGGTCTATATTGTCCCAGCTCCATCCTGAAGCCGTGGTGTACCAAAAAGTACTCACAAGATCTCAGGGTCCCTCCAGCCTCTTTCTTCCTCTAAGCCTGTCCTGAGACTACCAAAGGGAAGTCACCCTGCCAAGATTTATGAAAAGCAAAGTGCACAGCTATAGATATAAAGCCACATGCCTCCTGCTCCTCTTCTGCCCTCCAAAACCTTGGCTGATCATGGAGCCTACCTTGGTTCGCTGCCAGTTCTCCCTCCCTCTCACCTCCTGCTCAGTTCACAGCTGGACAAACTGGTGATAATCACCTCCCACCACCTGGCCTAATCTCCATGGTAAGTGACCAGGCAAGCCTCACCTGCCCTGAAATCCACAGCTACTCTTGCCATGGTAGCCAGGTTGGGTGAAGACCAGTCAACCAAGGAGCATGGGTTTAAGCACTTTCCCTGTCTTTACACTGTGGGTTACTGCCAAATCTCCCCTTGCTTTGGGGCCTGTAAGATGCCCCGATTTCTCTGCAGTCTTCCTACCTGCCCCACAGAGTCTGTTGCCCTCCCTTGAATCACAGTTGTGCCCTGTACTCATTATGAGAGCTGAGGTCAGTTTCTAAAGCAGGTGTGTCTAATCTGCAGCCCACAAGCGACTTGCCCTCTTTTTCCTTAATATTTTTTTTTGTCATTCTGAGACAGGGTCTCTCAATGCAGTTCAGGCTGGCCTTGAGCTAACTTTGTAGCCCAGGCTGGTCTCGAATTCACAATGTTCCTCCTGCCTCAGCCTCCCAAGTGTTGGGATTACGGGCGTGAGGCACCACGTCCGGCTCCTTAATATTTTTTTTTTCTTTCTGGGACAGGGTCTCTCAATGCAGTTCAGGCTGGCCTTGAGCTAACTTTGTAGCCCAGGCTGGTCTCGAACTCACAACGATCCTCCTGTCTCTACCTCCCGAGTGCTGGGATTACAGGCATGAGCCACAATGCCCGGCTTTTTCCTTAATATTATAATAACAATATTTTAAAAGGCAGTTTAGCTACTTGTATACATTAACTATCTTATATATTTCACGTGTGACCCAAGACAATGCCTCTTTACTCAGTGTGATCCAGAGAAGCCAAAAGGTCAGACATTCATGCCAAAGCCTTTCCACAAAGCCAGGCCAGGTATACTTTACAGAGGTCTCTTATGCTCACCCATCTAAGGGTTGGCACTTCCCTGCATATGCCCCAGCTCAGTCAGCTCAACCACCTCTGCCTCACAGGTCCAGGGGCTCCTCCTATTTTCCAAGGCTTTGTTTCGGTTTTGGGGAACTTTCACCAAGCACCCCACCCCGAGCCCTCCTACACCCCAATAAGAACCCAACCCCCACTCCTGTGCCTCTTAGCCCATTCACCAAGATGGGTCTCAGTCCTCACAGGGCTGCCTCAACTCTTCCTTTTTTGGGAACTCAGAGCATCCTGGAAGTCAACAGGGTCCAGACAGAAACCCTGACTCCACCTTGTCAGCTTGACCTCTGGGACATAGCTGGGGTATGAGTCATAAGGTCACTGTGCAGGCTGGGCACAAGATCAACACCCCACCCCCAAATACCCAGCTCTGAAACCTTTGCCTCTGCTTGCTCACCTGCCCTCCATACACTTGCTTTGGTGCCTAGGGTTGCTCTGTCACCAAGCAGAGATGTTGGGACCTTGGCAATCTTCTCTCCAGTCCCTGGGCCTCCCACTGGAGACCCCAGGGTCCTTCTGGTCTGTCAATCCTCTATGGAATCAGTCTGCCTTCCCCTAGCGGAGCAGGGCTGAAGTAGAAGAGCTGCAGAGGGCACCCCCACACCCTGATGCGGGCCCAGCAGGTTTTTCAGGTCTGCCCTTCTGACACTTCAGCCCAGAAAAAAATTCCTGGCTGTAATGACTGTTTACAACCAAGATATCTCACCTGGGTGGCACCCCAACTCTGTCTGCGGCACCCCTACCTCCATATTCTGTCACCATGGGGCAAGTAAGCACTCCCCAAATCTGGACTGTCCTCCACCTCCAAGCCTCCACTTCCTCCATTCCAGGTGAACAAATGGGTGGCAGGCAGGTGGGTGCCTGGGAAATAGTTTTTCAATAGCCAGGTCTGGCTTTTCCAGAGGGGCCAGTCCTGAGGTAGGAGAGGGCAGAGGCTGCTAGGCAGTGGGGAATGGAGAGGAAAT
Organism: Hydrochoerus hydrochaeris; assembly: GCA_004027455.1. Taxonomy (NCBI): domain Eukaryota; kingdom Metazoa; phylum Chordata; class Mammalia; order Rodentia; family Hydrochaeridae; genus Hydrochoerus; species Hydrochoerus hydrochaeris. The sequence continues at coordinate 51,065 of PVLA01001850.1, forward strand.
GGAGTGGGGTGGAGAAGGAGGATTCAGGTTGCTCTTCCCCAGACCTCCTCTCCCACTCCCATCCAGGAAGCAATCCATCCCAGAAAAGTAACTTAGACAAGTTGGGCTTCACTTTGAGACCCCCACTCCACTCTGCACTGGCAGCGTACCTGTCCCACAGATCTGGCTCTCTCCCAAAGGGAACTTCGGCACACCCTACCCCAAAGCTCTTGTCTCCCCTACACCCTGGACCCACTGCTTTCAGCTCACCAACTCCAGACAGATCTGTGGGGTGGCCTCCCTCCGTACGTCAAAGAAAATAGTTGTCTTGACCAGGCCCTGGCTCATCTGGCAATGGCAGTAAATAGCAGTGGCTGATGCCCTGGCCACCTCCCACAAGGCAGTGGCCCAGCCTACCTGGCCAGGAACTGGGCTGGCCCATACCTTTTAACCCTTGCCTGCCTGTCACCAAAGCTAGGGCCACCCAAGGGAGAAGGGAGGTAAGGTCAGGGTAAGGTCCCCTCAGGGTGCCCAGCATGGCTAAGAAGTGAGCCTGGAACTGCTTCCTCACCCCAGATACTTGGTAGAGAACTAGGGAGGGGACTAAGTCATAGAAGTAGCTGCTGCCTGACCTGCTGCCCAGATTCCCAGGGGCTACATGCCCAAGGGTAGGACCTTAGGCCTGGGGAACTAGGGGCTACCAGACATGGGCTGTGAATCAGGTTTATGCTTTTCAGCAGTGTGCATCCCCTTTCTGAAACCCCTACCCTTCCCTTCCAGGACAAGATGGGGTAGGAGGGAGGTCTTGGGGCAATTCCCACCATCATTAGAGTAATAGTTTTCGAAGCCGAGGATAGAAGAAGTCAATTTTTTAAGGAGAGGCCAGGTCTGATGACCCTACTTTCCACAGCTCCAGAAAAAAAATTCCTCCTAGTAAACTGTCTACAGTTTATGCCCTACAAACCTGGGGGGCAGGTATAGACTACAGGTGGCAAACATATGGCACGCGTGCTACAGCAGGCTCTTTGTATCATTGAAAGCTCTAAAAGGTTCACCATCGCTCACACAGACCCAGACTCCTCAGATCTATTGTACAGATGTTGAAGCTGAGGCTCTGAGAAATACAGAGACTTGACTGAGATTAGGGTGGCATGCCTAAGAAGGGGTGAGGGAGTAAGAATCTGAACAAGGCCTTGGGCTACTGCAGACAGGGGCTACTCCTGTGGGGAGAAGGAAGAGTAAGAAAGGGGCTCAGACTTCTTCACACCCTTGCTGGGTCTCCCTCACCCATCCCCCTCAACATTTGTGGCCAGAAGTCAGGCTGCATGCCAGGAAATTGAGGGCTCCAGGCCTGTCCGGGCATGGGCATATGCCACAACCTGTGATCTATGTGGGAACATCAGCTCTGTGACCTCAGGGCCCAAACTTAAACCAGGCCCCCCCAGCCGCCTTGCCATGAGGTGAATGGGAGTGTGAGGAATGCTTCCTCCCTACTTGGCAGGTTGGCCTTGCCTAGAGTGGAGCTCCCTGTCACAAAGCTGTTAAGGCTTCCCATCATCCCTGCCCACCTTTCTTCTTGGGGATGAAATTTCTGGTGTGGGTGACAAAGGCCTCTTTCATTACTTCCCCTTCACACCCTCTTGTGTTGCCCCAGGCTGGTACAGGTCCTCCCAGAGAGGTGACGGTAGAGAGTGTTCTCTTGGGTACAGCTTATCCAACCAAGACTCTCCCCCGAAAAAGCTGGTAATAGTAGTACACACCTGTAATCCCATCACTCACGAGGCTGAGGCAAAAGGATCCAGAAGAGTTACACAGAAAGTTCAAGGCCAGCCTGAATACTGAGACTTTGTCTCAAAACACCAAAAAAATGTTGGAAAGAAAGATAAATAAAAATAAGAGCCAAGACAGACAGGAGACTATGACTAGCAATGCAGATTGAGTCTTAAAGCATATGTTCCCTCATCTGTACAATGTGTAAAAGGTGGTTCCAGGGCCAATAGAGGCCAAAGGAAAGCTGAAAAGAATTTCAAAGTGCAGGGAAACTCACACCATGTCATTAATGACTGTATATAACAATAACAGCTCACACAGAGGTGGGCTAGTGTGGGGGGAAGTAAAAGAGAGCAGATAGCTGCGACACCTAGGCCAGGCAGACAAGTAGAGAAGAATCACCTACGTATCACTGTCTTGGCCAATAATTTTTTTTCTTTTTCTTTCTTTTTTTTAATACCGAGGAACCAAGGGCCCTTGCACTAAGCTACATTCTCAGTTCTTTTTTTGTCTTTTTGAGACAGGGTCTTGCTATGCAGTTCGGGTTGGCCTTGAGCTCACTTTGTAGCCCAGGCTGGTCCTGAACTTGCAACCATCCTCCTGCTTCAGCCTCAGAGTGCTGGGATTCATTTTAATTTTGAGGTAAGGTCTTGCTAAATCAATGCTGTGGCTTGTATCCAGATGTCCCACCAAAGCCTCATGCGGTTACAGGTGGGGCTTTTCTGAGGTAGCTGGATCTAGGGTGTGTTATGCTGGGACTAAGCCTGCCCCACCCTGGGTGTGGGTGGTATTGCTCAAAAGGCAGATAGCCTGGATGAAATAGAAAGGCAGGTTTGGTTGCTGATGCTGCTACTTCTTTATTTCCTCTCTTCTGCCTGCCTGCTTTACCATGTACAGTTTCTGTTCTGTACTGTGATGCCCCTCTGTCATGCCACCCTTCCATGGAGCCATCTTATTATGGACTGAAACCTCTACAAACTGTCAGTTAAAATAAACCTTTCTTCCTTTTAACTTTGGGTGTCAGGTATTTTGTCTCAGCAATGAGAAGAGTAATTAAGACAGTCACCAGGTTTTGTGGGTTTTCTTTGTTTTTGGTTGTTTGAGACAGGTTCTCACCATGTAGTCTAAACTGGCCTTGAACTTAGTACATATCCCATGCTGGCTTCCTCTCAGCCTCAGCCTCCCAAAGTGCTAGGATTACAGGCACTGAGCTTTAGTCCATGACATTTTCTTTTTTTTTGGTACCTGGGACCGAACTCTCGACCTCACACTTGCAAAGCAGGTGCTTATGCCGCTGACCTAATCCCAAGCCCTAGTCCATGACATTTTTTTTGCAACAAACTCTCACTATGTAGTTTAAACTGGCCTCAAACTCACTGTGTAGCAAAGGCTAAACTCAAACTCAAAGCAATCCTCCTGCCTTAGCCTCCCAAATGATGAGATTACAGGCATGTACCACCACATCCACCTAGTCCATAACTTTGAACAGCATGGAAGATTGCCTAACTTCTAAACTCCATATCAGTGGGTCCTGAACCACATATGGTCCTTAAACAGCTAGTAAATGGCAGCTCTTGGATTGAACATAGCTGTTACTTACTGGCTATATAAGTGCTTGGGCAAGTCACTTAACCACTCTATCACAATATCCTTAAGAATCCCCATCCCCATCCTTAATGGAGATGATAGTAGCATGTAACCTCACAAGACTGTTGTGAACCTAAATGAGTTAATATATTTTAAGCTTGCTTAGGATAGTGTCTACCTTAAGTATGTGCTTAGTGTGCTGGCTGTCATAATTACAAGTATTCCTCCCCATAAACCCAACAATCAAACAGATCCATTCAGAATTTTTTTTCATACAAGTGGTATTTTTCAGCTTCACCTGATAAATTTGAAATAGTGTTTTTCTCTTAAATAAATTGTCTGTACCTATCAAAAACAGGAATTAAATATATTTAGAGGCATTTGAGATACAGCTGATATCAGCCTCCAAACCATCTCTTTTTTTTTTGTTTTTGTTTTTGTTTTTTTTTTTTTTTTGTCTTTTCGAGACAGGGTCTCACCATGCAGTTCAGGCTGGCCTTCAGCTCACTTTGTAGCCCAGGCTTATCTTGAACTCACAACGATCCTCCTGCCTCAGCCTCCCGAGTGCTGGGATTATAGGCGTTAGCCACCACACCCGGCTTTTGTTTTTTTTGAGACAGGGTCTGGCTATGTAGCTTGGGCTGGCCTTGAACTCATGTTGTAGCCCAGGCTAATCTCATAAATTTAACAACAATCCTCTTGCCTTAGCCTCCCAAGTGCTAAGACTATAGGTGTGTGCCACTATGCCCAGCCAGTCTCTATTCACCAAACCAGACTTATTTGAAACAAAGAGAGCTATTTTCCCTCATTCTCTCTTTTTTTCCTTTTTGTCTTTGAGACAAGGTCTTGCTATGCAGTTCAGACTGGCCTCGAGTTCATTTTGTAGCCTACAATGGTCTTGAACTTGTACTTACAATGATCCTCCTGCCTCAACCTCTCAAGTGCTGAGATTATGAACAAGTGCCAATACACTCCCTCATTCTTTAACCTCTCACCATCCAATGTTAAAAACGCAGGAACAAAATACATTCAGATAAATTGTCAGGACACTCATTGTCCAACTATAGGAACTGGGGCCAGGGATATAGCTCAGCAGCACAGCACCTGCCTGGCAAGTGCAAGATTTCCGGTATCAAAAAACAAAAACAGAACAAAACCAAAAAAAAGCCAAATACAGGAACTTATTTCTTTTCTATGATGCTGAGGATGGAACCCAGGACCTAGTGCATGTTAGGCAAGCACTCTACCACTGAGCTACATCCTCAACCTCTGGATACATTTTTTAGTTAGTCATTCCTGATTATCTGAATTTTCCCTCTTCACTACGTAAAATGTGAAAATGAAGTGCTGTCAGGTAACTTGGTTGCTTAATGTCTGAACTTTCAAACTTCTCTTCTAAGAACTCAGGTACCAAACAGCTGGGGCAATGAAGAAGCACTGAGATTTAAAAAAAAAGAATTCCTCAGTTGTTAGGAATAGATATTATTGATAAAGATTTTGTATAAAAAAGATGGGTCTGATATTATTCAAACTTACCATGCTATGAGAAGTACAGGAACAAAATATAACTGAATAATGCATTACCCTATTGCAATTCAAATTCTCACCCTCCATCCTTATGAAAATTGAGAGAGCAAGGGAATCTCTTGTTATTGATGTTATTGTTATGACTAAATGAGCCTGAGTTTCTTTTTAAAGACAAGGTCTTGGTCTTACTGTGTTACCAGACTGGCCTCAAACTCCTGGGCCCAAGAAATTCTCCTGCCTCAGCCTCCTGAGGAGCTGGGACTAGAGATGTAAGCCACCACATCTAGCTGGATTGGCCTGATTCTAACATCCAGTGACAGCCTGTACTCCCCAAACCATATACAAACCAGAGGTGGGACAGACTTAGCACCAAAATATTCATTGCTATAAGAGGAGAAATAAACCCTATGCTGTATTCCACAGCTACAAGTCCTGAAACCTCTGGTCTAGGGTAAACATTTTTCAGGCCAGGAAATCAAGGATCATACACCCAAGATTAAGAGCAAGGATAGGGGTTAACATGTCCTAGAAAATTCCTGCATAACCCTACTCCTGAGTATTTTCTCAACTTCCCTGCCTCCCCCAATATGGGATATCTCACCACAGCCCCCAATATAGTAAGGATGGAAACATGACCCAGGCCCTCAGAATCCCAGGCCCTGAATAATTTAGGGTACTCTTTCAGTTGGTGGGGGAGGGAATAGGAACATTTCCATGCCCTCCTGAGGCAGGAAGAGAAATGTAAGCTCCAAGTGAGGTCACTGGGATGGGAGGCAACACAGGGTTCATGGGCTGCTTGTGCTTGTCAAGTGAAACAATTGGGATGTACTTCTGAAATCCTAGGAATACAGCAAGGTATAATGGAACCCCTATCTTAGACTCAGAAGAGATAGGAACTGGGTGTTCGGGAGGAAGAAAGTCCAAAATGGTTGGAAGGGCATGCTAAGCAGTAGGACAGAGGTCTGGGGTTGGAATGGGATAGGATGAAAGGACAAGACAGGAACTAGTGCAGGGACTAACACAGAAAGAGTCATTGTAGGGTGGAGGACAAGAGGCCAGATAGGGAATGAGCCAGAATGCTGGCCAGAGAGTGGGGCAAAGTGAGGTTCAGGACAAGACTTAAAGCACAATAAAGAGGCAAAACAGCAGGGCAGAGGTCAGGGCCAGTATAGAACAATAGCCAGAAGACAGGACTGGTATAGGCCAAGCCAGTGATCAAGGCAAAGGACAGGTAAAAGGGGAGCTACAAGTATGAGGTCAGGAGCAGGAAAAGACCAGGACAGAATGAAGACAGGAATGAAGCAGTCATGAGACAAGAGGGAAAAACCAGACAGGGTTGGTGAGAAGGCCAAGGCAGGAGACAGGGGGCAGCTTAAAGGTGGAGAGCCAAGATAGAGACCAGGAGTTGAGAGAGGCACAGAGAGAAAGTAAAGAACAGGTCAGAAATCAGGGCAAAAGTGCATCATTCTAGGGTTGGAGCAACAGGACCCAAGTGGAAGGGGTTCATAGACTGGCGTGTCATTGTAGGAACTGACAGGTCAAGCATCAGGACCGTAATTGGGGTCAGTATTGGGCACTGGCACAAAACATGGTGAGTTTCACATATGGGACACGGTCAGGCAAGGATATGAGGTCAGGCCAAGGATCTTGAAGACAGAGCTACGTGGGTTTGTGGGTCAGAACTGGGTTTAGGGAACAAAAAGAGGGCGAGGACCACACCAGGCCAGAATTCGATCAGGTCAGGGGTCGGACTGAAGGTCCTGAAGCAAAGACTGACAGGAGCTGAGGGTTTAAAAAGATACAGTCAATTCAGACAGGGGTCTAGGATGAAGCCACGGAGTCAGAGGTCGCGGGTGTGTGCGCAGGTACATCCTCGTTGGCGTTTCCGGGCCCTGGCCCCGCTCTGTCCCCTCCCTTCTTCTCCTGGCAGGGGATGGTACTCACCGAGGGTCCTGGCTGGCGGCGCAGGAGTGTTCCGTGCGGGCCAGCAGGGCTGTGGTGGGCGCACTCCTCCCTCGCGACGCCACGCTCGATCCAGGCACCTCCCCCCCGCGCGCCCTGTCTGTGGGCCGCGGTCAGCCCCGCTACTGTTAACTGTGGGGACCAAACAGGGAGCGCCCAGAGGGAGAGAGAGGTGCACCGGCCCCACCGTGAGCAATAAATCCCCGCCCCCCACCTTTAGGTCGGGTTGGTCCGCTCACGGCGGCACAGCTACCTCTGCCGCTGAGCTCCAGCCTCGGGTGGGGGGACGGGGGTGCGGGGCGCGAGACCACAGCAGCGCCGGAGATGAAGTGCGCAGGCGCCAACTCTGGTCTTCGATTTTTTTTTTTTTTTTTTTTTTTTTCTTCCAGTTTTAGGAGCGCCAGGAGTGAACAGGCTGGGAGCGCGTGCGCACATGCTCTGGCTCTGTTGAGGACGGCGTAGCCCGCACCAGCTGAGGCCACACCCCCTCAGAGTGCAGACTGGCTTTCCTCGCCCCAAGTCGCTTACCACGTACCCCCAAGCAGTACCCCAAACTGCTCTGTGTGAGCCGTCATCACACCTCTAAATTCCTTAACGACATCTACTGTGTTGTCCCCCAAATGCAACTCAAACTATCCTCCATCATCTGTCAAGCTATATCCTCAAAGTATTGTCTTGATTGTGAGCAGTGGTTCCAATCTACCCTGCATGGACAACCAAGCTGCACCAATAAACCATGCTATATTAACCTTCCACTTGAGCCCAAATCACGATATGTTGACCCCAAACTATACACCTAAGTTACCACTCATGGATATCAAAATCATATGCACAAAATTACTCATGGACACTCCCCCCAAAGCACCACAACTGCCCTCCATCAATTTGCAAATCACTACTTACCTCTGAATTTCATCCTATGAACCACCTTCCATCATTTCCCAAATCGTATTCTCAAACAGTACATCCATTCACTCATCATGGACATGTGAGCTGCACCAATTAACTACTTTCCATTACCCCCCCCCAAAAAAAAAACACCTGTAATCAGCCCTTAACCCTGTTAATTTTCAAATAACAGTTCAATTTTATTTATTTATTTTTACTTTTTGAGCTGCTGGAGATCAAACTCAGGACCTCTTGAGTCCTAGGCAAGTGCTTTACCACTGAGCTACACTTTCAGCCACTGAGCTACACTTTCAGCCACAGAGATCATTTCTAAATTACTCTCTAATATACATGCAGACTCTCTCCATTGAGCCCAAACCACCCTCTATTTGTCCTCAAGGTGCTATCTAAGGGATCATTCACACCACTCAAAACACTCCCAACTACTCCATTTATTTATTTATTTATTTATAGCCATGGCAAATGTTAGGCTAAACAGAGGCACAACCAAGACCACTGAGGCAGGCAAAGTTGATGGAACGTTCAAGGACTTATTGCCTACCGGTGTGATCAGGCGATCATTGGCACTGAGCAAGGGGTGAGAGCATGATTTTATAGAGGAGGTTAGGTAAGGGAGGCAGGTACTACTGGGGGGGGTGCAAATTTTTGGGTCTCTGAGTAGGGGATGTAAGGCTAGGTGATAGGACAGTGTTGGGTACAGGGGATGCTGGTGGGCACAGCATGTTTCTTCTGGTTTTACATGGAACCAGCTCTTTGCAGGTTTAGCTGTGTGGGGATGGCTGCTGGCTTCCTGTTGAAGGCCATGCCCTCAGATGTGAATAACAGATCTGTGTTTGGGGGAGTTTTCGAGCAGTATTTTTTCTTTTTTTTTTTCTGGTACTGAGATCAAATTCACAACCTCATGCTTGCCAGGCAGGTGCTTATGCCACTGAGCTAAATCTCTGGCCCATTTCCTGCTGTTTGAGGGAGTTTTTTCTCTCCTAGTTGGGTGGCAATCTAGTTCAGAGACATGACAGCAAAGTTTTATTAAAGGTAGGAAAAGAAACAGGCTCTTCAGAGTAGGTTTGGGCCAAGTAAAAGTAGGAAAAGAAGTGTACCCTACATCGTGAGGACAGCCACTATGGAAAAGCGAACTCAGTGGCCCCAACTATTCTTGAAGCAGGCCTCAGATCCAAGCTCCATGACCACACCTCACCACATCCCACAAACCTCCCCTCCTACCTCCACAAAATAACCTTCCAGCAGCCCCTATTACTGTCCCACATACTGCCGATTATACTTTGTCTGGTCCTCCAAAGCACTACACCTCCATAGTCCACTGACCCCAGCTGCACTCCCAAATGATCCTCAACTGTACCTCCAAATAACCACCTGCCATCTTTCTGCAAGGGGCTTCCAAGTCATACTCCAGTGGCTCCAAATGTCTCCCAAGCCCTTCAATGACTTTTTTTTTTCTTAAGACAGAGTTTTGTTCTATAATTCTGTTAGGCCTTGAACTTATAATGTAGCCCAGGCTGGCCTTGAACTTGCAGCAATCCTTCTGTGTTAGCCTCAGAAGTGCTGAGATTACACGTATGCACCACCATGCCTGGCTCTCAATGACTCTTAACTGCACACCAAACAATACCTCAGGAACCCAGACTACAAAGCACTCTCCAATATCTTTTGCTTCTTTAAAATTTTTTTTGAGACAGGGTTACATAGTTCAGGCTGGTCTTGAATTTACTGCATAGCCCAAGCTGGCTTCAAACTCCCAGCAGTCCTCCTGCCTCAGGTTCCCAAGTGCTGGGAGCACAGATATGAATCACTATGCCTGGCTTTCTTTTTAAATTTAATTTTTTGGTACTGGACTTTGAACCCAAAGCCTTTGTGTCCCCAGTCTTTTTAAAATTTTTAGACAGGATCTAGTTAAGTTGCCCAGGCCAGGCTCAACCTTTCAATCCTGTTGGCTCAGACTGCTGGGAATACAGGCATCCAATGATCTGTTCTTAAAACATTTTAATTGTATAATTTATATGCCATAAAAGCCACCCATTGTAAGTTTGTTCACTTAGTAAATTTACCAAAGTATGCAGCAATCACCATAATACAGATTCAAAACATTTATATAACCTTAGTAAGATCCCTCATGCTCAAACACAGTAATAAATAATTGAAAACAGACTAACACCAATCAAAACCGAGAATTGAAGCATTATTGGCTTTTGAATCAAAATGATAGGAAATCATCAGTGGCTAACATGGTGTCTTGTTTTATTCAGTGTAGTTGTTCATACTATCACACGGAATAAAATTAATTCTTGTAAACTCTTTAGGTGAAGTTCTAGGCATATATAAGCCTATACATGTACATCTATTCTTTCTGTATTAGAGGGAAAAACAAAACAACAAATAAATAACCAAGAGCCCAAAATAATAACAATGTAGGCTTTCAAAACAAGGTGGTAGGAACATAACAATTTTTGTTGTTTTGCATAGTTATCTTCAAAACTTTTACTCAAATTACCAGATATAGTCATAGAAAATTGATCTAATCCTACAAATGTTACCTGTTCTTTCCCCAAGAACTAATACAATTAGTAGTACAACCATCTTAGTAATCTTAAGTGTATATATACAAATTTATATCTTATTTCGTTTTTCTTCCTTCTTTTCTCCTTTTCCCTGAGTTGTTTTTTCCCCTTTGAGCAGTTTCTTACTGTTTCACAATATTTATTGAAGATTTTGTATCTTATTTACTCTTTCAGATTCTTACACTAGGAAGACAATATGGTATTTACACATATGAGTTTGATTTATTTCACCTATGAGTATGGTCTCAAGTTGCATCCATTTACTTATAAAAGCCTCAGTGTGGTCTTTCTTTAAAGCAGGGTAGTACTCCATTGTATAAAAATACCACATCATATTTATCCATTCCTCATTTGATGGACATTTTGGTTGTTTCCAAGATTTAGCTATTATAAATTGTGTTGCTATAAAATGAGTAAACACATATCACTGTGGAATGATATTTTCCATTTTTCTGGGAATATGCCAATGTTGTTTTAATTTTCATTTCTCTAATGACCAATGATGTTGAACATTTTTATGTATTTATTTGCCATTTGTATTTCTTCATCTGAGAAATGTGTATTCATCTCAGATGCCCATTTTTGGATTGGGTCTTTGAATTTCGGGGGCCTGATTTTTTTAATTCTTTATATGTTCTAGATAGAAGTCCTTTGTTGAGGGACAGTTGACTAACCCAATTTGTGGGTTTTCTTTTCCATATGCTGAAAACTAAAACTAGACCATGCCTATCACCATGCACTAAAGTCAAAATGGATCAAAGATCTAAAGATTAAAACAGAAACATTAAATCTACTGGAAGACAAACTAGGTAGAAATCTTGAAGACATAGGGGTCGGCAGAGAATTCATGAACAAAAATCAAACTGCAAAGGAAATACTTCCCAGAATTAACAACTGGGATCCTGTCTTATTAAAATGTTTTCACATGTCAAAAGAAATCTCCAACAGAGTGAAAAGAAAACACAATGATCTTTTAACTGCTCTTTAACTCACCCACTAATGGCTCCCCAACTACAACTCACAACAGCCCTCTGAAATCCAGGCTTCAAAACAGACTCCTAAATAGTACCCTAGACCATACCCATCAGCTCTGAACTGTACCCCCAAACCATCCTTTTGATCCTCAATTATCACTAAACTATTAATTATAATTTTTATTACCAAACTATCTTCCAACAGCCCCCACTACACCTTCAAACACCCTTTATTCACACTTAAGAAAGCAAGGCATAGCTGTGCACGCTTTTAGTCCCACATACTTAGGAAGCTAAGGTAAGAGGATTGCTTCAGCCTAGGAATTTGGGATCAAGCTAGAATATATAGTGAGATACCCATCTCTTTCTCCCTCTTTTTTCATGGTATTAATGACTGAAGTCTTCCAGTGAAGACTCTGTCTCTTAAAAGACAAAAATTTCCAAACCAGGTAAGGTTGTGCATGACTGTATTATCAGCACTTGGAAGGCTGAGGCAGGAGGATTGAAGTGAGTTTGAGGCCAGCCTGGGCTATATAATGAGTTCAAGACCAGCCTGAACTACATGGGGAAACCCTTTCTCAAAAAAAAAAATCTCCAAGAATATCTCTGAAGTGCCCTTTCAATAATACCCAAACCAAAAATAAAAAAATACCTAAACCATAGCCAGCTGTGGTGGCACACACCTGCAACCCCAGCATTTGGGAGGCTGAGGCAGGAGGATCTTTACAAGTTCAAGAAAAAAAAACCTATCCCATCACTCAAGAGGCAGAGGCAGGAGAATTGCCAGAAGTTTAAGGCCAGCCTGAACTACATATTGAGACCCTGTTTCAAAGACTCAAAAAGAAAAACAAAACATATATATATATATATATATATATATATATATATAATCTCCACATCTAACCCCTAACTACTCTCCAATGACTATAAGCCTCATCTCTAAAACTTCCCTTCAAACAGCCCTCAACTCTGCCTCTAAAAATCCCCTAAGTATGTTTCCTTGGTCCAACACATACACCCAACACTACTGTCGCAAACCACTCTTCAGTGACTATTGTATCCAACTTTGCCTTAAATTTAGTGCAACTATACCCACAAAACATCTTGTATACCCAACCCTACCACCAAAAGCAGCCTCCAAGAATTTTCAACTATACCCTAACCTGCCCTGCAATAGCTCCTAGTGCTACCTGTAAACATCCTCCATTTACCTTACCACAGTCTCCCAATTGCATCTCTAAACCACCTCCTCATGATTGCCAACTGCACCAAAATGCTTTCCAGTACCTCCTTAATTATGCCTTCAGACTGCCCTCAGTGGCACCCAAGCACACCTAAGTCCTTCTGGTGACCCCAATTCTACTCCAAGCCCTCTATATTAGTTTTCTGTCGTTGCTGTAACTAATTACCACAAATTTGGTGGTTAAAAGCAACATAAATTTATTATTTCACAGTTCTGGAGGCCTGAAATCCCAGACTGGTTTCAGCGGGCCCAAAGCAAACTGTCATCAGAGCTCTACTCTCTTTGTAGACTCAAAGGGACAATATATTTTGGCTTCATTTGGCTTCTGATGGCTGCTGGGAATCTTTGGCTTGTGGTAGCATCAATGCAAACTGTCTCTGCAACCACATTGTTTCCTCTTTTACTGTCAGTCAAATCTGATTTTGTTGTTGCTGTTGTTTATTTGTTGTTTTGGTACTGGAGATTAAAATCAGGGCCTTCACACTGTGCTACATCTTCAGTCCTTTAAAAAAACAAAAAAGGGTGTTTTTTTTTTCCTTGAGACATACCCTCCCTATATAATTTTTTTCTTTTTGTAAAATTTTATTTAAAGAGTAAAAAAGCAAAACAGAAAAAGGGGTAGAAACAATACAGAATTTCAGAAAAAATTAAACAATAAAAATCACTAGTTGATAAATTACATATTGTCTTCTTAGACATAGTTGTTCAAGCTACAAAACTAAAGCATACAAAGTGGACATTCAAACAATGAGGCTGCCAAAAGTTCAATGATCCAATAACAACTTAGCAACATGGTTATCAATCCTACACACTTAAACATACATGCAGTAATATCCTTTAGAGCATTTTCTTTTCTTCCTTTTACTTTTTAAGTCCATTATCTGTTTAGTTATATCCTGCTTCAGGTTGCTCAGTACCTTACTGGCTTATTTTGTTGTTATTTACTTTTTAATCACCTTATATTATTCTGTTGCTTTGTTTTTGAGTTTCTCCTCATCCATGCCCCATGGATCAGCTTTGGTGTAGTAGGGAGGTTTATGGAAGCATTTTGTTACTTTTTTATCTACTTTTTTTTGAAGGTAACAAAATACAGCAGAACAAGACAGAACAAACCCATGCCAGGCAGTGCAGTGAAATTGGCACAGAACCTCACAGCAAGTAACCAGGACACCAGCAATAGGCACAATAGCACATCCGTTCTGTTCACATTAGCTGTTCTTTCAATCAGGTAGAGCAAAATGGAAGGAAACATCGAATTTATAAAAACAGAATACTGAATAGAGCAGTACCATTAATCAAAACTGAACAAAACAGTGATAAAAATATTTGCCTTCAAACAGATTGTAGAAGGAAATCCCCCTTATTGCCACACTGCATACATTCATCCTCCCAAGAGATACGCAGACTTCTGGATCCCACTTGCTAAAGCAGTGGGGTGGGTGGGAATGGATTGATGTCAGGTCCCCAGCTGCTTACCAGGGCAGCAAGCAAGCTGCCTGTTCTCCCAGTGCCCCATGTTCCAACATGATGCAGGGCTGAGAAATTGCCAAATAGTTCTCCGCCTCCCTATATAATTAAAGCTGGGGTTGAACTTACTATGTAGCCCAAGCTGGCCTCGAACTCTGAGTGATCCTCCTGCCTCAGTCTCCTGAATGCTGTGATTACAGGCATGTGCCACCACACCTGGCCTTTAGCAAATTAGGGAGGTCTTGTCTCAAGATTGAAAAAAATTTTTTTTGGTTTTTCAAAACAGGGCCTCACGAGGACGTTTAGGCTGGTCTTGAACTCCATATGTAGCCCAGGTTGGCCTTGAACTCTTGCAATCCTCCTGCCTCAGGTTCCAGAGTGCTAGGATTACAGGGGTGTACCATCATACTTAGCTAAATATAAAACTGAGAGTTTCTTCTTCCTTGAGAAAACACCAGACAGTAGATGGGACAATTAATGAATTTGAAAGTTTAACATTTATTTAAAGGTAAAAAGGAGCTGGGTTTGACAGTGCACTCAAGAGGCTGAGGTGGGAGAATCGACACAAATTTGAGCCAGCGATGTAACTCAATGGTATTGGTGACACAAACCTATAATCCCAGAACTCGGGAAGCTGAGGCAGGAGAATCGTTTCTAGTTCGAGACCAGCCTGGGCTACAAAGTGCCCTCAAGGCCAGCCTGAACTTCATAGTGACACCCTGTCTGAAAATGTTAAAAAAGGTTGGGGGGGCTGGGAATTTAGCTCAGTGGTGTAAGCACTTGCCTACCAATTGTGAGGTCATAAGTTTGATCTCTAGGGGAAAAAAAAGTCAAAACCAAAAACAAAACCAAAAAAACAAATTAAAGGCCAACCCAGGTTACATAGAGAGACCCTGTTTCAAAAAACCAAAAACAAATAAAGGTAAAAAGGTCAGATAAAAGAAAAAAGAAGTGCTCAAGAAGAAAAAGTGAGCTGGACATGGTAGCCCATGCCTATAATCCAAGAACCCATGAGGCTAAGACAGGAAAAGCACCTCAGTTTGAGAATAGTGTGGACTACATAGTGAGGGAGACCTGTCTCAAAAACCCCTAAAAACAAAAGCACAAAAAGAAGAAAAAGTGAAGATACACCCTGCACACCAGATGGGCCACTGGAAGAACAAGAGGTAGCAGGGAAGTCAAAGGCCACCATCTTTCATACCCTTTTTTTTTGGCTTGTTTCAGTTTTGTTTTGTTTCCGAGACAAGTTCTTGCTATGTATTCCAGGGTAGTCTTGTTTTGTTTTGTTTTTTGCTTTTGAGACAGGGTCTTGCTATATAGTTCCTGCTGGGCCTAAACTCACTATGTAGCTTAGGCTGGCTTCTAACTCACAGCAATCCTCCTGCCTCAGCCTCCCAAATGCTGGGATCACAGGCATGTGCTACCATGCTCAGTTCACATCTTTTGATATCAGAGCCAAGCATCCCACACAGGACTTTGAAGCTGCTCCATGCATGCAGCCCGGCTATCATCTGACAGCTCCTTGTGATAGACAGGTCACACCTGGTTGTCCCACCTCTTTCCCAAGCCCTAGTCTGGCTCACCTGGAGGAAATCTAGATATTCTTCCTGCCCATGAAGGAGTCTGAGATGACTGGCTTTTTCCTGGGTAAAGTTGTGCAGATCACCCTGTGCAGAAGCAGACTCTTATCACCACTGGGGACTACAACAGTCCCTTTGGTCTGGGTGTTAAGTGATCCAAGGAGGTAGCCATCCAATGGGGCAATATCCTGGCCATGCCCTCCATTGTTCCTCTCCAGAGAGGCTACTGGGGAACAAGATTGGCAAGTGCCACACTGTCCCTTGAAAGGTGACAGGCCACTGAGTCTCTGTGTTGGGGCATCTGATCCCTGCCTCCAGAGGCACTGGCATCTTCTCAGTCCATGGGCCCAAGAAGCTGCTTCTGGTGACTGTATCAACGATGGCTATACCTCTGCCTGGGGCTGCACTGCTGCTCTGGACAACTTTACCAGGGTCACCTTTGATGCCATCTCCAAGACCTACAGCTGCCTGACTCACAAACTCTGGAAAGAGACAGTGTTCACCAAGTCTCCCTGCCAGGAGTGGTGGCACACACCTATAATCCCACTACTTGGGAAGCTGAGGCAGGAGGATCACCATGCATTTAAGGCCAACCTGGACTATACAGTGAGCTCAAGGACAGTCTGTGCTACACAGTGCGACCTGTCTCAAAACAAAACAAAACAAAACAAAACAAAGCAAAACAAAACAAAACAAAACAAAATTGTAGAAATTGGGTGTGGTGATGCACACCTGTAATCCTACCACTGGAGTAGGTGGAGGAGGTAGGAGGACCATGAGCTCCAGCCCAGCCTGGGCAATTTAGTGAAACACTATTTTAAAATTTAATGAAGGGGGCTGGGGATTTAGTTCAGTGGCTTAAGCGCCTGCCTGGCAAGAGCAAGGTCGTGAGTTCAATCCCTGGTACCAAAAAAAAAAAAACCAAAAAAAAAAAAAACAATTTTTAATGAAGGAAGGTAGGGTATAACTCAGTGGTATAGAGGACCTGGACTCAATTCCCAGTACTACCAAAAAGAATCCTTAATCACATCTGCAAAGTACTTCTGTCTCTCCCCCAATAGAACATTCACAGTTTCCAGGGATTAGAATGAGGGTGTCTTTGCTGTGTTTGTGGGGGTGTATTAGTCAGCCTCTCATGACAGTTGACAGCTCTACTCCTTAAACTAGAGACAGTTCTGTCCCTAAACATCCCCTATTTTCCTAGTCTCTTAATTGCACCCCAAACCATCTTCCAACCTCAAAACTGTTTTCCAAATCTGCCCTCAATCATCTTCCATCTGTGCTCTCAAACTATCCTTTAGCAGCCCCATTTCATCAAAGAGATTTATTCCAATTCATTTGAACTGTCCTGTAGTAGATCCCAACTTCCTGGCACCAGCCTCAGTCACTGTTTCTGTCAATGCCTGAATACCTTGGATTTTACCATCCAAGCATCTGCCTTCTATCCTCAAGTTTCCTGAACTGTCGCTTGGTGCAATTCCAGCTGCATCTGACAGGCGGAGGGGAGATGGCAATACTGAGAACATTGAGAGTGAGAGACTAAAAGAAACTGAGGTAGATGGGAAGGAAGACACATTGTGCAAGATTGCTTCTCGTAAGCACCTGTCACAGAGATATTTAAGAAATGCAGACGAAGCTGGTGTTTGTAAGATTGGGGTGTGTGCATGTGTGTGGCAGTTTAATTAATGCGTGGGACTAATGCTGTAAATATTTGCTCTCTTCTGTCACAAGTCTTTTCACTGTGCTTCATCCTTTATACACTGTAGTGTGTGTGTGTGTGTGTGATGATGCTAGTGATGGAATGCAAGGGTTTGTATATGGTAGGGAAGTACTTTTACCTTTGAGCTACATACTCAGCTCAGATTCTAGTTTTCTGGGTGTTGTTTGGTTTGATTTCGTTTAAGACTAGGTCTCAATATGCTGCCCAAGTTGCTTTCAAACTCCTAGACTTAAGCAACCTGCTTGCCTCATCTTCCTGAATAGCCGAGACTATTGGTATGTACCATCCTGCAGGAGCTCAAACTATAATTTTGTATTTTAGTGTGGAATAAAGAAGTGGAACCTCAGGGCAGGGAGAGCCTGCATTCGAATTGTAGGTTTAATGAGGTAACATGACCATAAGCAAGGGATTTTAACTTGCTGTACATTTTCCTGATCTGTAGGCTGAAATAACTCTCATCAGAAGTTTATTCTATGGATGAAAATGTCTTTGTGTGGATAAAGTGCCAAGGATGAGTAAATGTTGGTTATTGTTACTTTTCTATTTTTGCTTTGTGCATCTTGCTGCTTTTTTCTGCCCAAAGCTTTAGACATGTTTTTTTTTTGTTGTTTTTTTGAGACAGGGTCTCACAATATAGTTCAGGCTGTGTTTGACTCACCATATAACCCAGGCTGACTCCAAACTCCCAGTGATCCTCCTGCCTCAGCCTGCTGAGTGCTGGGGTTATAAGTTTGCACCAGCACACCCAGGCTAGCCTGACACATATTCTCTCTTTTTTTTTTTTTTTTTGAGAAAGGGTCTCATTGTGTAGTGCCAGGTGGCCTTGAATTCATTATGTAGCCCAGGCTGGCCTCGGATTTGCAATTTGTGGTGATCCTCCTGCCTCAACCTCCCAAATTCTGGGATTATTGGCGTGTATCACCTCCTCCTGCCACTTTGCACATATTGTTCAAAAATATTTTGTTTGAATATTTTTATAGTTTGATGGCTTTGCTTTTTATGTTTGGGACTTTAATCAATCCAGAATTAATTTTCTGAATGGCATGCATTAGAAATCTCATCCTAATTGAGTATGGTAGCCTGTAACTATATGGTAGTTCTAGCTATTGGGAAGACTGAGGCAATAGGATTGCTTAAGTACAAATTTTGGGGACAGCCTGGGCAACAGCAAGACCTTGTCTCAGAAAAAAAAAATCAAATGCCTTCCTCCAAAAGAGTCATTTCTCCCAAACCATTTTGGTGAATAGTCTGCCTTTCTCCCAGTGACATGAAATATTGCTTATTAATTCCTATGAATATCCAAGTCAGCTTTCTGGTTGTGTTGGAAGTGGGGGTGGAACCCAGGATGTTTTATATGCTAAGCACATGATCTGCCACTGGATTACACCCACAGCTCCAAGTCAACTTTTTAATTTTGTTTACCATTGATCTAGATGGGTTTTTTGTTTTTGTCCCCCCCAGTAGTAGGGACTGAACACAGCGCCTACACACTGAACTATATCTCTATCCCTTTTTCATCTTTTATTTTCAGACCATCTTACTAAGTAAGTTGCCCAGGCTAGGCTTCAGTTTTTAATCCTTCTTTCTCAGCTTCCCAGAATACTGGGATTATAGGTGCCGAACTCTAATTTTCTATTGTATTCCCTTATCAGATTTCCATGACTAAGGCTTTGTAATATATTTTGAGTCTGCTAAGACTATGTCCTCTGCCTTCTTCTTTTTTCAATTTTTATAAGTATTTATTTGCATTACATTCATTGTGGGAAGTTGATACATGGACATAACATCTCAATTGTATTTTTTTTATTTTAAAGAGGGGAAAATTAAACGCAACAAAACAGAACCTAAAAAAGCAATGTAAGAGACATAATTTCAAAGCAAGACAACCAGAGATCTTCACTATCTATCATATTGTCTCTTGTTTTCTTCCAAATAGTTGTCCATATCTTCACATACAGAGAATTCATACAAAACAACATAGTAAAAAACTGACCCATAGGATGATGAAGGGGTTTTAGGTCTTCAAGACCAGACAATAAGGAAATCAACAATGGCTGTCATAGTGTCTCTCATTCTCTTCAAAGTAGCTGTCCATACCTTTATGTATGTTGAAATTAAACAACAAAACAGCCTAAAATCACTTTGAACAAAGAATAATAGTATTGCTGGATTTCACATTGTGACACTATAGAGTCAGCACTGGGTAGTGTAGGGTCTCTTTTTCTTCAAAGTAGTTGTTCATTTCAACATGCATTATATAATCAGTTGTCATAGACTGTTTATAAGTTCCATGCATGCATGAGTCTCTACATGTATATCTGTCCTTTCTGTATTAGAGGGAAAAACAAAACAAGCAAGACAAAACAAAACAAACTCCTAGAAAAACATGAAATGAAAAAGTAATATAAAACCACAATGCAAGGCGATCTACAATGGTTACTATGATGTCTCTCGTTATCTTCAATAGAATTGTCTATATCACTAAGCATAGTATAATTGCATATAGCAGTACATAACAATATTAATAAAAATGAAACATTGGAGACATTATAAGACTTCAAAAGCAGGTAATAATCAATCCAGAGTGGGTATCCTAGTGAATCTTGTTATCTTCAGTATAGTTGCCTATACTCTCAGATTTGATACTATCAATCATAACAAATGTGAATAAAATCAGTCAATACAAAACAGCAATCTAATAAACCAGATTCAAATAAGATCAGTCATAGTAAGATAGTGTAAGTTATACAGGGCTTCAAATTAAGTTAATAGGATATTAAGGATGATTACTGTGTTATATCCTGCTATTTTCAGGATAGCTGTCTGTGCCCTCAAACCTAGTATAAGTAGACAATCCTGATACACTATTAACTATATCCTCTGCCTTCCTGTTTTAGACAGTTCCTCCCCTTTCATTTTCACAGGGTGCACTGCACGTTTTGAGTCCCACCAACTCCCTCAGTTTTTAGATTGGGGGGACAACCTGCTTCTTACCTAAGTGGTTCCAAACCTTCCCACTCCTGGACTTGATCTCGAGTTTTATTTCTTTACCTACAAAAGCCTCAAGGTTTTCTTTTGTTATAGCTGATTAGTTCTCTACTGCACAAAAGTATCCTGTCTTTCCAACCTACCTGCAGGTGCTGGTGGAGTTGCCCCTATTTTTCTCTGGTTCCCTGTCACATAGAGCACTGTTTTCTCATATTTGATTTTTGGTCCATAAACCCTCTTTCAGGTTAATTATATTTCCTGTACAGAGCATCTCGAGGGACCCTACCTCCTGATCTACTCTGCCTGTGTTTCTTTTTGTTAGTGTATCAAGGCCACCTATGTTAGAGATTGTAGCCAACAATCACTGCCTCATTTCTGCTACGCTATTTTTCTGCCATTGGTGGTGTATTTTTCTGTCCCAGTCATTGAGGCCCTCTGCCACTGTTTCTGAAATCGTAGTATTTTTATCCTCTTTCTCTAGAATGTCCTTCAGTATTTGTTGTAGGGTTGGATTGGTGGTCACAAATTCCCCCAGTTCCTCTTTATCATGGAAGCATCTTGTTTCTCCATTACTCTCAATTTTTTTTACTTCTCCCATCCACCCTCATTTTTGCCACCATCAGGTTCATTTATTTGTCTTTAAGCCCTTATAAAATTAATTATCATACATAGAGATTAACAACCAGACCAATAGGGAAAAAGCAGAAAAGACAATTATATTAATCAGGGTACATTTTTAGATACATTGTCCATGCTGGATTACAATAATTTTTTTCTTTCTTTATCCTATTATCTACTTTATATTTTACACTTTGTTTGCATAGTGATTTCTCCTTTTTTATTTTAAAGAGAATAAAACAAAAGAGGACAGATCTAAGCAGATCAGAACAGAACAATGTAGGCAACACAGCACTTCACAAGACAATTGGATATTAACAGTAGCTATCATAATGTCTCTTTCTCTGAAATAGTTGAGCTTAGCATTACATACACTAGTGTCAAACATAACAAAGTAGAAAAAACAACTCAAGAGAATGGAAGTATTCCAAGACATTCTGAACCATATAACCAAAGATGAACAATGGCAGCTATATTATCTCATTTTCCATAAAAATTTTGTTTTTACTATCATACATATTAAAATCCAATAACACACAACGTGATAGAATCAATTGTAATAGAAAAACAAAATCATGGTAGGACTTCAGAGCAAGATGATATTAAATCAACACTGGCTACCATAATGTCTTGCCTTCAAAGTAACTATTCATATGATCACATATATTAAGATCAAACAAAACAGAATAAAACCATTCTAACCAATGAATGAAGACATAAGACATCAAAGCAGTATAATGGTGAAACATGATTTCCATAAAATCTTCTGTACTCTTACCATTTCTTATACTAGGGAGACTATACAGTATTTATACATGTGAGTTTGATTTATTTCACTTATGAGTATAGATTCAAGATGCATCCATTTGTTTATAAATATCTCAATGTGATCATTCTTTATAGCTGAGTAGTACTCCATTGTATAAAAGTACCACAATTTTTTTATCCATTCCTCGGTTGATGGGCACTTAGGTTGCTGTTTCCAAGATCTGGCTATAAACATGGGTGTGCATATATCACTGTGGTAAGATGTTTTCAGATCTTCTGGGAATATGCCTAAGAGTGGAATAGCTGGGTCAAATGGGGCCTCCAACCCCAGTTTTTGAGGAATCTCCAGATTGACCTCCACAGTGGTTGCACCAGTCTACACTCCCACCAACAGTGCAGAAGAGTTCCTTTTTCCCCACAGCCTCTCCAGCATTTGTTGTTGGTAGTTTTGTTGATCCTGGCCATTCTTTCTGGAGTGAGATGGTATCTCAGTGTGGTTTTAATTTGCATTTCCCTAATGACCAATATTGATGAACATATTTTCATGTATTTATTTGCCATTTGTATTTCTTCATCTGAGAACTGTGTATTCATCTCGGATGCCCATTTTTGGATTGGGTCTTTGAATTTAGGGGGTCTGATCGTTTTTTTAATTCTTTATAAGTTCTAGACAGAAGTCCTTTGTCTGAGGGACAGTTCACTAAGATTTTTTTTCCAGTTTGTAGGTTTTCTTTTCACTCTGCTGGATATTTCTTTGGACGTGTAGAAACTCTTTAATAAGATATGATCCCAGTTATTGATTCTGGGAACTATTTCCCATGCAGTTTGTTTCTTGTTCATGAATTCTCTACCTACCCCTATGTCTTCAAGATTTTTACCTATTTTGTCTTGCAACAGATTTAGTGTTTCTGTTTTAATATTTAGATCTTTAATCCATTTGGATTTTAGTTTAGTACATGGTGATAGGCATGGATCTAATTTTAGTTTTCGGCATATGGATAAACAATTTTTCCAGCACCATTTATTAAAGAGACTGTTGTTCTTCCGGTGAACATGCTTGGCCCCTTTATCAAAGATAAGGTGGTTGAGTGTGTTTGTAGATGTATCTTCTAATCTATTCCATTGATCTTCAGGTCTATTTTTATTCCAATACCATCTTGAATTTATTACAGTAGCTTTGTAGTATAACTTCAAGTTAGGGATTGTGATGCCTCCTGCCTTGACTTTGCTGCTTAGAGGTGTCTTTGCTATTCTAGGTCTCTTCTGGTTCCAGATGAATTTTAGGAGTGATTTCTCTAGATCTATGAGGTATGCTAGTGGTATTTTCATTGGGATTGCATTGAATGTGTATAACAATTTTGGGAGAATGGCCATTTTTACAACATTTATTCTTCCTATTCATGAACAAGGGATATCTTTCCATTTTCTGAGGTTCTCTTCAATTTCTTTTTTCAGGGTGTTATAATTTTCCCTGTACAACTCTTTTACATCTTTTGTTAGATTAATTCCTATTTCATTTTTTTGGATGCTAGTGTGAAGGGTGTGGCTTCTCTTATTTCTCTCTCAGTGATTTTGTTGTTAGTGTATAAGAATGCTATTGATTTTTGAGTATTGACTTTGTATCCAGCTGTTCTGCTGAATTTATATCTAGGAGACTTTCAACAGAGGTTTGGGGGTCTTCTATGTAGAGTATCATGTCATCTGCAAATAATGATAATTTAACTTCTTCTTTTCCTATCTTTACTCCTTTTATTTCCCTCTCTTGTCTAATTGCTCTGGCTAGTATTTCCAGTACTATATTGAATAGGAGCAATGATAATGGACATCCTTGTCTGTGCCTGATTTTAAGGTAAAGGATTGCAGTTTTTGGCCATTTAATATGACACTGGCTGTTGGTTTGTCATATTGAGGTAAAGACCATCTATTCCAATTCTCTGTAAGGTTCTTATCATGAATGGGTGTTGAATCTTATCAAAAGCTTTTCCTGCATCTATAGAAATTATCATGTGATTCTTGCTTTTGGCTCTATTGATATGGTGGATTACATTTATTGATTTACATATGTTGAACCATCCCTGCATGCCTGGGATGAATCCCACTTGGTCATGGTGTATAATCTTCTTGATGATTTGCTGCATCCTGTTTGCCAATATTTTATTGAGAATTTTAGCATCTATGTTCATGTTCATTAGGGAGATTGGCCTGTAGTTCTCTTTTTTTAGTTGGGTCTTTCTCAGGTTTTGGTACTAGAGTGATATTTGCTTATAGGAATGACTTAGGGAGAATTGCTTCCCTTTCAATTTCATTGAAGAGTTTAAGGAGTGTTGGCATTAAGTCTTCTTTGTATTTGTTGTAGAATTCCCCAGTGAATCCGTCTGGGCCTGGGCTCTTCATTGTTGGTAGAGACTTGATTACATTTTCAATTTCATTCATAGAAATTGGGTTATTCAGCAGTTTTACATCTTCTTGATCCAAATTTGGTGGTTCGTATGTTTAAAGGAATCTGTCCATTTCTTCTGTGTTATTGAAACTATGAGAGTAGAAGTTTTCAAATCAGCTGTTGATGATCTTCTGTATTTCCACAGGGTCAGTGGCGATTTCTCCTTTTTCATTCTGTTTTGCATGAATTTGAGTCTTTTCTTTCCTTTTTTTAAATTAGGTTGGCTAGGGGCTTGTCAATTTTATTTATTCTTTCAAAGAACCAACTCTTTGATTCATTGATTCTTTGAATTGTTTTCTTAGTCTCTATTGCATTAATTCTTGCTCTGATCTTTATAATTTCCTCCCTTCTTTTGGCTTTGGGCTTGGCTTGCTCTTCTTTTTCTAGATGTTTCCGGTGTAATATCAGGTTGCTTATTTGTGTTCGTTCTGTTTTCCTAATGTGGGAACTCAGTGCAATAAATTTTCCTCTGAGGACCACTTTCATTGCATCCCACAGGTTCCACTAAGTTGTATTTGTATTTTCATTTGCTTGTAGATATTGTTTAATTTCTTCTATAATTTCCTCTGTGACCCACTGATTGGTCAACAGTGTATTATTTAATTTCCATGTGTTTGTATGGTTTTTGCAGTTACTTTTATCATTAATTTCCAGTTTCATGGTGCTATGATTCAATAACATGCATGGGATAATTTCAACTCTTTTGCATTTACTTAAATATGTTCTGTGGGTTAGTATATGGTCTATTTTAGAGAATGTCCCACATATTGGTGAGAAGAATGTATATCCTAATGTTGTTGGATGGAACACTCTTTATATGTCTATCAAATCTATTTGTTCACAGGTGTGATTCAGTTCTGTTATTTCTTTGCTGATTTTCTGTCTAGTTGATTTATCCCTATGTGTCAATGGTGTGTTAAAGTCCCCTGTTATAATTGTGTTATTACCTATTTGATTTTTCATTTCTGTTAATACTTGCTTTGTGTAGTTGCATGCTCTGGAATTTGGTGCACATATATTTAAGATTCTTATCTCTTCCTCTTGCAGTTTTCCTCTAACTAGTATGTAGTGATCTTCTTTGTCTCTTTGGACCATTCTTGGTTTGAAGTTCACATGGTCTGCAAACAGAATAGCTACCCCTGCTTTTTTTTTTTTAGTTCCTGTTGCATGAAGAATTGTTTTCCATCCTTTAACTTTCAGTCGATGAGTTTCCTTTTGGGTTAGATGGGTTTCTTGTAGACAGCATATGGTTGGATGTTGTTTCTTGATCCATTCTGCCAGTCTGTTTCTTTTAATTGGTAAATTGAGGCCATTTACATTAATGGTTATAACTGTCATATATTGGTTTATTGTTGACATGTTATCTTTCTGATGTTGTATCTTAGCTTTCCATTCTGTTTAATTGTCTGTCTTGCTTAGTGGTTTTTTCCTCTGTGTAGCTAGAATGTCTTTGAGTATTCTTTGTAGGTTTGGTTTGGTGATCATGAAGTTCTTCAGCTGTTCTTTGTCATGGAAGTATCTTATATCTCCATCCATTTTGAAAGACAGTTTTGCAGGGTACATCAGTCTGGGTTGGAAGTCATTTTCTTTAAGGATCTGAAAAACTTCACTCCATGCTCTTCTTGACTTCATTGTTTGTGTTGAGAAATCTGTTGTGATTCTGATAGGTTTTTATTTATAGGTGACCTGTCTCTTCTCTCTAACAGCTTTTAATATTCTGTTCTTATGTTGGATTTCTGGGATGGTGATAATTATATGTCTGGGTGTAGTTTTGTTTTGGTTATGGCTATTTGGAGTTCTCACTAATCCGTATGTCAGTTTCCATATTCATGTTTGGGAAGTTTTCAGCTATTACTTCTTTAAATAGCCTCTTGATATCTTTTCTGTTTTTCCTTTCTTTTTCTTTTATCCCTATTAATCTTATATTGTTTTTCTTTGCATCATCTTGCAGCTGTTAAATTGTTATTTCCTGATTTCTTCTTATTGTTAGAAGATATTTCCTTTCCTCTTCACTAGTTGCAATCATATCTTTGAGGTCTGAGATTCTATCTTCACTTTCATTGAGATGGTTTTTGCAACTTTCATTAGAGTTTTTGATTTCCTGTATATCTCGTTGAATCTGCTTAATGCATTCTGTTTGTCTCTTAAACTGTTCATTCAGAGATTCTATCATTTTGCTTTGTTCCTCTAATTGTTTAGCTGTGTCTCTGTTGGATGCATTCAGTATTTCTTTCATTGCTTTTATCATTTCTTCTTTTACCTGGGAGAATATTTCTGATTTGAGTTCCCTCATAGCTTCCTGTACTTGCTTCTTTATTTCAGTTGATATCATTTCATACATTTCAGGTGTATGTGTAGTATTTTCTTCTATGTACATGGCTCCTATTTCTTGGGATGGGCTGGGGGTTTGAGATTGCATTTTGGTCTTCCGTTTTGTCATTTTCCTGTATTTCCGTGTTTCTAGCAATTTTCTGAAGCTTTCCCTTGTGGCGCCACACGGGCTTGGCTCCCCCTTTAGTGCGCCCAGCTCTCCTGGTTGAATGAAGGTAGCTGGGTGCAGTTCACTCAAGCCAGCAGAACCTCTGGAGCCCAGTCCAACAACCCAAGGGTTCTGGGCAGGCACCCAGCCATGGGGCTCGATGGTACCACAACCCTCCGGGTCTGTGCCGGCTTTCTGCAACTCACCCCATGGCACATGGCGCCATCCCAGCTCCCCCCTCCGCTGGTCTGGTTCCGCTGAACGAAGGTCACTAGGTGCAGTCCACTCAAACCCGCAAAACCTCTGGAGCCCAGTCCCGCCAGCCAAGGGGGCTGGGCAGGCACCCAGCAGCTGGGATTGATGGTCCCAAACCTTTCTGGGTCTGCATTGGTGTTCTGGAACTCACCTCGCAGTGCGTGATGCCGGCTTGGCTCCCCCTTTGGTGGGTCTGGCTCCCCTAGTTGAATGAAGGTTGCTGGGCGCAGTCTACTCAAGCCCGTGGAACCTCTGGAGCCATGATTTCTCATGTAAGAGAAGCTATGTGACATTTAAACTTTGTCTGATTTATTTCACTTTTTTCTGCAAATGACTCATTTATCCTTCTTTATGGCAGTATTATGCTCCACTGTGTATAAAAACATTTTCTTTATTCATTGATCTGCTGATGGACATATAGGCTGCTTCTAAAATTTAACTAAGATGAATTGTGCTGCTAGAAAATGGGGTATGCATATATCACTCTGGAATGTCTTTAAGATGCTTCTAAAATTTAACTGTGATGAATTGTGCTGCTAGAAAATGGAGTCTGCATATATCACGGTGGAATGTCTTTAAATCTTTTGTGAAGATAACCTAGAAGGGTAATAGATATGTTGAAATGGAATTTCCAGTTATAGTGTTTTTTTTTCAGTTGTTTTTTGAGTACTGTCCACACTGATTGCCACAGTGGTATACCAGTTTACACTCCCATCAACAGTGAAGAATAGTTCCTCCCCATCCATCACTCTCCAAACCTCACCAGCCTTTTTTATTGATTTTTGGGGGTAAGAGTACTGAGAATTGATCTCAGGGCCTCACACTTGCCAGGTAGGCACTGTGCTACTGAGCTAAATCCCCTGCCATCTTATTGATTTCTTGATGACAGTTTTTTTTTTCTTTTTGAGACAGGGTTTTACTATGCAATTTTGGCTGAACTTGAACTCACTTTATAGCCAAAGATGGCCTCCAACTTGCAGTGGTCCACCAGCCTCAGCCTCCCAAGTGCTGGGATTACAAGTCTGGGCTGCATGCCTCGCCTGGTAATAGCCTTTCTTTCTGGAGTGAGATGGAATCTCAGTGTTATTTTAATTTGCGTTTCTCTAATGGGCAGTGATGTTCAACATTTTTTGGCTGCTTCTACTTCTTCATCTGATGCCTTTTTTTGGTGGTTTTTGAGATAAAGTTTCACTATATAGTTCAAACTGGTCTTGAACTATCTATCCCAGGCTAGCCTGTAATTCACGATTATCCTCCTTCGTTAGCCTCCCGAGTGCTGGGATCATAGATGTACACCACCACACCCATATATAATTAATGGCCTGGAATATTTTAAGTGATCCTTTATTAGCAATTGAGGTTAGCCAAAAACAGTGTAAATTTATCTCAATTACACTAGATTATTAGAGTGGCTTAAAGAAAGTCCTTTACAGAGGAATTCTATCTAACAAATATAGGAGAAAGTTATTGAAATATAAAAATCACAATTTTACAGCCCCTGATGAAATGGCTGACTGTGGAAAAGATCATCATCAGGGGGTACTGTTAATGGGTAACTGCTTCTAAAAGTTGCTTACCAACTAAGCATTACTAGGTGCTGGGTTGCTCGCCCATCTCTCCAGGGTTAGATTCCAAATTCTTCTGTCTCAAAGAATTGAATAAAATGAGTAAAAAGCAGTAGCCTAGTTTGAGAAAGAGTGAGGGTGAGACTGGCTCTGCATACCAAGCTTGGGCCAAGTAAAAGGAGAAAAAGCAGTAAGAGGGTTTTTGAGACAGAATTTCACTGCACAGTTTAGGCTGGCCTTCAAGTCACTTTGTAGCCCAGGCCTGAAACTCACAGCGATCCTCCTGGCTCAGCATTCTGCATGCTGGGATTACAGAGGTGTGCTGTCATGCTCAGCCCTTTTTAAAAAATTGTTTATTGGTACATTTTAGGTATACATAATGATCACATTCATCATAAGGAATTTGTACCTGTACACAATATAACTTGATTTTCTCCCCATTCCCCTACCCTCCCTTCAACCCTACTTTCCTTCCTTATTTACAAATGTACGGATTTTTTAAAAGATTAATTTAGGAAAGAATTGTCATGTTTACTTTGTACAGTGTTCCCCATTCTATGAGATTGTGCTTATGCAGGAATGTGTGCTTACCAAACCTGGGTAATAAGTATCCCAAAACCAGAGAATATAAACTCAGTGTTTCTGGAGGTCTAGTGATGCCAGGTTCTTGGGTGGTGGGAAGGAGTGATCCCAGTTGTGGATCCCAGTTGTCTTACTTTTCTCGCATTGCTGAGATAAAATACCAGACAGCTAAAATTAAGGAAGCAAAAGTTTATTTAGCTAATAGTTTTTGAAGGTTTCAGTTCATAATCAGCGGGCCCTAAGGCAGAATATCTTGGCACAAGGGCAACATTCATGGCAGAGATGGCAGCAAAAACAGCAAGAATTAAAAAGCAAGCCTCTTACTCCCTTATTCTGTAAGCAGGCTCCCACCATCTCCCTCCCCTCCTCTTGCACAGCATGAGGATGTTTACAAAGTGAGGATCATGACCCCCTGCTGAGTTGCTTAACCTTCTAAATGTCTCCAATTGACACAATGTATCAACCATTACCCCAGGGTTTTGCTTGCTATGTGCGCCTGAAGGTATGCTGGGAACCTGTTTTGTGCAAGCCCTTTGCATGGGTGTGCGACCAGGAAATGGTGAGTCAGTGAAAAAATGAATCAATTACTTTCTTGGAGAGCTAATTGTATGCCAACCAACTTGCTAGCACTTTTGGTAGTTTATCTCTAACCCTACTTACCAAACAGGTATTATGATACGTCCCCACCCATTAGGGGCCAGGAAACCAGCAGCTGGGAGAGAAGAGGACCCCTATTGTATTCATTTTTTTTTGTACTGGGGATCAAACTCACTTGCATTTGCAGGCCTTACACCATTGAGCTAAATGGCGGGCCCCACCCAGTTCCTTATCATTCCACAAGTCATTTACTCTGAAGGAAGAGATCTAATTTCCATCCATCCAGGCATTCATCTGTCAAGCATCCATTCAGCATATATTACAGTAGCACAACTACTTTAGTAAAACTTTAGATGACATACAGTGATGACAACTTTTTGAGAGACCAAGTGCCTAAACTGTAAATCAAAACCCACTTATTTATGGCAAAGTTCCAACCCTGGTGTCAAACATGAATACTGAGGTTTTAGTTTATAAAAAAACACAACACAACACACTTCGCTCACCGGCCCACAGAGAAGGCTCTGTGTGCCCGATGCAGCACGCGAGCCATAGGTTCGCCACACTAAGTTGAATCCTCCTAGGAAGACCAGCATGGTGGCTAGACTGCAGATATTAAAGGGCAGGGTTTATGAACGAGATCTCGAGGAAACATTGCTGGTCCTTCCTCCTAGTCGTGGGTTTGGCTGTGGATGCGCAACTAGATCAAAGTTTTCAGACAAATTCTTGTCTCCCGCACAGCTGTTACGACCATGGGACGAGAGGGGGCGCGGTTTCGCAGCGAAAAGCTTAACCTGGAGGCCCGCTGAGTGGTGATTCGCCATTGGTGCGCAGGCGCAGAGGACCCTAGGAGCGGTTTAATATTATTTTGGGGGGAGAATAATTTGCGACAGGAAGGCGTGGCTCAGGGAGCAACGCAAACGTAGAGGCGTGACTCAACAAATTACCCGTCGCTTATTTGCCTCTGGCACCAAAGGCGTGGCCTATGTGCCTCCTTCTTTGAATGAGGAGGGGTTGAAGCAAGCGTTCCCTTGGTTCAAAGGCGAGATTTAGGGCGGGTCTTGAAATTCCCCTCCAGCGATTGGCTGACGCGCTTAGGGGGCGTGACCCTGAGTTGTCAGTCCGCGTGTGGTCACTTCCTGTGGAGTTTCCCCAACCCGAGGAGGAGGGAGAAGAGGACGAGGGGGAGGAGGGCGGTCGTCTAGGGTTAGGTGTTTGGGGGGTGTTGGTCCGTTCTGGGCTGGGGATGACTCACGGCCCATCCCATCTTCGCGACGCTGCCCGCCCGCGCAGAGCATAGCTCCATAGCTTAGCACGGGAGTAGACAGTGGCAAGAGGGGGGAGGGGGACTCTTATTTTGTTAGGGGGACCGGGCCGAAGCCCGACCGGCCTGGCAGGGCTCGCCCGGGGTCGGGCGTCATGTCTCATGAAGCCGAGCCAGCTCGGGACGGCATAGAGCCCAGCTCTGAGAGCCCTCGAGCAGTGTTCGTACTGTTGGAAGAGCACAGATCCGCGGACTCGGCCCAGCTGCTCAGGTGCGGGACACTTGGGGCTGGGAGTGCCAATTGGGGTTCCTGGGACCTCATCCGGAAGTATCAAGGGATCCCGGATTGGGATTGGAGGCCCTTGGCCTAGGCTTGGAGGACATCGGGGCCCCGGTCTAGGGGAGGCACCTAAGGAATCCGCTGGTAAACCTGCTTGGACTGAGGTTTAAAGGAATCGTGGGAGTGCATTAAAGGTGGTCAGGGTCTGATTTGGGGGACCAGAATGGTTCAAGAGGGGTAGATTCTGGATCCAGAAACTAGTCTCAGGTCACTGAATTTGAGGGACTGATTAGAAGTTGAATTTGGGGTCCTTGAGTGTGCAGGAAAGGAGTGAATTTGAGGGGCACTGTTAGGTGAGGCACTGATTTTACTAAAATTTTAGCGTCATAGGGAGTAGGTGCTGTTCTGGGTGCTCAGTGACTCCAGGTGGTGCTTACCTTGTTTGGGGACGTAATGAATCTGGAGGGATTTGGAGTTGTGGTGTCAGATTTGCCTTGTGGGGACAGCCTTCTGAGTGTAAGTGAGCGAGAAGCCACATTCAACAAGACTTGGCCATAATAATAACACCTCCTGCCCCTCCCCCGCGGCACAGATTCCCTGCCTTCTTCCCACACCTGCAGGGGCTTCAATAGGACATTCCCCAGAGGGCGGGGAAAGTGGACAGTGAGCCTATTGCCTCTCAGTTCAGGAAAGGCCTCAGACCTTGTTTGGGAACTCAGAGGAGGGTCTCGTTCCTGCTGCCACTCAGCCTTTCTGCCAGCCTTGCTTGTCCCCTCCCCGCACGTACCCTCTAGTTTTTGTCCGGCCCTCGTAGTTGGTCTCGCATTTCCTGGGTTGAATCTCCAGTCTGTTCCTAGAGCTGGAGTGAGTATGGATGGCACATCCATGCCTGGTGGGTTCTCTCTCTCTGGCTTCTTTCCTTCACTTCCTTTAGTCCACTCTGGAGCTCCAGCCCTCCCTATCTGTGCCCCTCTGCCCCCATAACGCCCATCTCTTCTACTTGGTGCAATAGGTGTGCGATCACAAGTTGGGGCTTTGCCCCCTTTCTGCCTGAGATTGTGCTGAACTCAGCGGCTCCCCCAAGCTTCCTCTTCCCAACTTCCTGGGTGGTTTTAGGGCCCCATCTGAGGCTGAGGAGAGGAAGGAAAACAAATCCTTGGGGAGGGGAGAGGGTTCTGGTCAAAATAAAGTCACCCATAATTTCTTATAGTTCTACCTTTTTAAAGCGGGAGATGCATGTTCATCCATGTGCAAATGTTCCGTGGACACTGGGGTTCTTGGGTCGGGTTTGAGGACTAAGCCGGAGCTTCTCTGCAAATCTGTTCACCATCTTCTAATTCTTTCTAACAACCTAGTCCGACAATATCACTGTAGTGGGTACAGTCAAAAGAAGGGGAGGGAATGTTTATGTCTTCTTCTTAGGTATGCCAGTAGTTCTTGATACTGGGAATGTGTATGTTTTGATGTATCCCAAAAAGCAGGAGAGGGTTGGGCAGGTTCCTCCAGCTAAGAAAACAATATTCTTGTAAGGTAGATCATCTAGCCAAATTTTCTGTATTGTAAATCCAGGCTGTTGGAGCAAGGGGACGCTTTCATATCCCCCTTCCTTTTTTACTGAGGCAGGGTCTCACTTTGTAGTTCTTGCTAGCCTCAGACTTGCAGCAGTCACCTGCCTCAGCCTCCTGAGTGCTGGAACTACAGGCGTGTGCAACCACACCTGGCTCTCATTTCCATTTTTATATTTGTGTGTGTATTTGTGTCCCATGAACTCTGGCTGGGGCTGGGAAAAACTCACTTCTAAGTGATCTTAGGTAAAGTGACTCATCACCCCTGTCCTGTTTTCCTCGTGGTATATACACTTTTTGTTAAATGGGCTGTTGTGCTGAGGGATGCCCCTTGCTGTGAATGTGTGTGCCTGTGTGTGTGGGCTCATATTCAACTGTTAGGAAAACAGAAGGGAGTATGGGGGCTGGGAGAACTCCTGCATGCAAAGCTGAGACTCCTATGAAATGAATTGACATTCCTACATTGTTTTCCCAAGCCCAAATTGTTACTTGTGGTAGGTAAACAGTGAGGGGGCTGGGGTTCAGGCAGTCTTTTATTATTCTGACTCCGAGCAGAGTGGGAGTAACCCTGAGCCTAGGAGAGCGGAAGAGAGAAGGGGTGGGGAGCAGACGTGAAGTTCACAGCATAAAGGGCCCCCCTCTGTTTCTGAGGAAAGGAGGGAAATAAGGCTCCCTAGAATCACTGACTACTACCCCTTCCTCCCTTCCACTGCAGCCTGAACTCTCTGCATCCAGAATCTGGGATTGTTGCTGACATTGAATTAGAAAACATCCTCGATCCGGACAGTTTCTACGAGCTCAAAAGCCAACCCCTACGGTCCAGGTATGACTCCCACAAGACAACCTTCCCAGTTTCTCGGCTCCTCCTCAGGATCCCCAGAAGCCCCCAGGGCTTGACCAAACCATTCTCTGCAGCTTGTATTTTCTAGCTGTAGTTGTTTACACTCTCGTTGTTTGAATATCTACTTTGTATGCTTTAATTTTGTAACTTGAACAACTATTTCTGAGAGGACAATATGTAATTTATCAACTAGTGATTTCTTATTGTTTATCTTTTTTTTTGAAATTCTGTATTATCTCTACCCTTTACATGCTTTTGTTTCTCTTTAAATTAAAAAATTTAAAAAAAAAACCAAAAAAAAAAAACAAACTAGGATCCGGAAAGGGCAGGTCAGTAGGAAGGCAGGGGCCAACAGATGTGGTCGTCTTCTCCAGCTAGATCTCCCCTGCCTTGCCCGTTCTGCACACCCTCAGCTGCACAGGTTTTCCTGGCTCCCACCCCCAGGTGGGTGGGGCCATGCCCCTGCCCAGCTCTTCTCACCACACAGATCCCACCCACTCTCAGCCTTTGAAGAACCCTTTCTGGTCTTTTCTTTCCCCCAGCTTGGAAGTCTGGATGTGCTGAGTCATCGGCCTGGGCTCTGAGGGGGGGGCCTGAGAGAGGGGCAGGAAGAGAGGATTGTGAAATCTCTAATTTTTCAAGACTGCCCTGCTCCTGGGACCAGCGGTCCAGACAGGGAGGAAAGGGGGACCTCAGGCTGCCCTTGTATTCTCGTGCCCACTTGCCAGACCTGAGAACGTATCTTGCCTCAGGCTGGATCCTGGAGTCCTCTTGATAGCCTTTGACTGAGTGGCTGCAGCCTCTGTTCTGCTTTGGCTCACTTAACTGGGATGAACCCCTCTTGCAGAGCTACCAACAGCATCGCTGCTTCTTAATGTGAGCGGGTTCAAACCTGCACTCCATTAGGACTGAGGGCTCAACTTCACCCACCAGACTGAGACCTCTGGGTACTGAGACTGGGTCTGGTCCTGGTGATCTCCCATCACACTGTGGCCCCGGAGGACTGTGGCCAGTCCTGCTTTCCATGTCTGCTCCAGCACTCTATGCCCTTAGGCTTGGGAAGAGATTCCTAGCTTACCTGTGGCCCCATATTTCCCATTCCACAGCCTCCCAATATCACTGCAGGCCACCCCAGCTACACTCTCTGCATCGTCTTCTGCAGGGGGCTCCAGGACCCCTGCCATGTCGTCATCGTCTTCATCGAGGGTCTTGCTGCGGCAGCAGCTCATGCGGGCCCAGGCCCAAGAGCAGGAGAGGCGTGAGCGTCGGGAACAGGCCACAGCCACTGCCTTCCCCAGCCCTGCGCCTGCCTCTCCTGCCATCTCTGTGGTCGGTGTCTCCACTGGGGGCCACACGTTGAGCCGTCCACCACCTGCTCAGGTGCCAAGGGAGGTGCTCAAGGTAAGGTGAGGTCTGGAGGCCCTGAGAGTCACTCCTGCTAATTCAGAAGTGATTCCAGAAGCTAGGGGTGGCCTGTGTTCCTGGTAGCTTTGGGACAAGGTCCAGGGGGCTCTAAGGAAGGTCTCTGAAGGTGTTAGTGGCCTGTGTTTATGTCCCATGTGTTTAGCATTTTTGAGGTGTTCTTGTGTATTCATGAAGGTTCTCTGGATGACGTGGTAGACCATGGAAGTTCCTGAGTGGCCTAGGTGGGCCCAGGCTTTACAGGACAAGTTGTGTGTATATGTGCGCGTGCATGTCCATGTGCATGGGCACACAAGTGAGAGAGAAAGAGATGTTCTTTAACTATCACACTGTCTCAGGAAGCCATGTGTATTTCTGAGGTATCTCTGTGTATCAGACTAGGGAGGAGTCTTAGGGTCTGTAACAAGGAGCTCTGCTGTGAAAGATCCTGTAAACTGGGTGAATTTTAGGGACTGGAAAATTTCTGAGAATGGGAATTTGGATCTACAAGGGGACTTAACAATATTTTTATATGTTTTTGCTAGGCATGGTAGTGCATACCTGTAACCTGAGCACTCTAGGGGGCTGGAGCAGGAGGATTGCCTGGGCAGCTAAGGGACTTAGCCAAGACCCTGTCTCAAACTAAACAAGAAGTAAAAAGGACTGTGGGTGTAACTCTGTGCAGACCCTAGGTTTAAGTCCTTAATATTAAAAAAAATAATTTTTATTTTATTAATTGTTTTATAGGACTGGGGATCAAACACAGGGGCATTCTACCACTGAGCTATATTCTCAGTCCCCCATTTTTTTTCTTTTTGTCTTTTTGAAACAAAGTCTTGCTATGTGGTTCAAGCTGGCCTTGAGCTCACTTTGTAGCCCAGGCTGGTCTCAAACTTGCAATGATCTGCCTGCCTGAGACTCCCAAGTGCTAAGATTACAGGAATGCACCACCATGCCTGGCCCCTCAATTTGTTTTTGAGACAAGATTTCACTTAAGTTTCCCACACAGGACTCAAATTTTCGATCCTCTTTGCCTCAGCTTCCCTCAGTTCTTAAGATTGTAGGTATGTGGTACCATACCCAGTCACCAATATTTTTGAGTGCTTCTCAAATTCTAGGCCCAGGTTGCCCCTCTGATCCCAGGAACACACTGGTTAGAAGGATAAGGCTGGAGCCTAGAGTCATGCCACTCAGCCATGTTCTACCTTGTCCCCTTCCCCCTCATCTGTCTTATGCTACAGGTACAGACCCATCTGGAGAACCCAACACGCTACCACCTGCAGCAAGCACGCCGGCAGCAAGTGAAACAGTACCTGTCCACCACTCTTGGACCCAAACTGGCTTCCCAGGCCCTCACTCCACCGCCAGGGCCAACAAGTGCCCAGCCACTGCCTGCTCCTGAGGCTGCCCATGCCACTGGCCCCACAGGCAGTGCTCCTAACAGCCCCATGGCACTACTCACCATTGGGTCCAACTCAGAGAAGGAGGTAAGAGGCTGTATACAACACTCTCATGCTCTCATTCCAGTTTTTTGCTAGGCCAGTGCTCTGCCAATCAGCTAGCTACACCCCCAGCCTTCCTTTCAAGTTCTTTTCACCCTGTACAGTGTTTACTTCTTCTCCTAGATTGATGATGTCATTGACGAGATCATCAGTCTGGAATCCAGTTACAACGATGAGATGCTCAGCTATCTGCCCGGAGGCACCACAGGGATGCAGCTCCCTAGCACGGTGAGGCCTAAAGATGGGAGGTTGGATTGAAAATGAGGGCATCTTTCTGTCGCTAAGACCATACCCATGCTGGCTGGCTGGGACCCCAGAACTGACACAGAAAGGAAAGCTGGGTGATGAGAGTGGGATATGCCATTGCCCTGCACTTTGTGCCCTACTGCACTGAGAGGTGGTGCTTGCAGACTGACGTATGCGAGGTAAGGAGTCAATGGAAATATTATCACATATCAGAGTGCTCAGGTTTTGCTATGGGAAGTACCAAGACATGAATGAAAATCATGTCTTGTTTGTCCCAACAGACAGGTAGATCATTGTGCCATACCCAGGTTATGTAGTGACAGAGGCATACCAAAAGGCTCAAAGTGTGATGTGATGGCGAGTATAAGTGGTTGAACTTGTAGTGACTGAAATGTAGCAAGTCTTTTGCAGAAAACTGGGCCATGAAATTAGATTCTTGCAGAGAATAGATAAAACTTTGCTAGAGCAAGGGATGTACCATTGTAACTTTTTTTTTGAGACAGGCTCTTGCTATGTAGTCCAAGCTGGCCTTAAATTCACCATGTCACCCAGGCTGGCCTCAAACTTGCAGGGATCCTCCTACCTCACTCTCCCAGTGCTAAGATTACAAGAGTGCGTCATTGTAACATTCTGATTCTGGAATATTCTAAGACTCTTACAGCTTGCTTTGGAACATAGTAGTTAGTTTTGCTTTTTTTACCCCCTTGTCAAGAGAATTGAAACAAGCGTGGTGGTACATATCTATAATTGTTGCTATTCCAGAGGCCAGGGCAGGAGGATTGCAAGTTTAAGGGAGGCCAGCCTGAGAAATTTGACAAGAACCTATTTCAAAAGAAAGAGCTGGAGCTGAGTGTAGTGGCACATGTCTATAATCTTAGCACTCTGGTAGGCTGAGACAGAAGGATTTTTTTTGCATTTTTGCAGTTCAGGCTGGCTTTGAGCTCCCTTTGTAGCCCAGGCTGGTCTTGAACTCACAACAATCCTCCTGCCTTCCAAGTTCTGGGATGATAGGTATGTGCCACCATGCCTGGATGTTTTGGTTTTTTGAGATAAGGTGTCACTATGTAGTTCAGGCTGACCTTGAATTCACTGGCAGCTCAGGCTAACTTGAATTCACAATGATACCCCTGCCTCAGCCTCTCGAGTTCCTGAATTATAAGCATGCACCACCATGCCCAGCAAGAACTAAAAGTGTGAGGCTATTCTGGGCAGTTTAAGGACTTTGCAGTTTAAGGACTTTGCAAAAGTTAAAAAGTGGAAAAAAGGGTTAGGGATGTACCTCAGTGCACAGACCTGGGTTTAGTCCCCAGTACTACAAAAAAAATTACCAGTTTGGGACTTTGGATATAACTGAGTGGTAGAGTGTTTACCTAGCATTGCAGCACTACAAAAACAGAACTAAACAAAAAATGATGCCAGTTTATCAGGAATCTTCTATTAGAGTCTGCAGGACTCTAATAGAAGTCTGCAGGAACAGGTTTCAAGACGTAGCAACTCATCAAGAGTTGGGACTTTGGATATACTTATGTATTAGCGTATTGTGCTAGAATATAGCCAGGATAGTGTGAGGCAGAGAAAAACATTTAAGTCAACATGAAAGGACAGCCAGTTGTTAAATAGTTCAACAAGAAATCCTGAGAGATCAGAATGTGCAGGAAGGTACTAGAGTCAGGATCATGGCACGTGGTGGCAGGGGACCAGGTCCATGTGGTGGTAGGACTCAATCACCATGAAAGACGAGATTAGGTTAGAAATCTCCAGAATGCCAGATTTTGGATGGAATGTTGCCATAAATATTTACCAGGCTCTGAGAACACTTGGATTGGAGTGTTCCCAGAATGTTGTTGTGGGAGGAGCTAATAGACTTGGAATGTCACATCAGAGGTGACAAAGACCTGAGAATGGTGATCTTCCAGCATTTCTCCTAAGAGCCAGCCCTGGGGTTTAAGAGAGGTGTTTCAGAGGCCCCAAAGATATCTGAGGAGCTGGAATGGACTGATGGGCATGTTGGGCAGGCTTGGGTCCCCAGACCAGAAAGGGAAAGTCCACTTTGCTCTGGGTTGTCATCTGAAATTGCCTTTAAAGGAGAAGGCTGGGCATAGCAGCTCATGCCTGTAATCTCAGCACTCTGAGAGCCTGAGGCAAGAGGATCAGAAGTTTTGAGCAATTTAGTGACTTTTGAGACCCTGTCTCAAAATTTTTTTAAAAAACCTGTAATGCCAGGATTTAGGAGGCTGATGTAAGTAGGGTGATGCAAGAGGATCACAGTGGATTGAAAACCAGTATGAACTACATAGCAGGACCCTGTCACAAAAAACAAAACAAAAATAATAAATTTTATGAAAAGGACTGGGGATATAGCTCAGTGTGAAGGCCCTGGGTTCAATCCCAAGTACCACAAAAAGAGAAAAAAGAAAAAGAAAGGGTTCCCAGGAATCAAACATTCTTTGTTGTTAAAGGGCCCCAGTTTTGGAGGGTATGTGGAGGGTCAGGAGCCTGGTTCTAAAGAGAGACTAAGCCTAGGACCTGTTCCCAACCATTGTTTCTGTGCCCTCACTGCCCCCAGCTGCCTGTGTCAGGGAACCTGCTTGATGTGTACAGTAGTCAGGGTGTGGCCACATCAGCCATCACTGTCAGCAACTCCTGCCCAGCTGAGCTGCCCAACATCAAACGGGAAATCTCTGGTAAGTGCTAGGGTCTTGATTCCATGCCCACATCCTGTATCTTTGGCTGAGCCCTATGCCTGCCAAGACAGGGGATGGACCTGATTCTGTGGGAAGGGATTTGAGCATTTTAGAAATGGGCTGGGCTTCTGGGCACGGTGGTGTACATATCCCAGCATTGGGAGACAGAGGCAGGAGGATCACTATGAGCTTGAGGCTAGCCTGGGCTACATAGTGAGTTCAAGTCTAGCCTGAAGTACATAGTGAGACCTTCTCTCAAAAAAAAAAGCCAGGGATATAGCTTAGTGGCACAGTGCCTGCCTGGCAGACCTGAGGTCGTGAGTTTGATACCTGGTATCAACAGAAGCACAAAGGGGAACGGGCTGGAGGTGTAACTCCATGGTAAAATACCTGCTTAGTGTGTTTAAGGCCCGGTATTTGATCCCCATCATTGCAAAGAGTGAAAAAGGAACAAGCAATTCTTCCTATTAATCCATATGACTCATGTCCTCACAAATAATAGGACAGACTTTTTTTAAAGTCATTTGTAGCCAAGTGCCAAGTGTGGCAGTATATACTTATACTCAGCACTGTAAAGCTGAGGCAGGAGGATTACAAGTTCAAGCCCAACCTAGATCAATATGAAGGCTCTAAGTTCAATCTCCAATGCTAAAATAATAATATTTAATTAAAATTAAATTTAAAAGCTACTTCAAGCCCAGTACAGTGATACACACCTGTAATCCCAACTACTTGAGAGGCTGAGGCAAGAAGATCACTTAAACCCAAGGATTCAGGGCTGGTCTAAACAACACAGCAATACCACATCTCTTTTAAAAAAAATTAGGAGGCTGAGGCAGGAAGATCACTAGTTCAGGCCCAGCCTGGGAAACTTAGTGATACAGTGAGATCGCCCTGAGTTCAATTCCTAGTTTTACAAAAAAGAAAAGTAGTTTTTACCCTGCCCCTCCACACATACACCTACTTCCTTCTTCCTGTGTCAGTAGCCCTGAGCACCCCCACTTTCTTTCAGAAACTGAAGCAAAGGCCCTTTTGAAGGAGCGGCAGAAGAAAGACAATCACAACCTAAGTAAGCCCCAGCACTTGTACACTTGCCCATGTGTTGCCCAGTCCTCTACACGCTCTAGTTCTGGGCCTCCCATATGGTCATCCCCCCACAAAACAGCTTATAGCACCCCAGTTTCTCCTCTCCTTTGACTATTGACAACTGTTTCCTGCTCTTTCTATTTCTCCCCTTGCCTTCAAAGTTGAGCGTCGCAGGCGATTCAACATTAACGATAGGATCAAGGAGCTTGGCACCCTCATCCCCAAGTCCAATGACCCGTGAGTCTGGGGCTGGGAACCACAGACCAGTGGGAAGGGTGGGTGCCCTGTACCACAGCAGCCACCCCTTGGCCCCACCAGGCCATCTTACCCAAGCAACAGTTGTCCTGTAGTCTTTCTCAGACTAAGAGGTGTTGCAGTCCCTCATATGTCCCTACCTCAGATTTTAAGTGTGTGACATTATAGTTTGCACGTGCCATCTGCTTCCAATTTTAGTATATATGCTGCCAAAGCAAAGTGAGTGCCCATACGCTTTCTATAGGACATATGCATCTAGTTTCCTGTTTATTCCTGTTTGTTACAGAGCTCTTTAAGGGAGCTTCAGCTTTGAGCCAGGTATAGGCAAGCCCCTGAGGGTACTAAAGAGAACAAAAAAAGTCTCTTGATCTCATGAAACTGATGCTTTAGCAAAGGCAGACAGTAAACAAGATAAGTAAGTAAAATTTACAAAATCTATCCTACGTGTTACGGAGAAGAGTGAAAAACCGAAGAAAGATGGAGGCAGACAGTTAACAAGATAAATAAAATTTACAGAATCTGTTTTGAGTGTTAAGGAAAAGAGTGAAAAATGGTCATCCCCCCAGATGGGAATGTTGGGGAGGGTGACAGAGTAGGGTGCAGAGGGAAGGACAAGGCAGGCCTCAAGGGACAAGGAAACATTCTAAAAAAACAGCCCAAGCAAGGGCTGGACTGGGCGTGCAGCTCAGTGGTAGAGCATTTCCTTAGCATGTGTGAGGCCTTGGTGATCTC
This sequence comes from Hydrochoerus hydrochaeris, assembly GCA_004027455.1. Taxonomy (NCBI): domain Eukaryota; kingdom Metazoa; phylum Chordata; class Mammalia; order Rodentia; family Hydrochaeridae; genus Hydrochoerus; species Hydrochoerus hydrochaeris. The sequence continues at coordinate 92,504 of PVLA01001850.1, forward strand.
TAGCACTGAGAAGGAGAACCTAAGGAGGCCAACAAGGATCACATAGTTGCCTGATGGAGTATTCTAGACAGCAAGAAAGTGCTGAGATAAGAATGACTTTCTGTGCTATAAAAGCAGTATGAGAGGCCAGATGTGGTGCATGCCTGTAATGCTAGCTACTTGGGAAGCTGAGGCAAGAGGATCACTATGAGTTTGAGGCCAGAATGGGCTACATAGTGAGTTTAAGGCTGGCTTTTACTGCATAATGAGACCCTATCTCAAAAAACAAAAAAGGAATAATTAAAAGCAGTATGAGGCCAACATGGCTGTAGTGAGATGAATCAGAGGGACATGAGTATGAGAAAAGGCAGGAGGACTCAGGTTTTGAGTGTAATGGTCACCAATGGAAGGTTCCATGCAGAGGGCTTTACCTGATCATTCCATACGCTTGGTGTACCCCCAGGCACATGGCGGGGTGCAATCTTCACCTTAGCTCTTGAGAGACACCACATGTAGCATTTTCATCTCTTCTCCTTGACCCTGCAGGGAGATGCGCTGGAACAAGGGCACCATCCTGAAGGCCTCTGTGGATTACATTCGAAAGTTGCAGAAGGAACAGCAGCGCTCCAAGGATCTAGAGAGCCGGCAGAGATCTCTGGAGCAAGCCAACCGCAACCTGCAGCTCCGGATTCAGGTCTTGAAGGAAGAAATGGTAGCAGGGGTGACAGGGCCTCTTAGCATGCTTGACATTCTCTAGCTTCCTAGCTCATATAATGGTGATGGTGACTAAAAGTAATTGTCATAACTTTAATAATATTAATGACAATTAGCTGATATATATAGTGTCTTTTGACAAGAGCTAATTTGTTTTATCCTTAAAAAATATATATATATGTATGTATATATATATATATATATTTATATTTATATTTTTTTTCAAGAGAGGGTCTCACTACATAGTCCAAGCTGGGCTTGAACTCATGTAGCTCAGGTTGACATGGAATTCCCGATGATCCTGCTGCCTCAGCTTCTCCAGTACAGGGATTACAAGCGTGTGCCACCACACGTGACTCCCAAAAATACCCATATTATTATCGTATTCATTTAACAGATTGAGACTCAGCTCAAAGTGTTTAAGCTACTTGCATAAAGTTCTAAAACTAGTGAGTGGTAAAAGCTGAATTGGAAGTTATACAGCCTGCTGTGTTGAAGTGGTACACTCCTCTGCCACTGAGAGACTCTAAACCTGTCTTACTTTGTACCTATCCCCTACTTTTTGCAGGAGCTAGAACTGCAGGCCCAGATCCATGGTCTGCCAGTGCCTCCCACCCCAGGGCTACTCTCTGTGGCTACAACCTCAGCCTCTGACAGCCTCAAGCCAGAGCAGCTGGACATTGAGGAGGAGGGCAGACCCAGCGCAGCAACGTTTCATGTAGCAGGGGCACCTGTCCAGAATACTCCGCAGCAGCAGCCCCCAGTGCCACCCTCAGATGCTCTTCTGGACCTGCACTTTCCCAGTGACCACCTGGGGGACCTAGGAGATCCTTTCCACCTGGGGCTAGAGGACATTCTAATGGAGGAGGAGGAAGAGGGGGTGGTGGGAGGATTGTCAGGGGGCGCCCTGTCCCCACTGCGGGCTGCCTCTGACCCCCTACTGTCTTCAGTATCCCCGGCTGTCTCCAAGGCCAGCAGCCGCCGCAGCAGCTTCAGCATGGAGGAGGAGTCCTGATCAGGCCTCACCTCCTAGCCTGGGACTTCCCCCACCCAGGAAAAGAGAACTTGTGAAGATGAGGCTCTGCCTTTTCCCCCACCCTCCAATGAAACTGCTCTGCCCAGGAATTGTGGAGGAAGACGTGGGATCAGGCCCTGCCCCTGTAATAGGCAATGGTGAGGAGTCAGTTTTGCCCCTACCCCTTCCCCTTGTGCAGGCATTTCAGAGGGAGAAGGCAGGAGAAGCCTGTAAGATCCAAGTCCATACCCTAAGGGTCCTACCCTTGGCCAGGTAAGGAAAGGACACACAGGATGAAGTCCTACTTCTGTCACCTAAAGAACAGCCTAACCAGGTCTCCTGGAAATAAATGTTAGGGTGCTGCTCTATCCTTTCGTTGAGAACCACCAGTCTAGCCCATTTTGGCACTGGAAGAAGAATCTAGATCAGTGATGGCAAAAGAGCTTTCCATAACAAACAGCCTGCTACAGCACGCATGCTCTAGGTTCACCACCACTGCTCTAGATGTAGAGGTCCAACTTCTGCGGTGGTTTTTGTTTTGTTTTAACCCTGGGGGTTTAAGCCCTGTCTCTTTCCCGTGAGTAGGCGAACCCAGTCCTGGCCTTTTGGAAAGGGAGGCCCAGTCCACCTGTTCCCTATAGGAAGAGCCCATTGCAAGAATTTCAGGTGTGGCGGAATGAGTAAAAGTAATCCAACCCACTTAGAGACTACCACCCTGCCTCTGGCCCTAGGAACCTCTCCTGTGAGTGTTCACACTGCGGGGAGGAACAGTGCTGCACACTCCCCCCACCTTTCACCCGGGACCAATGGGGCCTGACCCAGGATGGTTCTGTGCTGACCTTGCTGTCCTAAAAGGGGCAGGTTGCAAACTATAGATTGGTTTCTCGGACCTACATCTGGATTGAGAGGCCCCCACCCATGGGCACAGACCTGCCTTGTTCCTTGAAGGGGCAGTTTGGGGCAGTGATAGAAATTAGTAGAGAACCCTTCTAGGTGCCCAAAACCAGTACCCAGTCCAACTTGCAGAAAGGCATGAAGGGGATTCCCCTGCCTGGGAAAATGGAAGTCTGCTACAAGGCAGAGGTTTGAAGCAAAGGTTGCAAATAATGTTGTACCCCCATTTGTTTATCTGATTTTTTTTATTTTTCTCTGTTCAAAAGCTAGGTCGCCCTGAAACTGGGCTCCACCCATCTCTCCCTTTGGAGAATCCCCAATTTTGAAGTTTTCAAGAGACTCCCACACCCATTCCTACCCCTCATACCACCTACACACAAGGTCATCAGCTTTGGTTTGCTGGGGCCAGTCTCCAAGGAGGTCATACTGAGGGGTCTGTAGGTTTGTGATTAAAATAAATGCTAGGCGTGTTTCATGCGCTTTTAACTTTGACAGAGTCTCCTGTCTTTTGTTTGTTGTTTATGAAGCAGTCTCACTGTGTAGTTCAAGCTATCCAACTAGCAGTCCTGCCTCAGCCTCCCCATGCCAGGTGGGATAAAAGTGTCTGCGAGGAACTTATTGGAGAGTGATAAATGAGGAAGTTTGTATCTGAAGAGGACCTGGAAGAAAACCAACTGCAAGCAGAAGCAATCAGTCCTTTGGAGGATCTGTCAGACACCAGTCTCAGAGTTGGAATTGTTTCACCTGGTCTATGTCCTGGAAAAATGTTAATTGGAAAGTGATACTGGATGTAGTGGAGCATGCTTGTACTGGGGAGGCTGAGGCAAGGAGAAATAGCAAAAGTTTGAGGTCAGCCTATGCTACATAGTGAATTGAAAGCCAGCCTGAACTACACAGCAAGATGTCTATAACAATCAGCCTGAACAGCAGAACAATCCTGCCTCCAAAAAACAACAGCAAAAAAAAAAGTCAGGGCCTTACATGTGCTAGGCAAGCGCTCTGCCTCTGAGGTACACCCTCAGCCTGTTCACTATGGTGTTTAGCAATGAAGAAAATGGCACTGGCAAGGTTCTAGTAACTCAGCTACAGACTTTATTTGGATTATATCAGCTTTTCTAGTAATGGATTTTCTGTTCTGGGATCCAGGTAAGGGTACTATACTACAATTTATTCCTAGTTAAATTGCTGCAATTTTAGTGACTTAAAAACACATCCATTACCTCTCATGTTTCGTGGGTAAGGAATCCAAGCAGCCCTGAATTCTAAGGGTCCTCAAATTCCAAGTCTCCTAAGAACACAGTGGAAAAGTTAGCTTAGATTGATTGTTCAACTGAAGCTTCGACGAGGGAAGATTAATCTGTGTGCTTGTGGTTATTGGAAGTATTCAGTTTTCTGCAGCCTGTTGAATGGATAGGCCTAGTTCCTCTGGCTGTATCTAGAGGTACCCTCAATTCTGGCTGTGTTTGTCTGTGAGGCAGCTCATGGCATAGTAGTTTTGCTTCATCAAGGAAAGTAAAAGCTAGAGCCAGATGTGGTAGCTTAAAACAATGGAATCAGCACTGTGTTAGGCTGAGACAGGAGGGTCACAAAGGGGGACCCAATCTTTTGGTTGGTTTTTTTGAGACAGGATCTTACCATGTTGTTCAGGCTGGCCTTGGATTCTGGGGATCCTGCCTGTTTCCTGAGTGCTGGAATTACAGGTGAATGCCACCATGCCTGACCCTGTTTCAAAAAGGTCTAGTGATACAGCTCAATGTGAATGTCCCAGGTTCAATCCTTAGTACAAGGGAAATAAAGTGCACTTGGGTGAATAATACATAGGGACTGAATTTGTGCATGGTAAGCAAGTGCCATACCACTGTACTACACCCTTAGCCCTAATTTTACACAAAATATGACCAATATAAAACATTTTATCTTCTGGAGATATTCAGAATCAAACCTAGGGCCTCAGGTATGCAAAATATGAGCTCTTTTAACAACTGAGCAATACCCCCAGCCTTTTGGTTGTTGTTTTGTTTCTTTGTTTTTTTGAGACAGGATGTCTACGTAGTTGAGGTTGACCTTGGCCTTGAGGCCAAGGCTGGACTCAAACTTGTGATGATCCTTCTGCTTCAGCCCCCTGAGTTCTGGGATTACAGGTGTGTGCTACCACACCCAGTTTGAACAATTTTTTTTTTGAGACAGGTTCCCATTATGTAGGTTAGGCTGGCCTTGAACTCACTATGTAGCCCAGGTTGGTCTTGAACTGGTAGCAATCCTCCTGCCTCAGTCTCCTGAGTACTTAAAATTACAATCATTTGCTACAACAGACCTTTAGTAATGTTTTTTGACTGCTGTTTTTTTGGGGGGTGTTTTTGGTTTGTTTGTTGGTTTGTTTCTTGTGGGCTGGATCCCAGGCGTGTTCTAAGTAACCACACTAGCAGTGAGCTATACCCAAATTGTTTTCACTAACGATTTCTGACAAAAAGTATTTTCAAAAAACACAAATCTGATCAAGGGAAAAGTAGAGCTTGTACAGAGTTTATTTCATGGGATAACCTAAGATTTTTCAAAAGCCTAGTTTATAAAAAAAAATTCAGTATTTTAGGAGTGAGGTGATTCATCCCACCCAACTGGCTCATTTATTCCAAAGTCTTGATTTTGTTTTCCATACATCCTTTTAGCAGTGACATAACAGAATTAGAATCAAATAGTTGAAATTTAATCTTATTCTTCCTCATGATGCTTTGCTAAAATGGAAATGTATTTTTAAAATATTCAAACTATTTAATAGAAGTTACTTTTAGCCAAGCAACAACACCAGACACACAAATATGGTAGATTATTCTGAGGGATTTTAGGTGTTATTATGGCTGTACAAAATCAGTTTATACTCTAGAGGATCACAGGAAATTCTTGGAAGTCCAATGTGGGAATGTTTCTAAACTCAGTTTGACTTGTACACCTTTTTTGTTGTTGAGGCAGAGTTTCACTATGGAGTCCAGGCTGGCCTTAAATTCACAGCAATCCTCCTGTCTCAGCCTCATAAGTGCTGGGATTACAGGTGTGTGCCACCATTCCTGGCTTAATTTGTACATCTTCATAAGTCTATAATTGTATAGCTATTCATAAAAATGGATCTGTGAGGGCTGGGGATTTAGCTCAGCGGCAAAAGCACCTGCCTTGCAAGCGTGCGGTCGTGAGTTCAATCCCCAGTACCCCACCCAAAATGGATCTGTGTCTTATCGTCCAATGAAATCAAATTTGAAGGCTGGGTGTGGTGGCTCGTGTCTGTGATCTTAGCATTAGGCTGAAGCAGAAAGATAACTGTGAGTTTGAGGCCAGCCTGCACTACATAGGAAGACCCTGGCTCAAAAAGAAAAATGAATTTAGGGGCGAGGGATTTAGCTCAGCTCAGCAGCATAAGTGCTTGCCTGGCAAGTAACAAGGTCATGAGTTCAATCTCTGTTACAAAAAAAAAAAAAAGAATTTAAAACAGGCATAGTGGGCTGGGGATTAGCTCAGTGGCTTAAGCGCCTGTCTGGTGAGCACGAGGTCATGAATTTGATCCTTGGTACCAAAAAAAAAAAAATTGAAAGATAAAACAGACATAGTGACATGCCCCTGTAATCCCAGCTACTAGGGAGGCTGAGACAGGAGGATAACAAGTTTGAGTCCAGCCTGGGCAATTTAGCAAATTAGCAAGACCCTATCTCAAAATAAAAAAAATAAAAGAGGGCTGGGGCTGTAGCTAGGTACCAAAACCCTGGGTCCAATCCCCAATATCACAAAATAGAATAAAGTAAAATAAAATAGAATTGAAGTTTAAATACTACTGGGAATTCATCTGAAAACTGAAATACTATTTACAGTAAAAGAAGCAAAATAAGCCGTGGCCGCTCCAGGGCGAGAACCATCAATGTCTCCTGAAATCCCTGCCATGTTGGAACTTGAGGCACTGGGAAAACAAGCAGCCAGCTCACCATTCTGCTAAGTAGCTGTGAGCCTACTGTCTCGCAGGCTAAGAATCAAACATCCATATAATATATAGTTCCCCCCCACCACTAGCAAGTGAGAGCCAGAGATCTGAATATCTCTTGCAAGTTTGACTCTATGGAATATAGCAAATAAGGGGGATTTCCTTCTACTATCTCTTTGAAGGCAAATGTTTTTATCACTGTTTTGCTCTGTTCTGATTAATGGTATTGCTCTATTCAATATTCTGTTTTTATAAGTTTGGTATTTCCTCAATTTTGCTGTACTTAATCAAAAGAACAACTATTGTGAAGAAAAAGAGATATACTATTATACCTATTAATGTTATCCTGGTAATCTGCTGTGAAGTTCTGTACCAATGTCGCTACACTGTCTCAGTTGGCTTTGTTCCATTTTGTTCTGTTCTATTTTACTATCTTCAAAATAAATAAATAAAATAAAGTAAATAACAAAACAGATTAGCAAGGTACTGAGAAAGCTGAAATATGATGTAACTAAACAGATAATGGACTTAAAAAGTAAAAGGAGGAAAGGAAAGTGCTCTAAAGGATATAACTGCATGTATGTTTAAGTGTGTAGGATTGATAACCATGTTGCTAAGTTTTTGTTGCATCATTGAACAGAACTGTTGCAGCCTCACTTTTTGAATGTCCACTTTGTATGCTTCAATTTTGTAACTTGAACAACTATATCTAAGAAGACAATATGTAATGTATCAATAGTGATTTCTTACTGTTTTTTTGAAATTCTGTATTTTTCTACACTTTTCTGTTTTGCTTTGTTTTCTCTTTAAATGAAATTTTAAAAAAACAGCAAAATAGCTTTTCTTACTTTTTTGATTGTACCACAGATGTAGCCCTTCATGCACAAGACATGTTCATATTGTTAGACATGTTCACATTAGGAGTAATGTCAGAACAAAAAGAACAATTTACTGTCTGCTGAACAAAAAGAAAAAAGTGGGTATGTTCTTTTTATGTCATCATTAATAATTGGAAAAATGGTACTGACCTGAGAATGCCGGTGGCAAGGGTACAATGATGGCGCATGTGTGGCAGGCCTGTACAAAGCTGTACAGTCACTGTGTTCCAAGGGAAACATGTTCAATCTACATCTTGCTGAGCTCATCATCTTAATTTTTTTTCTCTCTCCTTCCCTTACCTGGTTAGCAAGTCTGGCTCTGCATCAATCTTAATTTAAAATGCAAAAGTAAGCCCAGGTGTGGTGGCCCAGGCCTGCAAGCCCAGTGCTCTGGGAGGCTAAGGTAAACAGATCTCAAGTTTGAGGCTAGCCTGAGCAATTTAGCAATTTAGTGAGACTATTTTAAAAAATTAATGGCCAAGGATGGAACTCAGTGCAAAGGCTTTGGGTATAATGTCCAGTACTGCAAATGAATGAATGAATAAATAAATAAATAATTTAAAAATGAAAAAAATTATATAAACTGGGCCTAGTGACCCATACCTGTAGTCCCCGAGTTTGAGAGCCTGAGATAAGACAATTGCAAGTTCAAGGCTAGCGTGGGCTACCCAGTGAGACCCTGTCTCAAAACGAAAACAAAAGCATGCTAGTCCTAGTGGTACACACCTGTAATCTCAGAACTCCAGACTCTGAGGCAGGAGGATCATGAGTTCAAGATCAGTCTGGGGAATATATCAAGACTATCTCAAAAAAAAGTTTATGGGTGGGTGTGGTGGTACACACTTGTGATCCCAACTCTCAGGAGGCTGAGGCAGGAGGACTGTTGCATTCAAGACCAGCCTGGGCTACAAAGTGAGCTCAAGGCCAGCCTGAACTGCATAGTGAGACCCTGTCCCAAAAAGACAAAAAAAATTCTTTTTTTTGGTACCAGGCATTGAACTCATGACCTTGTGCTTGCCAGGCAGGCACTTAAGCCACTGAGCTAAATCCCTACCCCACAAAAAAGAAATTATGAGTACATATAGAGCCCATTCCTTTTCTTACAACTGAAAGGAATAGTGGAGAATATATAATTTAAATACAAAATATGGATATACTTTCCAGAGTTTTAAGCAAATGAAAAAGAAAAGTAAAAAAACTGAAACTGGGTATGGCGGCACAAACATGTAATCCCAACACTTTAGAAGGCAGAGGAGGAGGATCATAAATCTGAGTCCAGCCTGAATAGCTCTCATAATTCAGCAAGACTCTGTCTCAAGATAAAAAAATGCAAGCATGATGTTGTGAGTTTGATTCTCAGTACCCAATAAATAAATAAATATATAGTGTAAATATTAAAAATAAATAAATAAATAAATAAATAAGGGTGAGGATGTAACTGAGTGCAAAGCCCTGGATTCAATCCCCAGTACCACAAATAGAAGAAGGAGGAGAAGAAGAAAGCAGGAGAAGAAGGAGGAGGAGGAGAAGGAAGAAGGAAGAAGAAAGAAGAAGAAGAAGAGGAGGAGGAAGAAGAAGAAGAAGAAGAGGCAGAGAAACAAGGAAAGACAGAGAAGAAAGAAAGAAAATGGATGGGAAAAAAGAAAGAGAAGGAGAGGAGAAGAAGGAAAGCCTGCTTAGCACGTGGTACTTAGCATGTGGGAGGCTGAGACTGGAGGATCCCACCAAGTGTGATGTCAGCGTGGACTACATAGACTGTGTCTCAGAAAAACAAAATCAGGGGTGGGGATTTAGCTCAGTGGCTTAAGTGCTTTCTTTGTGAGCATGTAGTCATGAGTTCGATCCCTGGTACAAAAAAAAGGAAAAAAATCAAAGAAGAAAAATATTGGAAATATGTGACCCACTGATCGAGTGTATCAATTACTGTATAATGGGATGAGTGCATTACCAAAAGAAAGCAGGAATATAGACACTGTAATTTAAAATGGTATTATGAAAAGTTAACCAGTGTCTTTAGACTTTTTTAAAGACATTTAACGTTTAATCAAAGTTACTTTCTACAGGACCACGGATATAGCTCAGCAGCACAATGCCAGGCAAGTGTGAGATCATGAATTCAAACAAAATAGTTATTTTCTACAAATTTATCTGATATGCAAAATCCCCTCACTTGATGCTTAAATATTCTGATGATTTGGCTGGAAGTAATAGCACACAAATGTAATCCCAGCACTCGGGATGCTGAGGCAGGAGGATCACCATGAATTCCTGGCCAGTCTGCACTACATAGCAAGGCCCTGTCTCAAACACAAAAGAACCCCAATATTCCCAGTATTCTGGTGATTTAAGTCCTATTGATATTCACCTGAAATGGCTATTTTATGTACTGCTCCCAGTGTAGGGATTGAACCCAGGTCCTTCGAACTGAGCAACATAATGGGCTTTATTTATATTTATTTTTTATTTTGAGATAGAGTCTGACTGTCTTAGTTATTTTTCTCTTTGTGGAGACAAAATTCCCAACACTCAAAGTTAAAGGAGAAAAGGTTTATTAGACTCAGTCCATTGTCAGCTGGTTCCAAGTTAGGGTGGCATGGCAGAGGGGCATTACAGAGGAGAAGCAGTTCATGGCAGGCAGAAGGCAGCAAAGTAGTGGAAAAGTAAAGCAGCAAGCAGCAAGTGATAGGTATTGACCCTCTTTCTGTCCCTTATGTCCTATCTAGGATATCCATGCTTAGGTTGGAAAGCACTCACACCCAGGGTAGGGGATTTTTATTCTTAGCATTGCACCATGAATCAATCCCAGCATCACAGCCTAAATCCCAGCATCATACACTTTTTTTTTTGTCCAAGGGATCAAACTCATGACCTTGTGCTTGCTAGGCAGGCACTTAATCCACTGAGCTAAACCTCCAGCCCTGCATCATACACTTTAGATCCAGCCACCCCTAAAAAGCTCCACTTACAAGCCCCTAGTAATTTAATAAAATATTGCATTTCAGTGTGGTATTTTCATACATGCACGTAACATAGTTTATTAGTATCCACTCTCTCACACTTCCTTCCCTCCTATTATTCCTTCCCTTTGTATAATAATAGTTTCCCTTCTACTTTTTTTTTTGTGGGGGCGATACCAGAGCTCAAACTCATGAACTCAGACTTGCCAGGCAGATGCTTGTGCCACTGAGCTAAATCCCCAACCCCTCCTTTATACTTTCATGCCATCTTTTTTTTTCTTAGAGTCTGTATATTAGGGAAATATGGTTGTCTGAATCTGGCTTATGTCCTTTAACATTCAGCTCTTCCTATTTACCCACAAATGGGATCATTTTGTTCTTCTATATGGCCTCATCATACTCCACAGTCTGGAGAGTGTATTTTCTTTATACATCAGCCTTTGCTGAGCCCTCAGCCTGATTCCATGTCTGGGCTTCTTGGTTTTGGCATTAGTAAATTACTGCTGTGTGTGTGTGTGTGTGTGTGTGTGTGTGTGTATGTGTATGGTACTGGGGAACAAATTCAGGATCTCGCACTTGCCAGGCGGTGCTGTGCCACTGAGCTATATCCTTGACCCGGAATTAATACATTGTGTGCTTTCTCCCAAATGATAATTCAAATCAGTTTTTTTCTTTTGGTACTGGGGATCAAATTCATGACCTTGCACTTGCCAGGAAGGCTCTTACACCACTGAGCTAAATCCCCAGCCCTCACATTAATTGATAAAAACAAGGAACTCAAGTATTTTCTTGCTATACCTTCCAGGCAGAACTAAGCTTCTTCACAGAAATGTTGGATGTCTTTCATTAGCTTGGTCCCTGTGTTTCATATCAAGTCTACTGTTAATTTTTTTGAGGTAGGTTTTGCTGCATAGTCCAGGATGCCCTTGAAATCATTGTATAGCCCAGGATCACCTTGAACTCACAGCAGACCTCCTGCCTCAGTGTCCTGAAGGTTGGGATTATAGGCATGTGCTACCACTCCCGGCTCATAGTGTTAATTTTTTTGTTATTTTGAAACAAGTTCTGCTAAATTACTCAGGCTGGGTTTGAAGTTTCTATCCTCCTGCCTCAGTCTTCTAGGGTGCTGGGATTACAGGCTTGTGCCACCACCCCTGTTTCCTTAGTTTTTGATTGTGCCATAGATACAGCCATTGATGAAGGAACATGTCTGACTATTAGATATGTTTAAATTAGGAATAATGTCTACTGGGTGAGGTGGCACATGCCCATAAGTCCATCAGTTTGGGAGTCTGAATCAGGAGGATCAATATTCACTCAAGATCAGCCTGGACTACATAGTGAGTTCAAGGGCAGCCTGAACTACATACCGAGACCCTGTCTTCAAAAACAAGCAAAAAAAAAAATAGATTGAGTGTTGAAGTATATAGGTCCAACTAGTCCTAATACTGCCAATGGTGGCTTCGTCCTGCTTAGAAGACTTCCATTGGCTGTAGTAAGAAAGATTGTTCAGTTCTTTTCAGGTATGGAAATTGTGCCAAATGAGATGTCTCCGTACTTTCAAGGGCAGGGTACAGGGGAGGCCTTTGTGCAATTTCCTTCACAGGAGATAGTTGGAAAGGCCTCAAAGAGACACTAGGAAAGAATAGAGCACGTGTACATTGAAATATTCCAACAGTTGTAGAGCTGAAGTCCAAGCCCACTATAATCATCTGTGAAAGCTCATGGCCACACAGGTACCAGTGCCTTCTGATAGGCCCAGGGCTGATCAAGGGTATAATAGCATTGGCAGATGTTAAGGCTTGTGTCTGGATGTTCCCCCAAAGCCTCATGCAGTTATGGGGGGTGGCCTGGGCTTTTTGAAGACAGCTTGTGTTTTTCTGCCCTCACCCCAGGAAAGACAGTTTCAGCATATCCAGCTTGACTCAGCAGGGAGCCAGGGTCCTCACTTTGCAAACATCCTCAGTCTGTGCAAAAGAAGGGCAGGAGATGGTGTGAGTCCAACATCTGCACTAAGACAGGTAGCCTACATGCGATACAAGGGAGGAAAAGAGGCTTGCTCTCTTCTTATAGTAGAAAATGCTCACCCCTCCCCAGTCAGTACGCTTCAGTTTTTTAGTTGCCCAGATAATAGTTCCTGTTCCAGTTCCAGTTGCTCCTGTCTGTTAGAAACAACTGGCTACTGTGATGCATAGCTGGTCACTATGATGCATGTTGTATAAACTAGTCCCCAACTGACAAGTAATTCTGCCTCTGTACTTCCTGCTTACTTATCCAATATAAGGCTTAGGCCATGAGAGATCAGGGCCTGATATTTTGGGAATGATCCCAGTTATTGCTCATTGGTGTAAATAAATCTGCCTCCAAATCCTGGGTGTTGTTTTGGTGTTTCTGCTTGCCACTGCAGCCCCTTTTTGCTCTTGTTTTTTTGCTGTCTTCTGCCATGAACTGTTGCCCCTCTACTGTGCCACCCTGCATGGAGCCAGCCCATTATGGACTGAAACCCCCACAAACTGTGAGCTAAATAACCTTTTCTCCCTTAATTTTGGGAATTGGGTATTTTGTCTCAGTAATGAGAAAAGTAACTATGACAGCAGAAGAGCTGGGTTTGAAAGCTGAGGCACACTCACCTATGATGGAGGGTGTGGAAGCTATGATGACTATGGTGGCTATAATGATGGGTATAGTTTTGGGTCTGATAAGTTTGGAAGAGACCTTAATTACTTTTTCTTAGGAATATCTGATCATTGATATGGAGACAGTGGGTCTAGTTTCCAGTGCATCGTGGGGCACTGTGTAACCAAAAGTGGCTTACTTTATAGAGTCACTGGAAATGATATTTATAATTTTTTTTTCATCTCAACCCCATAAGAGTATATATTGGACTTAGACCTGATGTCAGGATTACCAGTGAGGCAGATATTGAATTTGCTACTCATGATGATGTGGTGGCAGCTGTGGCAAAAGATAAAGCTAGCAGCTGGGCATCGTGGTGCACTCTTGTGATCCCAGCACTCTAGAGGCTGAGGTAGAAGGACTGCCATGAGTTGAAGGCCAACCTGGGTTATGTAATGAGTTCGAGGCCATCTTGAACTGCATAGCTGTCTTAAAAGAACAAAATAAGGGGCCGGGGATTTAGCTCAGCGGTGTAAGTGCCTGCTTGGCAAACGCAAGGTCATGAGTTCGATCCCCGGCACCAAAAAAATAAATAAATAATAAAATAAATAAATAAATACCAAAAAGCAAAATAAAGGGGCTGGGGGTTTAGCTCAGCAGTACAAGTACTTGCCTGGCAAGCACAAGGTTGTGAGTTTGATTTCCAATAACAAAAATAAAATAAAATAAAAAAATAATAAAATAAAGTAAGCTAAAGCTAACATGCAATACAGCTCTTCTTGAATCCTACTGCAGAAGCAAGTGGAGGGGCTTATGATCACAGCTATGTGGGAGTCTTTTGGAATTCCATGGAAGGGCAAGTGGCAGTGCTTATGGTAGCCAAATGATGGGAGGGATGGACTCATCTAACCATTTTAGTTATGGGGCTCCTGCTAGCCAGCAGTGCAGTGGTGGAAATTATCAGTTAAACTGTGCTTAGATAGAGGAGGAGCACTAAACAGCTACTATAGAAATAAAAGCTGTGCATTATGGGAGTTGGATAGAATGAGAGAATGTCTAGTATATCCGGTATGATTGGTAAATGGAAAATATAAATGATTCTCATCACTCTTGGTCAGCTAGCTTCCCTGTCCTCCCTTTCTTTTTCTCTCTTTCTCTTTGTTCTCTCTCCCCTTCCCTCTTCATCTTTCTTCCTTTTTCCTTTTTTATGAAAACAAAAATTGGCTGGTTGTGGTGGTACATGCCTATAATCCTAGCACTGGGGAGGCTGAGACAGGAGGATCACCATGAGTTTGAAGCCAGCCTGAGCTACATGGTGAACTACACCCTGTGTACTCTGAACTACACAGCGAGATCCTATCTCAAAAAATAAAACTTAAGTTTAATAGTTTTGAATTACAAACTTGTGTTTCATGCTTACCATAAAGTGGAAATCAAGATTGTTTTAAAACTTTAAGTAATTCTGAACACTGAGACATCTAGGACATAATAACAATGGTCAGTATTAATGGTCATAACAAAATGACTTGCAGCTCTCCTCAAGTTAGTTATGTTGTAGGAGTGTACCTAAGTAGTAAGCACGTTTAGTTAAGTTAAAATAGCTTCACTTATGTTAAATGCTGTTCTTATAACATGTACATTGAGAACTCCACATGCATGTTGAGAAAAATGCTTTTCTATAAAAGTCAAATGTAGGAGCTGTGTCTATGATTCAAAATAAAAACATTTGGCATGGTTGTTAATTCTAGTTTTTCAGTTTAATATCTTTAAGGCAGGTGAGTGTACACTCTTACTTTTTATAAGACTCTGGGACAATTTTGAGATGAAATATCAAAACTTTAGGAGTTTGGTCATGTCATTTGTATAGAATTCTGAGGCTTTGGTTTAAATCTTTTCTTGTATTGTAATTTCCATTTATATGCATTGTACTAAGTGAAACTTGTTACATAAATCTTCCTTTTAAAAACTGGAAAACAGAATTTTGAGATAGGACAGTGTCTTGCTAAATTGCTAAATTGGACAGGCTGTGCTCAAACTTGTATCCTCCTCTTTCAGCCTCTCTAGTTGCTGGGATTACAGCAGTGTACCACACATGGGGTTGCAAATTTACTTAGTGCCCCCTGAACTGTACACTTTAAACTGATTCAAATGGCAAATTATCTATATTATGCCATGATTTAAGCATCCTAAAAAGGAGAATATTGAATGGTGAACTTTATGCCAATAATCCTGACAATAGTTTCCTCAAACACCTTGTAAGGTAATACATACCTATAATCCCAGCACTAAGGAGGCTAAAGCAAAAGGATCTCTGCAAATTCAAGGACAACCTGGGCTACATAGTGAGATCACCTCTCAAAAATTTTTTTCAAAAATTAAAAAAAATCCTTAAAGGATACAAAATGCCAATGGACACCCAAGAAGAAATGGATAACTTGAACTGTCCCTATATACCTATACATTTAAGAAATTTAATTTATAGTAAAATACCTCCCAGGTTGAGTATAGTAGTGCATGCCTATAATCCCAGCTACTGGGAAAGGCTATGGTAGGAGGACTGAATGTTTAGTGACAGCCTTGGCAATTTAGCAAGACCTTGCTTCAAAACAAACAAACAAACAAACAAACAAGCAAACAGAGTCTGGTGTGGTGGTGCATGCCTGTATTCCCAGCACTCAGGAAGCTGAGGCAGGAGGGTCACCATGAGTTCAAGGCCAGCCTAGGAAACATAGTGAATTGAAGCCCAATATGAACTGCATAGTGAAATCCTGACTCAAAAAACATAATAAAATAAAATAAAAATTCCTTCCTGCAAAGGGAACTCCAAGATTGAATGGCTTCCTTGAGGAACTGTCCCATGTACTTAAGGAAGAAATAATACCAATTCTGCACAAACTCTTCCAGAAAATTTAAGAGTGGAGATATTTCCCAAATCATTTTATGACACTAGCGTCAGTCTGATACAAACCTAAAGAAAATCATTACCAGAATACTGCACACAGTTAGGTGTGGTGGCACACACCTATAATCTCAGCACTTGGGAGGCTGAGGCAAAAGGATTGCCATGAGTTTGAGCACAGCCTGGGCTATACGGCGAGTTCAAGGCTGGTCTGCACTACAGAGCAAGACCCTGTCTCAAAAACAAAAAACAAACAAAAAAATACGTTCCCCGGTACAAAAAAAAAACAAAAACAAAACAAAAAAACAAACCAAAGAGGGGCTGAGGACATAGCTCAGTGGCAGCTGCATGGTAAGCATGAGGCCCGGAGTTCTATTCCTGATACTCCCCCCAATAAAAAAGAAAGAATGAAAGGAAACTACATAATTATCCTTAGTGGATACAGATGCAAAAATTCTTTCTTTGTGTGTATGTTTTGGTACATTATTAGTGCTATTATTTTGATTTTTTTGCCGTTGAAATTGTTTTAGTTATCGCAACACCAAAATGCAAGAAACATCAACTTGTCAAAACTCCAAGTTGTAATAATCCATTTTAATTACTCCTTCATGCCTATTTTACTCAATAAGGGTAAGATACATTTTAAATCCTTCTTGTCTAGTTATGCTATTTTCCTAACTTGTTTTCTATCACTATGTTTATGCTTCAATTCCCATCAGATGCTATATAAGAAAAAGTAAAATAAAATATTGACCCCTGCTTCATCATATAGTTTCCAGAATCTGCCAGAACTGAGGAACTGAGCAACAAGATGCTCATAAGTCTTCCATGCTTTGTTTATAGGTTGGTTGTGTGCCTCTTAAATGAGAATGCTCCAGGTAGCAAAGTCATGTGGATTCTCTTCTAATTTCCTCTCAATTTTCTTCACCTTCTGTGGGACATAATCAGCTGCTTGCTCCATGGCTACTCCAGACAGGCCTTGAATTCTTGATGATCCTCCTGCCTCAGCCTCCTGAAAGCTGGGATTACAGGTGTGGGCCACCACCACTGGCTTCATTATTTTCTTCTTCTTCTTCTTCTTCTTCTTCTTCTTCTTCTTCTTCTTCTTCTTCTTCTTCTTCTTCTTCTTCTTCTTCTTTTCTCCTTCTCCTTTTCTTCTTCTTCTTCTTCTTCTTCTTCTTCTTCTTCTTCTTCTTCTTCTTCTTCTTTTTCTTCTTCTTCTTCTTTTCTCCTTCTCCTTTTCTTCTTCTTCTTCTTCTTCTTCTTCTTCTTCTTCTTCTTCTTCTTCTTCTTCTTCTTCTTCTTCTTCTCCTTCTCCTTCTCCTTCTCCTTCTCCTTCACCTTCTCCTTCTCCTTCTCCTTCTCCTTCTCCTTCTATCTGGCTTTTTAAAACAAGATATCACTATATAGCTTAGGCTGGCCTTGAACTGGTCATTATCCTATGTAGCTCAAGCTGGGCTCCAACTTCTAATCTTCCTGCCTCATTCTCCCAAGTGCTGTAACTATAGGAGTACATACAGAGCTCAGCTTTCTCTTGTATGTCTTTATTTTTTTGTTTTTTTGAGACAGGGCCTCTCTATGTAGTTCAGACTGATCTTGAATTCACTATGTAGTCTAAAATGACCTTGAACTCATGGTGATCCCCCTGCCTCAGCCTCTCAAATGCTGTGATTACAGGCCAGTGCCATCACACCTTGCTTCTTGTGTATCTCAGTAAGACTGAGATTGTTATCTGTGGAAAGACCTGGTTGTAAGGTTTGACCCTGATTAGCACCGAGAAACCTGGCTGGGACCCGTTTAAGGTCCCTACATTGATACACAAGTTGGGGGGGGGGCTTGGGATTTAGCTCAGCGCCATAAGCGCCTGCCTTATAAGTGCGCAGTCATGAGTTCGATCCCCAGTACCAATAGAATTTTTTTCCTAGTCAGGCCTGGGCTACATACAGCAATTTCTTTTTAATTTATTGTAATTTTGGAGACAAGGTCTTGTTATGTAGTCCAGGGTGGCCTGGACCTCACCGTGACCCTCCTGCCTCAGCTTTCCAACTCAAGATCAGTCTGAACTACATAGTTTATTGCTGGAGGAAATGAATCCTGTGTGACTCCACCAGGAAAGGACTATTAGAATCTTGTGCCTGGATTCCTCTGGGCTTCCAGCTATGTGCCTTTACCTTTGGAACAAAGGAGGTACAGAGCATAAAAAAGCCTGTGAATAGGTTTCATGGATCCCACCATTTATTTACTTATTTATTGCATTGAGACTCAATTTAGGGCCTTCCTAAATCCCTAGCCTTTTTCTGTACCAGGAGATTGAACTTAGGACCTTGTTTTTGCAACCCTAGCCCTTTTATTTATTTATTTTTTAATTTTAAGAATTGCCACACTAGGTTCAAACTTGAGATCTTCCTGCTTCAGCCTCCAAGAGTGCTGGGATAAGCAAGTGCCATCAAGTATGGCATTTTTTTCTTCCTTGCTCATCCTGTCATTTATCTATTCTTTCATGGTAATAAATCTTTGCTATGAGTAAAGTATACCAAGCCCTGTGAGCTCTCCTATTGAATCACCTATCTTCCAAACTTGGGGATAGTCTTAGAAACCCTCAGCATAAATACACACAAAAAGAAAAGGAGAAGTTGAATAAAAGGAGATAAGCTGTTATATCAGAGAATCTGTATGAAATATACATAGGAATTATTGCTCACAAGTTTGAAGTTATTTCAAAATGAAATTTTTAAATGGATGGGTTGGGGGTGTGGCTTAATAGTAGAACATTTGTTTAACATGGGCCAGGCCTTGAGTGGATTTGAACTTCAGTATCACAAAAAGAAAAAAAACAGACATGTAAGAGAAAGATGTTACTTTATATAACCACAGTATTAATATCAAAATCAGGAAATTAAAATTCATATAATTCTTTTTTATATAATTCTATTATCTATTTTTCAGACATGATTAAAAGTTTGACTAGCTAGATGTGGTGGCACATGCCTGTAATCCTAGCACTTGGGATGCTGCAACAGGAGGATCACTGTGAGTTTGAGGTCCACTTGGGCTACAAAGTGAGTTCAAGGCTGGCCTGAATTTCACAGTGAGATTCTATCTCAAAAGGGGGGGGGGCTGGGGATGTAGTTCAGCTGCATAAGTGCCTTCCTTGCAAGCATGCGGTCGTGAGTTCAATCCCTGGTACCAATTAAAAAAAAAAGAAAGAAAGAAAAGAAAAGGAAAAAGAAAAAAATGTTGGCCTAATTATCCTGCAGGTGGCCTTTTTTGCCTTTATAGTAAAATTTAAAGTATATACTTTTACTGGTACAAGATTCATTCCAGGATCCCATGTTTCATTTTATTTTATTATATCATTATTATTTGGTACCAGGGATCAAACTCAGGACCTCACGCTTGCCAGGCAGGCGCTTAAGCCTCTTGAGCCAAATCCCCGGCAAATAAACATTTTTTTTTTGGTATTGGGGTTAGAACTCATAACCTCATGCTTGCAAGGAAGGCACTTATGCCACTGAGCTAAATCCCCGGCCATACTGCATTTTAGTTGTCACATTCCTCTGGTCTCCCCAAATCTGAATAATTTATGTTTTACACAACTTTGATTTTTTTGACAAGTACTCTTATTTATTTTTTCACTTATTCATTCACTTATTCTTTATTTATTTAGTGCTGGGATTACAGGCATACATCACCACAGCTGGCCAGAAATCTTTAAATTTTTTTTAAAATTTAAAAATATAGTTGAGGGTTGGGGATATAGCTCAGTGGCATAAGTGCCTGCCTGACAAGTGCAATGTCCTGAGTTTGATCCCTGGTACAAAAAAATCTGATTTTTTTCAGGGGTTCCAGAAAAGAATGAAGCTGGATGTGGTGGTACACACTGGAATCCTAGCACCAGGGAGGCTGAGACAGGGGGATCATTGTGAATTCTAGGCCAGTCCAGTCTATACAATTAAGTTCCAGGACAGCCTCCACTACATAGCAATGCTCTGCCTCAAAAAAAAAAAACCCTCCAAGAAAACTAACAACATATTGTGTGTTACAAAATGTATGATCTAACATCACTAAAGAGGCAGGAGGGGGAAATATACTGAGCAAAGTCACTTTAGAATATGGTGGTTTGATTGAAAACTCCAAGGGGAAAAACAAAGAGAAGTGTACAAAGTTTGTAAACCTATTTGGTAAAGTCATTTCCAGTGAGAATATGAGTGGATCAACAATTATGGTATTGTACTAGGGTTGAACAATTAAGTAAATGGGTGATTATGAATTCATATTTCTCTTTTTTTTTTGGTTCTGGGAATTGAACACAGAGCCTTAGCATTGAGGTACATCCCAGCTGTTTTTGTTGTTGTTTTTGTTGTTATTGTTGTTGTGTTTTTGAAATAGGGTCTAAGTCACTAAGTGGCCTAGATCAGAACACAACTCTTGCTGCTCCTTTCTCAGAGTCTCAAGAGTCTTGGGATTACAGGGATGTCCTACCATGCCCAGTTTATGTTTATTTTAAATACAGACAGATACATAAATAATTATAGATAGGTGTGTATACCTGGGTACTATACATTCATACATTTTCTAGTTTCTAGATTGAGAGCCAATTGACAAACTGGGAGAAATATATGCAACATATATTACAATAAAGTATAACACAAAAAATTTTGAAAAAGTCTTCAAATATATGGTAAGATATTCATTCTAATTCATAAGAGAAACCCTTATTAAAACTACTAAAAAGCGGGCCAGGGGTTTAGCTCAGTGACGTAAGCGCCTGCCTGGCAAGCGCGATGTCTGAGTTCGATCCCTGATACAAAAAAAAAAAAAACCCTACTAAAAAGCTAGGTGTGGTGGCACGTGACTGTAATTCCAGCACTGAGGTAAGAGGATTGCATGAGTTTGAGAGCAGCCTGGGCTACATACTAAGTTTAAGTCCCTCCAAAAAAAAAACCCCAAACCCCAAAATTAACGAACCAAGAAACTAGCAAAAACCTACTAGGGATGGGGTATAACTTATTTGGTAGCACACTTGCCTAGCATTGAAAAGGCTTTAGGTTCATCCCCAGCACGGCAAACAAAACAAAACAAAGAATACACTAAGAATGTATAATAAAATTGTGATAAATTTTGATATATACACATTATGGAATTCTAGTCATCAATAAAAGAAAAATACTGATACACGACTTGGATGAATCTCAAAAGCATGATATGGAGTTATCATCTCATCCCATTGGTATAAAGTTCTACAAAATACAAATCCAAACTGAGAAGTAGGAAGCCAATCAGTGCTTCGGTGGGGGGAGGAGGAAGGACAGGGCATAAAAACTTTTGGGGACAATTAAAGGTTCTCTTAAATGTAGTGGTGATTACGAGGTTACATACATGTTTCAAAACTCACTGGATCACACCCTTAAAATTGGTGCTTTTAGAATGTAGATAAATAGGGTATCTCAATAAACTTCATTAAATTACTAAAGAAATAGAAAAGATGTCTGGCTGAAAATATTTTCCCACAGCAAAGAAATCCTATGATTTCTATTTTAAAAAACGAATAAAACTAGAGATAACATTTATTACTTTCAGATCGTGGAGGCATAAGCGTTATAATGCATTTTAGTATTTATTTATGTGCGTGTGCATGTCTGTATTTGAGACTGCTGGTTGTTGAACCCAGGCCAGGATTGTTAAGCAAGTGCTCTGCCACTGGGGGCCTCAACCCTAGCTTTTGGGGTTTTTTTCTGATTTTTTATTTTTTTCTGATTTTTTTTTTCTTGTCGGGTATTTTAAATTTATTTGTGGCTAGATTCTTTACCGAACATTAAGTACAGAGTCATGTTAATAAAAATCACTGTCAAATCATGCAAGGGGGCGGGGTCAAAGGCTTTGCTTTAGGCAGGATTCCCCCTTAGGGTCGCCTGGAAGAGGGCGGGTCCACAGAGAAAAGCTTCCGCTTTCACTTCCACGGTTATTAAGTCAACAGTTTTCATTAAAGGGGAAGCGCAAAAAGGTGATTTTTTTTTTCTGTCGGCAAATACTTGCCTGGCGACAAGTCCATCCAGGAAACAGGGATACCATAATGTCGCACAGCAATGGGTAGACTGCAAAAGCTCAAAAATCATTATCAGGTGATTTACAACCTGGGAAAACACTACATTGCAATTTACCTGACCTTTCAGTTTTTTTCTTTTCTCTTCGTCCCTAAAATTCCGAACTTTTTTTAGGCTCCTCCCCCTCCATTCCTGGCCATTGGTTCAGTCTAATTTTAATACTGATTTGCGCTACCAGCTGCATCTGCGCAGAAAGCTGAAGGGGGGAGGGGGGAGGAACATGGCGCAAGCTCTTTCTGAAGAGGAGTTTCAGCGGATGCAGGTGCAGCTTACTGTGGGATAGACCACCACATTAGGCAACTTAGGGGTGGGGTAGGGAGAGATCATGTCACCGTCTCTGAGGAGTTGGTTGGGATGGACCTTGAGTCTGAGGTGTTCGTTTAGAGAATGGAATCTGAGGTTCAGAGTGGCTAGACTTGGGCACCAATATAGTATTTGTGTTCTGAAGGTTGGATTCTGTTTGCCTTGTAGGTGGAGAAGAGCGTCCTTGAGTAGGCAATATCTTACTCAGACATGGGGGGACTTTTGGGCTTGCGTGTTGAGGTATACCATCGGCAGGTGAAGATAACGTTGGGTTCTAAAGGAAGGAGATCCTGACAGGGCGAAACCATTTTGTCAGGAGAGGAAGGAAGCGGGAGTTTGCGTCATGATTGGGGGGGAACTTTTGAGAGGGCACCACCACTAGCCGGTGGGAGATGGGAAGTTTATGGGAGGTACCATTATGTCAAGGAATTGGGGAAAGACCCCCGGATGTATTCCTCGGAGGTGGAGAGACTGTGTCATTGATGGTAGGGGGATCCTAAGAGTGGGCGGTACCATTAGATGATTAGGGTTTATCCTATTAGGCCAAAAAGGCCTTGAATGGGTGATACCATAACTCCCTATTGTGGGGAGGAGCAGAGGAAGTAAAAGTGTTATCTTAGAGCTGCATGGGAGATAAATCACTGGACTTTTGGGAGATGCTCTGACCTCTTGATTCCTTTGGTGGAACTCTCAGACTGTGAAATACCATAACGTTTCATCACGAGTGGACCTTTCTTGAGAGAGTTCCTCCCTAGGGGGAGACTTTTAAAGGGGGAAACCTGAGTCCTGGCGATGGAAGGGGAGGAACTGAGATCACTGAGCCACGTATGGGGATGTTATGCAGGGGATGCTAAGTAAGACTTGGCCCATGTAAGACCAGAGACCCTGAAGGATGTAGGGTCATTCCGTTGGATCATGACTAGGAGATCTTATGAAAGGTGGGGAGGGAGCTTGAGTAAGAAAGATTGATTCCATTGGTTCTTGTGTGAGGGAAAACTACTGTGTTCTTTTGGGGAAGGATTCTGAGTGGGAGGGGAAAGGGTGTTCCAGTTGGACCAGGATTTAAAAGAGACCACTAGTTCTGGGAAGAACAGTTCCAAGACCTTGAGCAGACCAATAGAGGGAGAAGGATGGAAGCTGGTGCTTTGACAGGGAGAGAAAGATCCTTTTGGGGTAGGTGACAGTGAATGGGTCTGAGATGAACTTGCCTCGGGGCTCTCCTGGGCTGGTAGAGGAGTGTGCTATTTGGAATAGCCTGTATGTCACTTTCACTTGATTCTTTTTTTTTTTGTTGAGACAGAGTCTAGATATGTAGTGCAGGGTGGCCTTGAACTCACATAGCCCAGGCTGACCTCGAACTCATGGCAATCCTCCTGCCTCAGTCTCCCAAATGCTGGGATTACATATGTGTGCCACCATACCTGGCTTTCCCTTGATTTTTTTTTTTTGTCTTTTTGAGACAGGGTCTCGCTATGCAGTTCAGGTTGGCCTTGAGCTCACTTTGTAGCCCAGGCTGGTCTTGAGCTTGCAACGATCCTCCTGCCTCAGCCTCCCTAATGCTGGGATTACAGGAATGAGCCACCACGCCCAGCTTTTCCCTTGATTCTTGAAGGGTGTCTAGACATGTTTTTTGAATTGTGGGAGTAGCAGGGGTCTAAGAGATGCCCTGATGCAACGGAAGTTGTGGAGAAGAACACCAAACCCTCTTTCCTTGGGAAAGAGGCAGATAGGCAGTTTTAGATCCCATGCCCTCAGGCACATAGTCTGTATATGATGGTGTTCAGTGTATGAAGAGGTCAGCCAGGATGATGAGGAGGAAGTTCATCCTGTGGGTAAGGAGAATTATGGAATGAATGTGAACAAGAGTGTCTAGGTCAGCCCTCTGCAATGAGCTGATAGCCTGAGTGCAGGGAGATGAAGTGGTGAGGCTGGCCAGGGTTGTAAATGGATCTGGAGAAGGACTTGGGTTCTGGCAGCTCATTTAGAATGTAGCATACACAGGTGATAAGGAGTACTGAGAAAGCACATGAAGGCTGCCCATCCAGTCCATAGGGCTTGGGGGCTTGGTACTCATGGTTGAGCATAGGAGTGCTTTCCCAACTGATTCTCTTTCCTTCTTTGCTTCCCCCAAAGGCTCAGCTCTTGGAACTCCGAACAAACAACTACCAGCTTTCAGATGAACTACGCAAAAATGGTGTTGGTGAGCCAAGGGAGTATCATTATATGGGAGTGGGTTTGAGGGACAGAGGCCAAGTTTTTACTTCAGAGGCCTGGCAGGAAGACCCTTCAGCTCCTTGCCATTGCCTGAGGCTGAGATTCCCTGCTTTCCCCACACTAGAACTTGCCAGTCTTCGACAGAAGGTCGCCTACCTGGATAAGGAGTTCAGTAAAGCTCAGAAGGTACCTCCCACCACTCACCCATCCACCTAGTCCTTCATCCCCCCTATCCATCTGGCTCATTTCTCTACCCAGTGAGCACCTACAGTGACCAGACATAATGTTACATGCTGCTTTCATGGAGTCCTTTAAAGCTTTCTTAGCCAGGCTAAGTGTAATTTCAGCATTGGAGAGAAGAATTGAAGCCATTTCAAGGCCAGCCATCACGACATAGTGATACCCTATCTCAGAAAAAAAAAAGTTCTTTTGGAAGTCTCTTATTTTGCTAATTTTATCTAATTCTGCTTACTTGTTAATTTTTTTTGCCTTTTTGAGGCAACATTTTATTATGAAGTTCAGGCTTGCCTTGAACTCACTTTATAGCCTAGTGTGTCCTCAAACTCCTGGCAATCCTCCTGCCTCAGCCTCTCGAGAGCTGGGATTATAGGCTTTTGCCACCATGCCTGGCTACTTCATTAATTTTAATTTACTCTTAATTTATTCTGATTTCAGCTAATTACTCATTTTTATATATTGACTTTTAATTAAGTAGTCAAATCTATCAGTAAATCTGACTTGAATCTGCCTGTCATCCTCAAATCATACTCCTGCTGTGTGCTTCAACCTTCCATACCTTTTCTGGTCTTGTTGCTAAAATAAGACCAAAATTCTTAGTTCCTTCAAAACTTAGATAGAAAAAAGAAAAAAACTTAGATAGAATATGATCTATTATGGCCCCTCAAGGTATTCAAGGTCCTACTTTGTCTCTTTCTTCACTGACCTGTTCCCATTTGTATCACAGTGCTAGATAGATATCACTTGCTAGATAGATACTCATTGGAAAAAGGAATACAGAAAGCAGAAAATCTGGCAGTCAGAAGCTTCTCTTTGTGAAATTGTTGATTTCCCAAACCTGACCTTGGCTGCCCAGCAGGTGAGCAGCAGTTTCCATTGTTGCCCAAAATTAGTTGTGTTTGGATAGATGTAGCAATGAAACCACAATTTCAGGAGTTTGGTGAGTCAGTCTATAAAGGCTTATACTGAGACCACCTCCCTCAAGCCTCAAGAGTGTAGTGGAAAGGACAATTTCTGTGTGCTGTGACATTGAGGCAGGATTCTCATTTATTCATTTATTCACTTGCTCATTGCATCATTCTTGTCAGCTCCAAATTGTCGTAGAAGTACTGAAGTTTCAGATGGTTCCGTCGCACTTTTATCATCATTGTCTTTCCTTAGCAATTGCCACAGTTGACTACATACCCTACTGAGAGTTCACTTCTGTTTACTTTAGCTCCCTTCCTACCTTTCTTTTTAGGCACTGAGCAAGAGCAAGAAAGCTCAGGTAAGGGGGCGCATGGCGGGTGAATGTGTCATAGTGGGGATATTTCTATTTTGGGATCTCCTTGTACTGGCCTTTTTTTTCTGTGTGTGTGCCCTCATATTCATGACTTCCTCACTGCATGTGTTTCTGTATCTCTGTCTTCCTGTGTTTGTCTTGCATTCTGCCTGTCTCTCTGTATCTTTCTCCCTTTCTCTCTCTCTATCCTCTGTGAGTCTGGCCTTGTCTTATCTTCCTGTTCTTGACTTCTCTCCCCAACCTGTTTCTATCGCTGTCATCATTTTTCTTTTCTGTTTTCTTTCATTCTACAATAACTTGTTTCTCCCCCATTCCACTATCTCTTCTTGACTCATTTCCTTCCCTGCCTCCTTCTCTTCCAGCTGTTCTATTCTTTCTCTGTTGATTTCTCTGTTTCTATCATCCTGTGTTTTCTTTTTTTCTTCTCTCCTGGTCCCTCTCTTCTTCCCCATTTGTTCCCATTCCCCATCTCTCTCTACCTCTCTTCTTGCCTATGATTATCTTCCCATCTTTCCCCTTCTGTGCTCTCTTTCTCTCTCTCACTCTCACTCTCACTTTCTCTCTCACTCTCGCTCTCACTTTCTCTCACTCCACACTCTACTTCTCCTTGTTTCTGCCTTCCCCCCTTTGTCTCATTTTATCCTTTCTTGTGTGTTCTCTTTGCCTTTTTGCCTTATTCTCTGTATCCTGCATTCTCTCCTCCCTGTGTCATTTTCACCCTCTCTTTCTTTGTCTTACCTCCCCATCTTTTCTGCTTCTGTTTGAGTCCTAGCCCATGTTTGCCACTGCAGGAAGTCGAGGTACTGCTGAGTGAAAATGAGATGCTTCAGGCAAAGCTGCACAGCCAGGAAGAAGACTTCCGTTTGCAGAACAGCACACTTATGGCCGAGTACAGCAAGGTGCTGGTGCCTGGGATAGATGAGGGAGGAGCAGGAATGGGGCAATAGTGCGTTCACATGTGTGTGGTATTCACACTGTCTAGGCTAGTGCTAGTGAACCTATGACACAATGCTACAGCAGGCTGTTTGTATCATTGAAAGTGCTAAAATGTTCACCATCACTGATATAGGCTAAAGCTAACAGCGGGCAGAGAGGGTGATTGGACAGGGTCTGGCTCTGTGACACTGTCCGCGGTGCTGAAACGTGTCCTGGTCTGCTGCAACTGGACAGTGATTTGACAGATGTGACCACTCACTGTGATGGGATTAGAAGATTTTTAAGCCTTGAGGTTGGCTGGTTCCTAGCCAAGGCACTCTTTTTTTTTTTTTAGTTTCAAATTTCCATGCATATAGTTTGGGGCTGGTGTGATACAACTCCAAGGCCTCAGGAGGGGAGTTAGGTAAAGGTCTTACTATGGGATGGAAAAATGTTTAAGCTATTTCCATATTCTCTTTCTTCCCTTCATTTTTTTTTTTGCTTTTTTTTTATACCGGGGATCATAGTAATGACCTCACACTTGCCAGTCAAGTGCTTGTGCCACTGAGCTAAATCCCCAGTCTTCCCTTCATTTTTTTTCTTTTTTTCCCCCACATTTGCTGCATACATATTTTTAATATCTAACATGTTCTTTTTTTTTTTTAATCGGTACCTGGAATTGAACTCATGACCTCGTGCTTGCAAGGCAGGCACTTATGCCACTGAGCTAAATCCCCAGCCCTTCCCTTCATTTTTACATGAGCCTAGGATTCTTATTCTTCCAGATAATTCATCCTGGATTGGTAAATTCTATCTCCTCCCTGATTTTAGTGTCCTGGCTCTTTATAAACTTACTGGGCAGTTAAAAGCATCATCTTTTTGTTCTTTTATCTATTTTCTCTATCCATAGTCAATAACTTTTTAAGTTTTCAATGTATTTTAGGGGAAAAAACAGTCCTCTGGCTGCAAAAATGCTAATTCAAAGGCTCTACCTAAGAATATAGTACATAAGACCTTTTTAAAAAACTCAGTAAGATAATCTTTTTTAATTAAGTTTTGATACATTTTAAGTATATATAATGATTGCATTCATTATAGAGAATTTGTACCTGTACATGTTATAACTTGATGATTCATTTTTCCTATCCCATACGCACCCTTCAACCCCTTTTTCCTTCCCTGCTTACAGAAGCTTTGTTTACATTTTTTGTTCTTTTCTAATCATTATTTTTCCTTTTCCTTCCTTCCTTTCCTCTTCCTCCCTCCATAGTTCCCTTTCCCATTTGGACATTTTCTTCCTTTTTCACAATATGTAGTTCCTCAACAAGATAATTTAAGCAGGTACAATACTAGGAGAGGCAGTTTAGCAAGCAGTAGTTCTGAGCAAGGACTCTGGAGCTAGAAGGTCTAGATTAAAATCTTAGCTGTAGCTTTTACTAGCTGTAACCTTGAGCAAGTTACTTAACCTATCTTTTCCTTGGTTCCCAAATGTTTAAAATGGAAATGATAATAACAGCACCTGCTATACAGGCTTTTCTAAGGATTAAATAGATAGTCACTTATATCAGAGCCTTGCATGTTGTATTAGATATGAAAGTGTTAACTACAGATATTTTCCTTTTACTAATTCATTTTCTTTATAAAATATTTATTTTTATTTTTTACTTTTATTTTTTTGGTACTGGGGATCAAACTCATGACCTTGCACTTGCCAAGCATGTGCCATACCACTGAGCTAAATCCCCAGCCCCTTTTATTTCTTTTTTGATGTGGAGTCTTTCTGTCTTATCCAGGTTGGTATCAAACTAATGTACTCAAATGATTTTCCCATTTCAGTTTCCTAAGTATCTAGGACTATAGGCATGTACCACTACATCTAACTTTTCTAAAATATTTTTTGACATTTATTTTTGCACTACTAGAGATTAAATCCAGGGCCATGTACATATTAGGCCATGTGCTCTACCACTGAGCTACATCCATAGCTCCTTTTTGTAAAATTTTTAAAAGGTTGAGAAAGACACCAGCCATGGTGCATGCCTATAATTCCAGCACTGGGGAGGTTGAGGCAGGATGATTACCATGACTTCAAGGCCAACCTGGCTACGTAGTATTTTCAAGTCCAGCCTGGACTACATAACAAGACCCTGTCTCAAAAAAACGATCCTGAAATATCTAGGAGTATAGCTCAGTTATAGAGCATATGTTTAGCATATACAAGGCCCTGGATTCAGTTACCATCCCCAACAACAACAACAAAATCCATCCTTTGGTCCTTGTTTGCCTTAGCCTGCCACAGTCTCCCACCTGCTTAATTTCTGCAGCCTCATCTGTATCCTATCTTACTTCTAGTTTTCTCCATTGATCCAGTTTACAGTTTCTGACCTGTAGCCTTACCACTCACTCCTTTAAACAATACCTTCTTGTGGGCCTTCCCACTCCACATTTCCAGTTCAAAGTCCTGGTGCTCATATAGCCATTGGTCTCACTGCCTCACTTTTCATTGCATCTTGCCTTCAAGTCTCCATGTTGCCATGGTTCTTAGGAAAGGCATTCTTTTTTTTTGAGACAGGGTTTTGCTATGCAATTCAGGCTGGCCTTGAATTCATAGCAATCCTCCTGCCTCAGCCTCCCGAGTGCTGGAATTACAGGAATACAGCACTACAACCGGTCAGGGAAGGCATTCTTTGATAAATCTAGCTCATGCTTCCCTGCATCACCCCAGGCTGGATCAGGTATAAAATCTTCATAGTCCTATTCTTATTGATCCCTGGCACTAGATGTACTTACAGGGAGACCTAGGGTAAAAGCCTAATTTTTGCCAAGATACATCAGCTCAATTGCTCCTTTAGCAAATAATTATTGAGCATCTTCTCTGTGCTGTATGTTCTAGAAATACAGTTGTGAGCAGCACATAATAATGTGCACTCTCAGGTAATTTATATTCTATACATGGGATGGGGAGGAGGATATAATGTAGTAAACAAAAATAAACCAGGCATGTGGTACATGCTTGTAATCTCAGCTACTTGGGAAGCTGAGGTGGGACAATCATGAGTTCAAGACAGGCTGGGCAACTTAGTGAGATCCTGTCTCAAAATAAACCACCAAATAATAGTAATGATCATGGACATTTATATGGGATTTCCTGTGTCAGTTCCTTTATGAATGCTTTGCATTATTCATTTAATCTTTGCAACAAGTCTGTGTGAGTCTGTTTTGGTATACCTATGCAACAGGTAAAGAAAACTAGGACCCGGGGAGGTTTAAACAGTTTTTACCAAGGTTATCTGGCTAGTAAATGGCACAGTAAAAATTCATATCCAGATAGTCTTGTCTCAGAATTTGCGCATGTGTTTCCCTGTGATAAAGTAAAAGTTGTGATAAATGTTTGGTAAGAAAGAAATGAACATAATTCTGTTACAGAATACTGAAATTTCTTTTTTGGCGGTAGCGGGGATCGAACTCAGGACCTCACACTTGCCAGGCAGGCGCTTATGCCACTGAGCTAAATCCCCGCTACCGGGGATTTTGAAATTTTGATGTTGAGTAATACTACTATTTCTTTGGTGGTGCTGAAGATGGAAGCCAGAGTTTAGCACATGCAAGGCAAGGACTACCTCTGAGCTACACCCCAGAACAAGGGATATTGTTTTAAGGTGACATCAGCAAGATGTGGTGGCACATATCTGTAATCCAAGCACTTGGAAGATTGAAGCAGAAGGATTGCAGTGAGTTTGAGGCCAGCATGGACTACATAATGAGTTCAAGGCCAGCCTGAATTACATAGTGAGACCCTGGCTCAAAAATAAATAAATACGCCAGGGGTTTAACTCAGCAGTGTAAGTGCCTGCTTGACAAACACAAGGTCGTGAGTTTAATCTCCTGTACCCCCCCAAAATAATTAATTAATTAGTTAATATAACATCTCAGCAGAGCACTAAAAGAAGATGCCAGCTATGTAAAGAACTGGATGGAAGAAATAATGCTTTATTGTTAATTGGTTGGCTGGTTTTTTGAGATAGGCTATTGCTTGATAGCTCTGACTAGCCTTGAAATCACTATGTACCATAGACTGGCCTCAAATTCATGATGATCTTCCTGCCTCAGCCTCCTAAATGCTGGGATTCAGGTATCCACTACCATGTCTGATGAGAAATAATATTTTGAGTAGAAAATATCCCAGGCAGTCGGGTGTGGTTGCACACCTATAACTCCAGCACTTAGGTGACTGAGGCAGGAAGGTCACTGTGAGTGCAAGGCCAGTTTGGGCTACAAAGTGATTTCAAGGACAGCCTGAACTGCCTGGTGAATCCCTGTCTCACAAAGACAAAAAAAAAAGAAAGAAAAAGAAAACATCCCAGGCAATAAAAATTCTCTTTGGGCCTCAGTATTGTCATTTGAAAATTGGGGCAAAGAGACTATCTTAAGATTGCTGTGTGAATTATACTTGAGCCACGAGGTGAGCAGGGGGCTGGTTTGGTTTTATTTGCATTGTACTCTTCTCCAAGGTCACGGATAGGCAAGACAGTAACTATAGGCAGTGCTGGGCTTGAAAATGACTTGAAAGTTATTTGTGTAACCTGGGCTGAGAGGGAGCTCCCCACAGACTGCAGGACAAGTAGGGTTCACAGTGCTGACAACTTCCTGAGATGTCAGATCTGGGATTGCATCTGAGAGATCTGGAGGAGGCATGGGGAAAATTGATCTCATCCTTTTTTGAACTCTGTCACTTAAGAAATGTGTGAATTTGAAGTAGTTTAACATCTCTGTGCCTCAGTGTCCTTTTCTGTAAAGTGTGAGAACACCTATGTCATAGGGTTCTTTTTTTTTTTCCTTTTTGCGGTACCAGGGATCGAACTCATGACCTCATGCTTGTCAGGCAGGCACTTATGCCACTGAGCTAAATCCCCAGCCCTGTTATAGGGTTCTTATGGTGATTAAATGAATGGCCAAGAGCTATGAGTATTTCAGCAAATATTGTTCTGATGTACTGCTTTTTTGCTACCTCTTTCTACTTAGCTCTGCAATCAAATGGAGCAGCTGGAGCAGGAGAACCAGCAACTGAAGGAAGGAGCTTCAGGAAGAGGGGCCATCCAAGCTGGCCCCAATGTGGATGGGGAGCTGTTAAGACTTCAGGCAGAGAACACAGCCTTACAGAAGAATGTGGCAGGTGCATGGGATTTCAGGGCTTGAGGAGAGCATGGAAGGTTGTTGTCCACTCAGGAGGAGAAGGGCTCAGAGTGAGGCTTGGCCTTGTGATAAACCAGTATGTGGCCTTGGAAAAACTATTTCTCCTCTCTGAACCAACCTGTACTCATATATAGTGATGTCTGCCACCTAAAAGATAATAATAGGGATAAGAGGTATATTCTGCAGTTCATGGCCTGGTACCTAGCACACACTAAAGAGCAGCAGCATGAATGCTGTAAATGGAGAAAGTAAATGAAGGAGCAGTGCGAAGACTCTAAGCCCAGATTGTAAGTGGGGGCTGGGATGAAAACCAAAAGAGAGCTTGGTAGAGTGTGGGAAGGTCCTGATATATGGACCTTTGGTGAGCAGCTGGGGCTTTTTTGGTGACGATCACTGGTTCTGTGATTGAGTAGAACACTTGGTAAAATGTGGGTGGCAATCGGAAGGTTATAGAAGAGTTTCAGCTCTAAGTAGGAGTGGAACATGGTAGATAAGAGGCTCTTAAGGCTTAAAAGATTTGTGAAAGTTATAGTTAGGACTTGGGACAGGAGACCTGGCAGGTCTAAGGATAGTTCCTCCTCTGAGGCATGGCCAGGGACTTCAGAGCCTACCTCATCTATCACAGATCCTTGTTCTACTCACCAGCCCTGCAGGAGCGCTATGGGAAAGAGGCTGTGGAGTCCTCAATTGTCCGTGAGGGCCAAGGGGACCCTGCAGGGAGCCTGGCCCCCACTGTCCTGACCCCCATGCCATTGGCAGAGGTAGAGCTGAAATGGGAAATGGAGAAAGAGGAAAAGAGATTGCTCTGGGAGAAACTGCAAGGCTTGGAGGTAAACCTGGGTATATTGAGGCTGGGATGTTGGGAGGCAGGCAGATGCCCTGGCTCTGCCTGTCATTCCATGAAGATGTCTGTGACATCACCATTTTGTGGACTGAGGGAAGGGATGAGGGAGGTGGGTCTTTGCTAACGACAGGCCTATGCATCATCTTCCCCTGCAGAACTCAAAGCATGCCGAAACATCCAGGCTGCAGGAGGAACTTGCTAAGGTGTGGCTCTCTAGTTTTTTCTTGACAGAGCACAGGGGTGTTGTGCCTTTTCAGGGTCTCAGTTTTATCATGTATAAAGTGGAGAGACTTACCAGGTGTGGTGGCTCATGCCTGTAATCCCAGCACTCAAGAGAGTGAGGCAGGAGGATCACTTTGAGTTCCAGGCCAGCCTGGACTACAAAGTGAGTTCAAGGCCAGCCTGAACTGCATAGTGAAACCCGTCTCAAAAAGAAAAAAAAAGAGGGCCAGGGATTTAGCTCAGCAGCGTAAGTGCCTGCTTGGCAAACACGAGGTCATGAGTTTGCTCCCCCGCACACACACAAAAAAAAAAAAAAAAAAAAAGGGAGAGACTTACACTTACATCTCAGAATTCCTTTCAATATGCAGTAAGCTAATATAGTCCCACTATATCTTGTGTATGCCAGATCCCATCCCTTTTGTCTCCTCCCAATTTAGTCCATTCATTCATTCATTCATTCATGTAAGTCTTTACAGACACCTGACTCTTAGAACTCAGAGGCCCAGTGATGGAACAGTCAGAATCCTGCCTTCCAGGCCTCCCAGCCTAGCCATTCTATGAAGTGGCTATTAGCCACTCTTGGGAGGCTACAAATACTTGCCTTTGAAATCTAGGTGGAGATAATATTATTGCTGCTGACCAGTTGGGCAAACAAATTAGTTTGCCCTTCTGAAACTTAGTTTCCCCTTTGGTAAAACTGATAGTACTCACTTTTCAGGGCCGTTTTAAAGGTTCCACATGATAACATGTAAATCTTGACTTCCAGGAAGGACTCAGTAAGAAGTATTTGTGAAAAAAAGAAGTATTTGTAGATATCAAGTTTATTTTTTCTTTATTAATACTGTCCTCATTGTTAACATTTATCTGTACCCCTTCCTTCCTTATCTTCCAGCTGTCTGAGAAACTGAAAAAGAAACAAGAAAGGTACATTTCTTTTTTTTCTAGGGGGTTTGGGGACCTAGAGGGAAATGGACCTGTGGATCTGATCCATTTAAGTCTGTCTTTCCATGTTCAGTTTTTGCCGCCTGCAGTCAGAGAAGGAGACACTATTTAATGACAGCAGGTAACCTCCAGGGTTGGAGGCACTAGTGGATAGATGGGACTATGCCCAGAAGAATTACCTGAAGACCACAGGGACTGAGCCTCTGAAGGACTGAGACTGAGACATGCCCTATGCACCCTGTCCCTATCACTCCTAGGAACAAGATTGAAGAGCTGCAACAGCGTAAGGAAGCAGATCTCAAAGCCCAATTGGCTCGCACCCAGAAGCTACAGCAGGAACTTGAGGCTGCCAATCAAGTGAGGGGGACTGGGTTCCACGATCCCCAGGGTGGGGATGGGGCTGGCAGTGTGGGGAAGTCTGAGACCCATGAAGGCTGACTGGAGAGTTAGATTTCCTGTGCTGCAATTAAAGGAGCTGAATGGGTCTATACTCCCCAGAGTCTAGGAAAATGGGAGTTCAGGAGCTCTAAGAAGGCTTCAGAGTTGGGATAGGAATCTGTGAGTCAGAGATCCTGGGGCTGAGAACTTGAGAGATTGATACAAGTTTCAAATTTGTATCAATCTGAAACTTTCACTAGGTACTGAGACTAGAATTGGGGCAAATATCAACTATTAGGGCTGAGTGATGCTGAGGTGTGTGAGGACTATAAATTTGAGACTCAGGAGCCAAGGACATGGTGGGTCTGTAGATAAAAGACATTCTAGGGTGGGACAGTTGGGACTAGAAGTGGAGACCCTTGGGGTCTGAGTGGGGGCTGATTTGGGCCTGAGATCTAGCAAGTAGGATTTTGTGGGCTCTGGATGATCCTGAAGAAACCTGAGGACAGTGAAGAAAAGGGTGGTCAGTGTGAGACCTCTAGAGGCCAGAGAAAGCCTGGGTGAGTATGAGGCTCCTTAATATCAGAGGCTAGGTAACACTGAAGCATCTGGATTTCTCCTAGAAGAGAGAAATCTGAGGTCCCTTGGAATGGAGAATGTGGTAGCATATGAGTGTAAGACCCTTAAAAGCTGGAAATGTGGGACTTGGGACAGGAGCCTGGGTAAAACTGAAGCCTCTATGAGCTAGTGGTGAGCTGGGCCTGAGAAGCCCCAGAATAAGGGGTGACAAGTGGGGTGCTACATTACTAGGAGCTGGAAACTAGGAGATTATATGAGTTTGTGACTGCTAGGGTCTGA
Source organism: Hydrochoerus hydrochaeris (assembly GCA_004027455.1). Lineage (NCBI taxonomy): Eukaryota > Metazoa > Chordata > Mammalia > Rodentia > Hydrochaeridae > Hydrochoerus > Hydrochoerus hydrochaeris. The sequence continues at coordinate 127,909 of PVLA01001850.1, forward strand.
GACTAAGAGTTTGTGTGGATCTAAGACTCTTAGGAGCTCAGGATATGAGGATATGGTGTGCCTGCAACCCTTAATGCTTGAGGTTGAGTCTGGGTAAAACTGTAATACTTCAGTGCTGACCACATCTGAGGTCCCTGGGGAGTGGACATGTCTAAGATTCCTGGGGCTCTCAAGCTGGAATCTGAGTCAATGTAAACGCTCTTTTGGTTAGGGGATAAGGGGGTTTGAGCCTCTTAGGAGCTGAGGTATGTCTGAGATGCTTGGAGGCTGGGACAGAGGGGAGCAAGTATGTCTGAGGCTCCTGTGGGTGAGGACCTGGAGTCTGGGTGTACCTGAGGTATCTGATGGCTAGTCAAAGACTCACAGGGGCTGAGAACCTACTCTTAGGTGGTCAGAGAATGAGTCTGTATGGTTCTGTGCACTCCAAGAGAGGCTGAGGTCTCAAGTGGACTCCCCTGACTTCCTGGTCCTTGCAGAGTTTGGCAGAGCTGAGAGATCAACGGCATGGGGAGCGCCTGGAGCATGCAGCAGCTTTACGGGCCCTACAGGATCAGGTATCTTGTACTGGATGGGCTCAGGAAGCTGAGGTTGAGGTCGGGGGCCACCTGCATGGGTACTACTCAGCAAGGCCCCAAGGGTCTTACTTCTTCCAGTCCTGTTCTGTGTGTCTGTCTCCTTTCTTTCTTGGCTATGAGTAGGTCCTGTCTCCCTGTTCTGGACCCACTCTCACCTGTCGTGGGGGTGGGGCCAGGTGTCCATCCAGAGTGCAGATGCACAGGAACAAGTGGAAGGGCTGTTGGCTGAGAATAATGCCTTGAGGACTAGCCTGGCTGCCCTGGAGCAGGTACAGGACATCTGAGAGCCCTTGCTGACCCTCCCCATTCCCTTGTCTCCCTCTTTTTTCTGGTCTACACCTGGGCAAGGTGATCTGGACCTTATGCTGTTGTTTGACCTCTATGTTTGCTTTTCCTTTTGGGCTTCCATCCCAATTCTTTTTGGCCATTCATCCCTGCTTTTCTAGCATTCTAGTCTCTTTCTAGTAAAGTGCATGTATAATCTTATCTATCTATCCATCCATCTTCCTATCTCTGTATCTATGTAGGCAGCTCCCAGATCAAGATACAGAGCATTTTCAGTATGCTAAAATGTTCTCTTACCTTTTCCGGCCAATACTTCCCAGAAGTAACCATTATTGATACTTTAACAACATAGATTTGTTTTGATTGTTCTTAAATTTCATACAATGCTCTTTTTGATACCATTGTATCTGTGAGGTTAAGTACTTTTTTCACTATATAGAATTGTGTTGTACAACATTTCTCTCAGGGTTTTCTGTCTTCCTACCTTTATTTATACCTGTCTCCTGGGAACTGAGAGGCCCATGCTCTGTTGCCTGGGCCCTGGGTCTCTACACTGCATTTCCCGTCACCGTCACATTCTGCAGATCCAAACAGCAAAGACACAAGAACTGAATGTTCTCCGGGAACAGACCACTGAGCTGACATCTGAGTTACAGCAACGGCAGGCTGAATACGAGGATCTCATGGGACAGAAAGATGACCTCAACTCCCAGCTCCAGGTGACACATCTGACCCTGTACTGTCTCACAAGTTCCCCAGTACTGTCTCAGTGACATCTATGTTGTTGAGTGGGAAGACTGGAATTAGGACCTAGATGCCAGTGTGGTCCCTAATTCTTATCAGTACCTATATGTTCTGGGGCAAATCATTTTACTACTCTGAAACTGAGCCACTTCAGTTAGAATATCCATTGTGATTCCATAATACTGGCTTAGTATCCTTTATCCAAATACTTGGTACTAGAAGTGTTTCAGATTTTTGAACGTTTGCACATACTTAATGAGGTATCTTGGGTAAGATCAAAGTCTAAACATGAAATTCATTGTTTCATGTACATTTTACACACATAACTTGAGGATTTTTTTTTGAAACAGGGTCTCAATTGTGTAACTCAGGCTATCTTTGGACTTACTATGTAGCCCAGACTGGCCTCAAACTCTCAGTGCTATTTCTGCCTCAGCCTCCCAAGTGCTGGGATTATAGGGGTGTACCACCACAACTGGCTAGCCTGAAGATATTTCATTTATATTTTTTGCAATACTAGGGATTTTTTAAAGAGGGCAAAATTAAACAGAACAAAACAGATCATAAGATAACAATGTAAGACACAGATTTCAAAGCAAGACAACTGGAGATCTTCACTGTCTATCATTTTCTCTTGTTGGGATTTTTTTTTGTCTTTTTGAGACAGGGTCTCGCTATGCAGTTCAGGCTGGCCTTGAGCCCACTTTGTAGCCCAGGCTGGTCTCGAACTCACAAGGATCCTCCTGCCTCAGCCTCCTGAGTGCTGGGATTATAGGAGTGAGCCACCACACCTGGTTTGTTGGGATTTTTTTGTAGTACCAGGGACTTCACATTAAGCTGATCACTTGTGACCTGCCTCTTTTTAAATTTTGAGACAAAGTCTTCTAAATTTCCCAGTCTGAAATCTTACTTGTGATCCTCCTATTTCAGCTTCCCTACATGTACCTGTATTTTGACTGTGAACTATCACAATAAGTCAGGTGTGGAATTTTCCACTGTATCATTGTGTGGGTGCCCAAAGTTGCAGACTTCGGATTGCAGATTTTCAGATGAGGGAAAAGCAAAATAACTGGTTTAAGAAAGATACAAGTTTAGTTATCTCTCATGTAAAATTCTAGGTAGATAGCTCATTACTATTCAGCCACTTTCAACATTAGATCCAGGATGGTTGTTCAAGCTGCTTTACCACTACATTTGTATTCTGTCTAGGAGAAATGACAAAAGTGGGCAGGGAGAAGCATGCCCCTTTCCTTTAAGAGTGTAAGCTAACTTATGCAACTAGTTCTCCAAAACAGAAATTAATCACACAGCCGTATTTAAGGAGGAGGTCCAACTACAAATTCTATTGGCAAACCAGGCATGGTGGTACATACCTGTTATCCTAGCATTTGGAAGGCTGAGGCAGGAGGATCACTATGAATTTGAGTCCAGACTAGGATACATAGTTAGTCCAAGGCCAGCCTAAACTACACAGTGAGATCCTATATCAAAGAAAAAGAAATTTCTTGGTAAGGAAATAGGGTATAATAAATACTGGAGAGCAACTAAGAGTCTCTGCCATTTCCATCCAGAGACTGAGATCATAATACTCACATTGTCAGGGAAGGGAAGTGGTCTCCAGAATGTTACATTTACTGGGGTTCTTTATCAAACTCATCTCTGACATCAGGAGTCACTACGAGCCAATAGCCGGCTGCTGGAACAACTTCAAGAAATAGGGCAGGAGAAGGAGCAGTTGACTCAGGAACTCCAGGAGGCTCGGAAGGTGGGATTGTGGGGAGAGGAGAGGGAATGGCCCAGTCCATTGGGCTGGTGGGGGAGGTGATATGGCTGAATCTGTGGGAATGGGAAGGGGAAGAAAGTGAGGAGTTCCATGGGGTTGGGAAAGAGTGGAGTCTGGCTAGTTCTTTGGGCATGGGGACAGGGTGGTGTGACTTTGTGGTATTGGAAGGAAGCTGACTACTACCCTTCTGGCTCCCAGAGTGCTGAGAAGCGGAAGGCCATGCTGGATGAGCTAGCAATGGAGACACTGCAGGAGAAGTCTCAGCATAAGGAAGAGCTGGGTGCAGTCCGACTCCGGCATGAGAAGGAGGTGCTAGGGGTGCGTGCCCGCTATGAGCGTGAACTCCGAGAGCTGCATGAGGACAAGAAGCGACAGGAGGAGGAGCTCCGTGGGCAGATCCGGGAAGAGAAGGTAGGTGAATAGCAATAACTGTCCTCCAAAATCTGGGGACCACAGTATTACGAATGTGCCAATGGATGACACATGTGAGGTGCCTGTTGTTCAGCCTGCCTGGCCTGTGGTCATATATCACCTCCAGGCCCGGACACGGGAGATGGAAAATCTCCAGCAGACAGTGGAAGAACTTCAAGCTCAAGTACATTCCATGGATGGAGCCAAAGGCTGGTTTGAGCGGCGCTTGAAGGAAGCTGAGGTGAGTTGGTGGTGTGTGGTAAGGTGCAGAGGCTGCTTATGTGGCAACCATGCTAAACCATGGGAACAGAGGTGGTCAGGCCTGGAACTTTCTGAGATGTCTTGGACTTGAGAGTATCTTTACAGTCCTCCTGCTCAACAGAAGCCCTCTGGAGGAGACTAAGGGGTAGCCAACAGATGGGGCAGAACATCAGATATGCAGGGCCCTCTGGCTTTGTGCTGATTTGGAAAAGCACCTCTTCCTCCTGAAACTATGCTTCTGTCAGGAAATTGTTGTGATACACTGATTTAATTTGAACAAGATACTACCATTTTCAAGCCAGGCATTGTGGCATATGCTTGTAATTCCAACACTCAGGAGGCTTAGGCGGAAGGATTACTGAGAATTTGAGGCTGGCCTGGGCTACATACTGTGTTCAAGGCCAGTGTAAACTACATAATAAGACCCTGTCTCAAAAGACCAAAAAAAGTGGGGGGTATTATGATTTTCTGGAAAACTCATGACAATGCATAAAAAGAAATATGTAGCAGTGACACACCCAGATTGGAGCCAGTTGTTTGGTTTTAAATCCTAGCTGGACCACTTCCTGGTTGTGCGGCCTTGAGCAAGTTATCTGATCTCTCTTGCAACCACTTTTCATATTTGGTAGAAAAGGAATAAAATAGGAGCTGTGGATGTACCTCAGGTGTAGAGTGTGTGCTTAGCATACATGAAGGCTTGTGTTGAATCCTCAGCAGTAAGAAAAATAAAAAGAATGGCTACATTCTGTGTATTTTAGAAGATTAGTTAACATATATGTAAAACCCTTAGAGAACATTCTTGGCATGTAGTGTTATGTTTTGTTAAATAAAAGAAAACATAATTGTAAATCTAGATCTTCCATGTGAATGGTATAAGTTCACATGTAACATTTCGGCATATTTCTGCCTAAGAACATGTAGTGTTTCCTGCAAGTTATTTTCTGTGTACCCCAGGGCCCTGTTACAGGCCCTCACACCCCAAACTGGGTGTGATGTCTTTGGGGGAGGCTGTGGCCAACCCTGGGATTTGTTTCATAGGAATCCTTGCAGCAGCAACAGCAGGAACAAGAGGAAACCCTCAAGCAGTGCCAGGAACAGCATGCTGCTGAGTTGAAGGTATGTCTTGTAGGATGGTGTTTCTTTCTTTGGGTACCAGTGGGCCCTCATAGGAGGACAGAGGCTTCCCAGCCTGACCTGAGCTGCTCTGTGCTTGGCAGAGCAAGGAGGAGGAGCTAAGGAATATGCGAGATCAGCTCCAGCAAGCCCAGGAGGAGCGAGATGGCCATCTGAAGACCATTAGCAGCTTGAAGCAGGTGAGTGGTCCCTCAGTGGCTCCTGGCATATCCCTGGGTCTCAGTGTGCAGCATGGGGCAAGTAAGGGGTGCTCTGCAGGGAGTTTTGGCACCTGCTACTTATGTCCTTTGTACCTCGCAGGAGGTGAAGGACACAGTGGATGGGCAGCGGATCCTGGAGAAGAAGGGCAGTGCTGCGGTAAGGATGGGAAGGTGTCCAAGCACAGCTCCATCCTGGCCTACCCCCACCCCTCTCCTCTGGGTCCCCTAGGCCTTAGCCCTTAACTTTTCCCTGTCTCCCTACAGCTCAAGGACCTTAAGCGGCAGCTGCACCTGGAGCGGAAACGGGCTGACAAGCTGCAGGAGCGGCTGCAAGACATCCTCACTAACAGCAAGAGCCGCTCAGGTGAGGCATGAGGGTAGGCAGCATGGGCCATGGGGTAGCTGCAGGTCCCGTGGGGCCTTCTTGTACCTCCTTCAGCCCTGCTCTTCAGCCTCCTCTTTCCCTCTTCAAGACTGGCTGTATTACCTGCTCTCTGCCTGTCTCATTTCTGTTTCTCTCTCTCCACAGTTTTTTTCTTCCTGCATATTTCCTCTTTGTTGTGTCTCTTCTCTTATTTCTCATTCTGCCTCTGTCTCATTTTTTTTTCTCTTTCCTGTGTATCTGCATTAATTTCCTACCTGCTTTCTTTTTTCTTTGCTTTGTTCTCCCTGCTTTCTTTAGTTCTCTTCTTTTTTCCTCCCCACTTTTTCCTCTGCCTCTTTCTCTTTACTTTTATCCTGTCTTTCTCATTATGTGTTCTGTCTCCCACTACTCCAACATATACACACCTGTACCTCACTTTTTGTTTTTAAATCTTTTGAGTCCATTCTCTCATTCTGTAAACCCCATATTTAAGTCCAGGTTCCCTGATATGAATGCCCCTCAGACACTGCCCTCCAGGAGCTCACAATTAAGCTAGGGAGACAGGCTTCCATGCAGGTAGCAACACTGCTGTTTTCATTATACAGCAGATTCAATCCATTGTACTTCTGCCAGTTAAAGTTACCCAAACACACACACACACACACACACACACACACACACACAGAGTTGCTTCCCTTTTGAGATTGGGGTGGCTTATAAATACACTAAAAGATGTAAGATGCCAGTGATGGCTCTGGTTCATCTCTTAGGTCACAGATTCAAGGAAAACTTGCTCTTTTGTCCCTCAACTCAGCTACTTGTAAAACCTTACTCAGCCATAACTCTACCCTTGTGTGTCACCCCCTTCCCAATACCCAGAAGCACCTAATTGCAAGAGCAATATGATATAGCAAAACTTGACATACCTCTCAAGTTAGTTTTCCTCTACAGTACTCAGTCTCCTGAATTAACTTATCTATAACAGGGAATTGTGTTTGTTTTCTTGCATAGTAATGCAAGAAGCATGGATAGATTAGAACTGTGTACCATGCATTTTCCTTGTCCATTAAATGGAATAGGCACAGGGCCAAAAGTTTGTCTCCATTTTTTTGCTCTCTTTTGCTCTGACCATGTTTTTCTCCAGTCTGTCTGTCTTCTGCCATGGCTTCCTGTTTCTGGGGTTTTTCTCTTCACATGGGTATGCTGGTGCCCTCTCTACCTGTCTTCCTTTTTCCATATCCTGACCTGATGCTTATTTTGCTTGAGGAACATGTGTTCCCTCATCACGCTCTTCCTCCCAGCCTCTCCCACTTGCTCACAGAGGCAGCTTCTTTTTCCGTTTGTCTTTTCTATACTCCTGTGCCTTTCCCCATGCCTGAGTGCATCTCTTTGCCTCTTTCCATTTATGTCAGGTCTATTTCTGTTTCTTCCTAATGGTTTCTACACTGGGACCCGGGGAGATTGGGCTCAGGTTTCTTTTCCCTCCACTTCCCAGGCCTTGAGGAGCTGGTTCTCTCCGAGATGAATTCACCAAGTCGGACCCAGACAGGGGACAGTAGTAGCATCTCCTCCTTCAGCTACCGAGAGATCTTACGGGAGAAGGAGAGCTCAGCTGCTCCAGCCAGGGTAAAGAACAAGGAAGAGGCTATAACTGCTTTTCCCACCTCAAACATGGGGTACCCTCTCTTTCCCTCAAGCCATTTATTTGAGTCTACCACAAGTATTTTCTTTCCTTTGTTTTTCTTGATCTGTAGCTCCAGCCCGTCAGAAGCATTTACTCGTCAGCCTTTCCCCAAGCTTATCAATTTGGCTTCATATTGCTATATGGGGGATGGCAAATCATTCTCTCTCTGGCCCTGTTTCATTATCTGCAAGCTCATTCTACCTTTCCTGGCAATGTCAAGTATATGACTTGTAGTAAGTGTACCATCCATGTAGGAGGTTCTTTTCTCAAGCTTATATTCATTACTCATTATTGCCATTTGTCATGATAGCTTCCTTGTCAGCCACTTTTATTTAGAAATAGCATTTTTTATTTTATTTTTTTTTTTGTCTTTTTGAGACAGGGTCTCGCTATATGGTTCAGGCTGGCCTTGAGCTCACTTTGTAGCCCAGGCTGGTCTTGAACTCACAACGATCTTCCTGCCTGAGCCTCGCAAGTGCTGGGATTACAGGTGTGAGCCACCACGCCCAACCGTTTTTTATTATTTCATAAATAGTATTTTTATTATTTCATAAATAGTATCTGTACATTATAGAAAAAATAAATTTTTGATATTAGGGATTGAACCCAAGCCTTTCACAATGAGCTGTATCTCCAGCCCTTTTTTATGTTTTATTCTGAGTCAGGGTCTTACTAAGTTGCTAAGTTACCCAAACTGGCTCACACATATGAACCTCCTGTCTCAGCTTCCTAGAACTACAAGTATGCATCACTACATCCAGCTTGTAGGAAAACAACTTAAACTACAAACAAGCAAAGATTTTAAAAATTTAAATATTCTAAATCCCAGTACTTGGGAGGCTGAGGCAGGATGATTGCTGAGAGTTCAAGGCCAGTGTGGGTAACAAAGTGAGTTCAAAGCCACCCTAAACTGCATAGTGAAATCCTATACAAAAAAACTCCTTAAATATTCCAAAAATCACATTCTCATTATTCAGAGCTCACCCTTGTGAATGTGTAGTTCAAACCAAGTGTAATAATGCATGCTTGTAATCTCAGCACTCAAGAGGGTAAGGCAGGAGGGTTTCAGGGTAGAGGCCAGCCTGAAAAAAATAAGTCCCTGCCTCAAAAAAAATCAAATGGGAAAACACTGGGAAACTGAGTCAAAAGAATCCCAAGTTCAAGGTCAGCCTGGTAACTTAGTAATTTAGCAAGACCTGTCTCTAAATAAATACATAAATAAATAAGGGCTGGGGATGTGGCTAATGGCAAAGACGCTGGGTTTGAATTCCAGTGCCACAAAAGTGAACATTGAATTATTTTAGGGCTGGGAGAATTGCTCAGTGATAGGGCACTTGCCTAGCATTGCATAAAGCTCTGGGTTCCATTCCCAGCACCATACACACACGCACATACACACACATGTGTGCATAAAAGAAAGATAAATTTGTGCTTAACATGTTCCCACTGGCTTGAACCACTAGTGATACATAAACAACTGTCCCATCAGGTAGCTTGTACTACAGGTGGTATAAATGGATCTAATCACTTTTATTGGTCTGTTTACTAATACAATTAATAAAAAGACACCTGATGGCACAGTCATGCATGTACCATTGGTGGTTCAAGCCACCCAGCAATAAAACATGCAAATTATGGCCCCAAAATGAACATGTTAAAACCCTTATGAATCTCTCTTTTTAAAATATAAATGAGCCTGACGTGATGGTGCATGCCTATAATCCCAGCACAGGTGGCTGAGACATGAGGATCTTGAGTTCAAGGCCAGCAAGGATAACTAACCTTGGCTGCATAGTTCAAGTTCAGCCTGAGCTGCATTGCGAGACTATGTCTCCCCAGGCCAAAAAAGGAAATATGATAAAATATAAATGAGTAACCCTAGTACTTGGGAGGCTGAGGCAGGAGGATCACCATGAGTTTGAGGCCAGCCTGAACTGCATACATAGTGAGATCCTGTTTTAAAAAAAACCCAACAAAATGAAAACCTAAATAAGATTGAGTAATCTGTTTTTATTTGCCTAATCTCTCAATTTGACAAATTTTCATCTCATCTACTACCTTCACCTTAATCAGATTTTTCTAGTTGGTCCCAAAACATCTTTTCCCCCATTTTTTTTATGTTTTAATTTTTATCCAAAATATCTTTAAACCTAATCCCAAGATATTTTTAATTGCTGGTTTTCTGAAAACCAGCATTCAGTTTCAGAGAACATTGTACCTGATTGTTTTCTGTCCCTATGTCTGGTATTATGGTCTCTTTTTTCCTGATACCATCTCATGGAATAGAATAGCTCAGTTGACCTGCAGTAAATATCCAGCCTTTTTGATTTTTCTAGATTTTTCTACTGGCTTCTGGTCATATCATTTTACTTGTTCTGCTCTTAACTCTATTTCCCGTCAGCTAGAAGTTAGATTTCATTTACTAATGGATCTGCCTGAATCCTGTCATGGAAGCTCTTTGCCCCTCTTAGGGCACAGGGAACACAGTTTCTAAGGGTGCCAGGACTGGCCACAAGCCCCAGCCACAGGATCCTGGCTCTCCTAACTCCCTCCAGCCCCTTTCTCCTCCTTGGGGTGGGCTGTGCTGAGCCAGGACTGGCCTCTCTCTCCTTTTTCCTGCAGTCCTTATCCAGCAGCCCTCAGGCCCAGCCCCCTCGGCCAGCCGAGCTGTCAGATGAGGAAGTGGCCGAGCTCTTTCAGCGGCTGGCAGAGACTCAACAGGAGAAATGGATGCTAGAAGAGAAGGTGCTGTCTGCCTTCTGGGGCCTTTGTCATGGGCAAACATGTATAGTTGGGAGGCCTAAAGTGGGCTGGGCCATCTTGCAGGTAAAACACCTGGAGGTGAGCAGTGCCTCCATGGCGGAGGACCTTTGCCGGAAAAGTGCCATTATTGAGACCTACGTCATGGACAGCCGGATTGGTCAGTGCCCCCTCCCCAGCCCTCACCCCCTTTCACCTCCCCCACTTCCATTGTATCTACACTGTGGCTTTTCTCCTCTTGGAATTCAACAAAGCTGCTGAAGAGACCACAACCCCTGAAGGAGAGAGCAGGGAAGCTCTGTCTTTGTCTCACCTCCTCTTCATCTCTGTGGCTCTGTCCTTTCCACTCTCCATTCTCTAGTGAGTTCCCTGACCTTCTCCATCTTTTTTATTCTTCCTTCTCTTTCTCCCCACCTTTCCTCTTCCTCCTTCCCTCTGTCTTCTCCCTGTGTGTCTTTTTCTGCTTCTTTCTTTCATCCTCTCTGACTATATTGTTCTCTCTATATATTTTTGTTTTTGTATCTTTATCCCTTATGGGGTCCTCATCATTTCTCCCTGGCTGCCTCCTCTCCTATCCATCTTCCATATTATCTTACCTTTTCTCTCTCTTCCCTATCCTTATTTCTTTTGTGATTTTCTTTCAAACCTTCTCTTTATTAATCTGAACAATATCCACTGACTTATCCTGAGGATTTATTGTGTGCTGTGTGCTTTGCATCCAGTCATATGCATTTTTCACACCTAGGTATTGAACTAGACATCCCTGTTTCTCAGGGTCATATGGCTAGTAAGGGATACAACTGTGTTTCACATGTTGAAGCCTCCACCCCCTACATAACATGGCTTCTCTCCTCCCTCTCCTGCTATGTTTCCCTCTTTTGTCCTCTGGCTCTGCTCATCTCTCCTCCGGCTCTGCCGAGGGGGTGGTGCTCAGCCTAGGCCCTTGCAGATGTGTCTGTGGCAGCAGGCCACACAGACCGCAGCGGGCTGGGCAGCGTCCTGAGAGACCTAGTGAAGCCAGGTGATGAGAACCTTCGGGAGATGAACAAGAAGCTGCAGAACATGCTGGAGGAGCAGCTCACCAAGAATATGCACTTGCATAAGGCAAGTGTGGCCTACCAGCCTACCCATCTGTCCATACGGCCACCTTCTCCAGCCACACAGCCCATGGGTCATCAGTCCCCCAGCCTTTGTCTACCTAGTCGTCCTCCCATGTTTATCTACCACTTTTTCATGCTCTCCTCTTCTATCTTTCAGTCAGCTTATTATCAGTTTAGTTTTTATTCTTCCCTTTGTCCATGTAACCATTCACTTGTCCATTCATACACAAAATCACTCAATCATCTACCCATCTGTCCATCTACCCACCCTATTATATACCCATCAAATCATCTCCCCCAGATCCTCCATCCATATCCCGATCTACCATTCTCCCTTAGTTGTTCATCAGTCAACCTTTGTCTTAGCTTTCATCTACCCAACCTGTGCTCTGTCTACCTGTTGTCCTCTATCCTCTGCACAGTTCATTTATGTACCTATTTGCCTGCCATAAATCTAATGTGTCCACCACACATCTGTTTGCCTACCCTGCTTCCCAAATATTCCCCCTTCTCTGGGAGAGTCATAAAGGACTGAGTCCCAGATCCTGCCTTGGACAAGCAAGCTCACATTTAGTAGAAGAGAAGGTGGCAAGGGTAACCATAACAGGTGACCCAATCTATCTCCTTAGCTTCAGAGACTCCCCATGTATCCTTGAAACTTTTCTGTGCCCAACTATTTGCTGGGGCTTCTGTGAGGTTCTCTGAGTACCTTCCGTCCCAGGCCAGTCCCTCCTGGGCATTGACTAGTGGGCTGAAAAGGAGATCACAGGTGGCACCCAGGTTTGGTGAGGGAGCTGTCCCTGCCCCCTACTCTGGCCCCTGATGGCTTGTTTGTTTCTTAGGACATGGAAGTTCTGTCCCAGGAAATTGTACGGCTCAGCAAGGAGTGCATGGGGTCTCCTGACCCTGACCTAGAGCCAGGAGAAGCCAACTAAAGATCTACAGGCTGCACCCACTCTTTTCCCTTCCCATCCCCCCCATGCCATTCCCTTGGGCTGTGGTGGGACAATAGGCTGACACCAAAATCTAGTAATTCAGGAGGCTGGACATCAAAGTGGCAAGAGGCCTGGTAGCTGGTGTCATTGGCCCCCATCTTAGGGCATAGGCCATTTGGGGAGTAGGCATCCAAAGGGAAGGGTCAGGGATTTCTCCCTCTTCTCATCTCTGATTCCCAAGGTCTTCTGCCTTCATCTCTGCATGAGTTCTAGAGACCAATTCCTTTTTTATTTTATTTTTTAATTTATGTCTGGAAGCCTGGCTACCCTGCATTTGGGATTGGGGATGTTGGGTGGGGGCATGGTCTCTGTTCAGCATTCTAGCATCATATGTGTGCGTGTGTGTGTGTGTAAAAGCTGTGCAGCCAAAATACCATCTGGCCAGACAGGCCCACCCATTGACTGTCTGTTCTCATTTTTTTCAATCAAGAGGGATGTTCTGGGGCTGGCAGGGTCACCGTAATAGAATGGGGAGGAAGGTCTCTGACTGCAACTTTCCTTTCCTTCCTCCACCCTCACTTCAACTCGTCTCCTGACCAACCTCTCAAACTGAGCAGAGGAGAAATGTGTGGGTGGATGTGGGTGTGGATGAGTGGAGAGATGGGAGGATGTATAAGTGGCTGAATGGACTGATGGATAAATAAATGAAATGTTTCATGGATAGGCTGGGAAATAAATCGACATGGATGGATAGGTGGTTGGATGAATAAATGGGTAGATGGATTGGTAAGTGGATAGAGAATGGATAAGTGGAGATATAAATGAATGGATGTATGGACAGGTAGATGGTTGGATGAATTAGGTTGGGTGGTTGATGGATTAATTTATGGGAGTAAATTGGTGAATAAATAAGGGAAGGTACAGATGGGTGAGCTAGTGAATGGGAAGGGTAAAGAGTATGTACATAAATGGTGGGTGGGGAGATGGACAGATAGATGAGTGGAGGACATTGATAGCTATGGATAGGTTGGGGAGTGGTAACATGGATGGGGTGAATATAGAAATGGATGAGCAAATGGCAGATTAATGACTAAAAGGACAGATGAGGGGCTGGAAGGATGGGAGAGTGGTTGGTTCTGTAGGTGGGAGAGTGTGTGTGTGTGTGTGTGTGTGTGTGTGTGTGTGTGTGTGTAGAGGTGGAAGGATGGACAAGTCAGGAGTGTGATGAGTGAGCAAATGGAAGATTTCCTGGGTGCATAGATGAATTGAAAGGCTAGTCCAGGGCCTGTGTTACTGCACCCCTTTGTCATACCTTTCATCTGCCCATCTCATGGGTGGATCACCACACACCTTAATGTACTTAAGATTAGACATCCTCTGTGCCAGGCCCAGTGCCATACCCTTTTACATCACTTCATGTATTCTCTAAATGATACTGTTGAGTTGGGAGAATTCCCCAGCTGAAGAAACAATACAAGTCACTTGCTCAAGGACACAAGTAGTGGCAAAGCTGGTGTTTGCACTGACCCGCGCCTTCCAGATACACCCCATAGTCCACATGCCTGCCACCCAGCAGTAGAGTCCTCTAGGGGAGGAGGTGTGATTTGTCCCCTGGATATGGACAGATGAGGGAGGCCTGCCCCTCACTATGGGGACTGCTGGGGGAGGGTGTGGGCCTGAGTTATCCCCATCTGCACCTCCCTTTACCTCACATGCAAAAAGTAGATTTCTTGCTCCAGTCCCACAGTGCATCTTGGTTAAAAGTGGGCTTTAACCTACATTGCCCCTCAAGCAGGGGGGAGCTTTGAAGACCTGCCAACAGAAACACTGGCACAACCAATAACTGCCCCTACCGCAGCTTCTGCCCTCCACAGCCTGTGGGGGGGCAGGGAAGGGACACAGCGCTGCATCATTCTCCGTGGCACTCCACTCTGGGGCCATTAACAGACGCCTCTCCATCGATTGGGATCTGCTAAGTGCTGCTGATTCAGGCGGGTGGGGGTGGGGGCCTCTGGGGGCAGAGGGGGTTGGAGCTGGGCAGGAAGAGGGGGGAGTCCAGGAAGGAGGTGGGGAGAACTGGCAATGCTCCCTGCCACCCCCATTTTCCAGATGACGCGACTGAGGCCCAACCAGCTTTGTAGGAGGCGGAGTCTCCCCAGGGTCCCTCTTAGGCTGTCCTAGGGGAGGGGGCTCTGGGAGCTACGAGGCCCCTCCCAGCCTCCGTCTCCAGGCAAGCACGGAGGGGCGGGGAGAAAGAGCAGGAGGAGGAGAACTCCAGCAGCACTGCAGAGGGGTCAGGCATCTCCGCTCCGGTGTACCCCCAGCCCTACCGCTGTTGCTGCTGCTGCAGTAGGGATACAGGTGAGGACGGCCCTGTGGGAGAGGGGAGGGGGCCATCAATAGCGCTGTCCTTGTCCTTCCTTGGCCAAGCCCCCATGACCTAGCCCATCCTGGGACAGTCCATAGGGGTCCCACTGGACCTTGTCCTTCCAGGGATTCAACCCCCTCCCCCTGCCTATTCCACCTCCCCTCCTAGGCCTGGCTGTGGCCATTTCTTTCATTCCTGCTGCTGCCGCTGCTGCTTCTGCTGCTGCCCAACACACACTGCCTGCCTCTTGGGGTGTGGTTTCCCCAGACCTGCCCCCATCAGTGGGACCCAGCCTTCTCCCATCCTACCTTCTGGCCTCCCCCACCAGCCTGCTGCTCTATCCAGCAGCCCCCTTCCAGAAGACACACCCAACTCCCTTTCAAAACCCCACCCCCCTCCAACCCATTTTTAGGGAACCTCTTTCCTTTTAGTCTTTTGAAATTCCCTGGGTGCTCGGGGCCTGTGTCCAACTTTGGTCCAGTTAAGTCCTATCCCCTTGGAATTCCTCAGGCCCTTTTTCCTTCCCCCCAGAACTCTTCAGAGTGGACCGAGCTTCCTCAGTCCCTCCAGATCCTCCCCCAGATATCTACTAGCCTCTGCAAAAATAACCCAGCCCCATGTCTACCTTTTTAACCATTCCACTTCCCTCTTTGCTGTATTAGGGGCCCTTTCCTCTCCCACTTTGCCCAGAACTCTTGTAGTGCACAGACAACATCCCCCAGGCTATTCTTGCAGCTCTAGGCACTTCCAGGACACTTTTCAGCCCCTTTACAACCTCCTGGCTGTATAGTCACCCTTGAGATACACCAGCCCGTTTCAGATCCATGAGGAAACTTCAACCCCCTTATCTTTTCCCCTGAAGTCTTGAGAATGTGGACAACCCTCCTCCCTGGTCCCAGCCCGTCTAGAGGCTATCCCAGTCTTTCAAGCATCTTTACCCCTCTGGTTGCCCCAATCTCCTCTCCAGACCTACTAAGGGGTTTCAGCCCCTTCTTCCTTCCCTGAGAAATCAAAAGTGTAGACAACACCCACACACACACACACACACACACCCCAGGTTCTTCATCTCTCTAGACCTCTGGACATCTTCAGGCACATACTGACTACTGTAGAATCTTCTGACTCTAAACCTGAGGATCTTCGTTGGCCCCTCTTGTTGTAGTCTCTTCTCAGTCCCTTAGGATACCACCCAGGCCCTTCCTAGACCCTTTTAATGCCCCTGAAGCACCTGCCCATCTCTCTAGTTCCTCCTCGTGGTTCCTCTTGGCCTCTCTAGAGACCCCCCAGTTTCCTTGTCCTGGTGGCCCAGGGCCTCTCCAAGTCCCCACGATCCTGGAGACAGCCACATTTTCCTAGACACCAATCCCCCAGTCTCCTGGGCCTGGGGAGCTGCAGGATGGCGGCAGGTGTGGCCACATGGCTACCCTTCGCAAGGGCAGCTGCAGTGGGCTGGCTGCCCCTGGCCCAACAGCCCCTGCCCCCAGCGCCAGGGGTGAAGGCATCTCGCGGGGATGAAGTTCTGGTGGTGAATGTTAGCGGCCGGCGCTTTGAGACCTGGAAGAACACACTAGATCGTTACCCAGACACCCTGCTGGGCAGTTCCGAAAAAGAGTTCTTCTATGACGCTGACTCAGGCGAGTACTTCTTTGATCGCGACCCTGACATGTTCCGACATGTGCTGAACTTCTACCGCACTGGCCGACTGCACTGCCCGCGGCAGGAATGCATCCAGGCCTTTGATGAAGAGCTGGCCTTCTATGGCCTGGTGCCCGAACTAGTGGGCGACTGCTGCCTTGAAGAGTACCGGGACCGCAAGAAGGAGAATGCTGAGCGCCTGGCAGAGGACCAGGAGGCTGAACAGACCGGGGATGGCCCAACTCTATCAGGAGGTAGCTCGCTGAGGCAGCAGCTCTGGAGGGCCTTTGAGAACCCACACACGAGCACTGCGGCCCTGGTTTTCTACTATGTGACCGGTTTTTTCATTGCTGTATCAGTCATCGCCAATGTGGTAGAGACCATCCCATGCCGCAGCCCTTCACGGAGGCTGTCGAGGGAGCAGTCCTGTGGTGACCGCTTCCCGACGGCCTTCTTCTGCATGGACACAGCCTGCGTACTCATATTCACTGGAGAATACCTCCTGCGGCTCTTTGCTGCCCCCAGCCGTTGCCGCTTCCTACGGAGCGTCATGAGCCTCATTGACGTGGTGGCGATCCTTCCCTACTACATTGGGCTTTTTGTGCCCAAGAACGATGATGTCTCAGGTGCCTTTGTCACCTTGCGTGTGTTCCGGGTCTTCCGCATCTTCAAGTTCTCCAGGCACTCGCAGGGCTTGAGGATTCTGGGCTATACACTCAAGAGCTGTGCCTCTGAGCTGGGCTTTCTTCTCTTTTCCCTCACCATGGCCATCATCATCTTTGCCACTGTCATGTTCTATGCTGAGAAAGGCACCAGCAAGACTAACTTTACGAGCATCCCTGCTGCCTTCTGGTACACCATTGTCACCATGACCACACTTGGGTGAGTGCAGACCCCATGCTGGGGACTGCAAGATCATCAATTAGTTACCCTTTCTGTAAAATTAGGAAGGGGATATGAAGAATCTCTTTACCCCTGCCCCCTCTTTTTTGTGATGGGGATCTCACTATGTAATTTAGGCTGGTTTTGAACTCAATATGTAGCCTAGGCTGTCTTCAAACTCTTTTTGATCCTCCTGCTTCAGCCTCCCAAGTGTGTGCCACCATGCCTGGCATGTTTGTTTCTCTGTGGTACTGAGGATTGAACCCAGGACCTCACACATGCTGAGCACACACTGTATCATTATCTTTTTTTTTCTTTCATGGTCTTTCTTTTTGAGTCTTGGTTACCTGTAAAAATGCAGAGAATTGGACTTAATTTTCAAATTCTTCCCAGCTATAAACTTACCTCTATTTTCCAGGTCAGGAGACTTGGGCCCAAGGATGTCTTGGCTGCTGTCTTTGTGTTGACGTTTTCTCAGGGCCTCAGTAACCCCCTCTGTAAAGTGGGAAATGATCGCATCATCATCTAGACAGGATTCAATGGCTTCATGGTTGTGAAAATGCTCTGAAAGTTTCTAGTGTGTGATACATAGGTATTGACTTCCTATCATCCCTTTTCCTTTTTGAGAACCTATGTCTTCTAACCTTCTAGAATTCTCTGCATGTGGAGCACTACCTCTGTTACTTTGCAATTTCTTGATGTTTTCCAGAAGATATTTTTTCAGCATTATTGTTTTGTTAATGTCAATCCCTAAGCAGAAACAGAGTTGGGATGAAAATATCAAATGGAATCATCAAACTCATGATTTTTTTTGGTGGGAGGTGATAGGAATGGAACCTAGGCTCTACCACTAAGCCACATACCTAGGGCCTTCCAACAGACTATAACCCAGTACTTCTTTATTTTTTATTTTGAGAAAAGTTTCACTAAATTTCTCAGGCTTGGGCTGGGGATTTAGCTCAGTGGCTCAAGTGCTTGCCTGCTAAGTGCAAGGTTGTAAGTTTGCTCCCTGGCACATAAATAAATAACTAGCTTAGGCTTCACTTGAAGTTGAATCCTGCCTCAGCCTCCTGAGTGCTGGGATTGCAGGTATGTGCCACCACATCTGGCTATGTTCTTAAAGTCATTGTCTAGTTGGTTTGGCAGTGCATTCCTGTAATCCCAGCACTCAGGAAGCTGAGGCAGGATGATTGCCATGAATTTGAGGCCAGCCTGGGCTACAAATGAGTTCAAGGCCAACCTGAACTACAAAACCAAACAAAAATGCAAAAAACAAACAACAACAAAACATTGTGTAGAGCAGAGACTGTTATCCTTTTCTAAGTCTCCATCACTGGAATTAAGCAGAGTATGATGTTGGTATTCAGTATCTGTTAAGTGAATAACTGAACAAATTGGCTTTGCTCACTGCCTTAACAGAAGTAGAGAAAAATTGATTTGAGGTTTCTAAGGAATAGAAATTAATTTTGGTTGGAGGATCAGGATTAGATTGACAAACAAATATTGAGGCCCAACAGTAAATTGGCACTGGATATTCTGATATCTTGTACGCTATTCAGTCATCACAACGCTATGGAGTTGTGGATGGCTGCCCATGTCTCAGAGTTGAAACACAATCTGAGATGACATATCAGAAACCCAGAAATGGATAAGTTGGAGAGATTTTGGAGCAGAGTCTTTAATACTTACAATCAGTCAAAACAGAAATAAGGAAGGGAAATCCTAGGGCATAGCCTGAGCAAAGATCTAGAAGCTGAAGACTGCAGAGACTGTGTTTCTGTGGAGGAGATCTGATTGGTCCTACGCTTAGAACAAAAGTGTGCTGTGTGATTCTGGCTAAGTCAACCGTGGAACCTCAGTTTTCCCCCTCTGAGAACAAAGTCAGTAAGGTTGGCTTTGTGCCATCTCCATGGAAAGAAGGCTGTCATGGAGGAAGGCAGAGAGTTTCAAGGATCCTCTTTATTTTTCATATGAGGACAATTTCAAGGCTTCACTTGGGGGAATCGGGTTCTTCCTGGAAAACAGGCAGGCAAAACCAGCAGAACACTCTCCCTGGGAGGCAGAGCCCCTCAGCTGGCCTTCTTTCCAGGAACCTATATTTACTGCCTAGGACTTCCTCCTTCTCTCCTCTGGTGGGTATTAATAGATTCCCAGCTGACTCAGATGCCCAGTACTTAGCTCAGATGGGGGAAGCAAATGAGAGAGGTACCCAAAGGCCAACCCCATTTTTCATGACTCCTGCTGCTGGCCAGAGGGGTTGCTTTCCACATTATGCAGAGCTGGAAACTGAGGCTGAGAGGCTACATGCCTGCCAAGAATCACAGAGCGAGTTGGGGTTGGATGGGATGGAGCAGGGACTGAGAGGTAGGTGACTGTGGCCTACCTCCTCCTGACTATGGCCTTCCTCCTTCATGCCCAAGCTATGGAGACATGGTGCCCAGCACCATTGCTGGCAAGATTTTTGGGTCCATCTGCTCACTCAGTGGCGTCTTGGTCATTGCTCTGCCTGTGCCAGTCATTGTGTCCAACTTTAGCCGCATCTACCACCAGAACCAGCGTGCTGACAAGCGCCGAGCACAGCAGGTAAATGCATCTTCCCTCTCAGTGCCCCTCATTCTTCAGACTTTGAGCTGGGTTTCCCTTGGGCTCCCTCCCCTGATGCTCTGTCTCCTTCCTTTTCTGTAGAAGGTGCGCTTAGCAAGGATCCGGTTGGCAAAGAGTGGTACCACCAATGCCTTCCTGCAGTACAAGCAGAATGGGGGGCTAGAGGTGGGTAGTGGCTTGGATTGAGATTTAGGGTGGTCAGGGATAGGGATAGGAAGTAATTGATCCTTTCCTTCTGTTCCTTTTGCTCCAGGACAGCAGCAGTGGAGAGGGACAGGCACTGTGTGTCAGGAACCGATCCGCTTTTGAACAGCAACATCATCATTTGCTGCACTGTCTAGAGAAGACAACGGTGAGGTCTAATGAGAGATGGCATAACAGGAGGGAGGGGGTCTTCCTTTTGCCAAGATAGTCCCTCCCTAGGATGCAAGGCTGGCTCCTAATTATGAATATTGGCTTATATCTGTAACCCCAAATACTTGGGAGACTGAGGCAAGAGGATTGGAAGTTCCAAGCCAGCCTGGTCAACATAGCAAAACCTTTAAAAAAAGGTGGGATGTACCTGAGTAGGAGAGTGTTTTCTCAGCATGCTCAAGGCCCTGAGCTCAGGTCCCAGTACAGCAAACACAACATGAGGCTTCCTGGAAGAAGCTGGGCTTTGAAGAATGAACAAGGAAAGGAGAAGAAAGGAAAGGGAAGGTAGAGCAGCTTCTAGAAATGTACAGCCTGAGCCCATGAAATACCCTGTGACCCAGCCTCCCCTCTGCCCACAGTGCCATGAATTCACAGATGAACTAACCTTCAGTGAAGCCCTGGGAGCTGTCTCACTGGGTGGGCGCACCAGCCGCAGCACCTCTGTGTCCTCTCAGCCTGTGGGGCCTGGCAGCCTGCTATCATCTTGCTGCCCACGCAGGACCAAGCGCCGTGCCATCCGGCTTGCCAACTCCACTGCCTCCGTCAGTCGTGGCAGCATGCAGGAGCTGGACATGCTGGCAGGGCTGCGAAGGAGCTCTGCCCCTCAGAGGTATGCACCCATCTCATCTGCTAGCCACAGCTGAGGAAGTACAGAGCTTGGACCAGGGGGTCTGAGACTTCATGAGTTCAGGCCTAACAAGTCAATCTTAAGCTCAAACTCCTTGCTGGAGCTTGGGCTTATCATGTCTGGAACTCTCCATTCTCTCTCTCTCTCTCTCTCTCTCTCTCTCTCTCTCTCTCTCTCTCTCTCTCTTTCTCTCTCTCTCTCTGTGTATGTGTGTGTCTGTGTGTTACTCAGGGCCTTCACACTGTGCTACACCCTTAGCCCATTAAATTTTTTTATTTTGAGACAGAGTATTGCTAAGTCACTAAGTTGCCCAGGGTGAGCTTGAAATTGTAATCTTGCTTCAGCCTCCTCAAATGCTGAGATTAGAGACACATACCACTAAGCCTTGTTCTCATTCTTCATGTGTTCTTTCAAATATTGAATAACCAGAAGTGATGGTGGCTCATGCCTGTAATTATAGCTACTTGGGGGGATATGACAGAAAAATCACTTGATCCCAGATGTTGAAAGCCAGCCCAGGCATGATGGTAAGACCCTGTTTCTAAAAAAAAAATTATTGATCACCTACTGTATACCAGGCATAGTTTTAGACCCTTGGAATGTAGCAAAAACAGAATAAACAGAAATCCCTGTTCTGGATTGGAGGCTTATCTCAGTGGTAGAGCACTTGTTTAACATTTATGAGGTCCTAAGTAGAGAGAGACAGAGACAAAGAGACAGAGATCCTTGTCCTGAAATAGATTCTATGGGATGAGAATGTTATCAAACAAACAAATACACAGGTTATACAGTGTATCAACATTTGGATTTTTTTTTGGTTTATGGTTCTGAGGATTGAACCCAGGGTGTTTACAATGAGTTACATCCCCAGCCCTTTCTTATTTATTTTGATACAGACTATTTATAAGTTAAAAGTTACTCAGAATGTGTTTAAAATTGTAATCCTTGTGATATTCTAAGTAGGCATCAATCACCTTGGGGTGGATGACCAAATCCCCTTGTCCGCCCCTTTCAGGAAAGTTTTTGTCTGCCCATGTGCGCTTGCTACATGACTTGTTTCCCCATTTGATCTCCATTTAATCAATATTGCCCTAGCAACTATACTTGTTGCATGCTTATTAGTTCACCATAATTTTGTCCCACCTCACACCCATCCCACTGGATTGATATTACTTAAGTGACTACATTTGTAATTTTATTGATTGATTATAGTTCTGTCCCACCGTAAGCCTGCCTCACCACAAGGCTTTGCACAATAAAACACTTTTGAGAAGCAAAATCGGGGGCAACCCACTTTCCACGCCCCCTTCTATCTCTCTTAGACAGATGTTTTCTTTCTCTCAATAAATTCTTTTTTGGGGGGAGGGGGCTGGGAATCAAACTCAAGACCTCACCAGGCAGGTACTATGCCACTGAGCTATATCTCTGGCCCAAATTCTTCCTACTTTAAAAAAAATTGGAGTCCTCTTGCCTCAGACTTCCAGAGTGCTGGCCTTATATGCATGCGCGGCCATACCTGGGTTATGTCAGACATTTGTAAGCACTAAAGATAAAAATAAATTAAGGATGACAGCCAGAGAGTGCAGAGCCAGAACTGATGCTATTTTTTAAAATATTACTATTGGGCTGGGGATTTAGCTCAGCAGCATAAGCGCCTGCCTGGCAAGCACAAGATTGTGAGTTCGATCCCCGGTACCACAATAAATAAATTTAAAAAATAAAAATAAAATATTACTATTGTTATTTTTGTAGTACTCAGAATGGAACCCAGAGTGTTACACTTGTTAGGCAAGTGCTCTACCACTGACCCACAACCACATCTTTTTTTTTTGAGGGGGTTGGCCTTTTGAGACAGAGTCTCACTATGCATTTCAGGCTGGCCTTGAGCTCACGGTAGCCCAGGCTAGTCTTGAACTTACAACAATCCTCCTGCCTCAGCCTCCTGAGTGTTGGGTTTACAGGTGTGCACCATTGAGCCCAGCTCACACCCTCATCTTGATGCAATTTTATTTTTTATTTTTTGGTAGTAGAGGTTGAACCCAGGGTGTTTGCACTGAGCTACATTTCTAGCCCTTTTTATTTTTTATTTTGAGATAGGGTCTATCTGACTCACTGAATTGCCTGGGCTGAACTCAAATTTGTGATCCTCTGGCTTGGCCTCCCAGACTGCTGGGAATGCAGATGTATGCCACTGTGTTCAGCTCTGATGCAGTTTTAACGATATGATCAAGAAAGGCTTTACTGAGATCTGAGCTGAAGCCTGAAAGGGGTGAGGGAGTGAATCACACAGATAACTAGAAAAAGTTTTCTGTGCAGAGCGAAGAGCTTGTGTGAATGCTGTGAGGCCGCTCTCTATGTAAGAACCATAGAAGAAGCTACGGTGGGTGAAGTAGAATGAACAAAGTCCAGAGCACTAGGCTGGAAAGCCAGAAAGGAGTGAGGACATGGCTTCATAGAGCTTAGTATAGACTATTGAAAGGACTTCCACACCAGTAGGAGTAACAGTAGAGAACAGTAGCTCCTGTGTGAGCTGAGTGTGTGGCTCTGTCATAGAGCATACACTTAACATTTTGGAGGCCCTGGGTTCAATTCCAAGCACCAAAAAACAAAAAAAACAAAACAAAAACCCAAAACCAGCATGTAGTTGGGGATATAGCTTAGTGGCACAAGCACCTGCCTGGCAAGTGCAAGGACCTGAGTTCAATTCCTGGTACAAAACTAGCATGTGTGTGTGTATGTGTGTACTCATGTCCCAGGTACTACTTTAAGGTCTTCATATTAGTTATTATTTCATTTAATCACAACAACTCTATGAGGTAGGGAATATTGTGTTCCTGTGCTACGATATGAGAATCTGCATGTGGATCAGGATTTGAATCCAGGACTAGCTGACTCCAAAGCCCTTACTTTCTACCACCATTGAAGATGCAGGGGGAACACTTACACTTCCACAGACCTAGTAGGCACTCAATAAAGGCCAGGATTGCTATGAGAAGTAACAAGAAAATATTTTAAGTCTTCCATCTTCCCCATCCCTATCTACAGCCGCTCAAGCCTCAATGCCAAGCCCCATGACAGCCTTGACCTGAACTGTGACAGCCGGGACCTCGTGGCCGCCATTATCAGTATCCCTACCCCTCCTGCCAACACACCAGATGAGAGCCAACCATCCTCCCCTGGTGGCGGCGGCAGCAGTGGTGGCAGGGCCAGCAGTGCCCTCAGGAACTCCAGCCTGGGCACCCCCTGTCTCCTCCCCGAGACTGTCAAGATCTCTTCCCTGTGAGGGGCAGGCCTCCCCATTCAGAAGGCCCTCCTCATTCTTAGGTACTCCTTTCCAAAGCCATATTTTGAGGAGGCAGAGAGGGACAGGCCTGGGGACTCCTCTGCCCTCTGCCAAGAACTATGCAATGGAGTTTTGTGAAATGATCCACTTGGGGGAACGGAGTCAGGGGGTGGCAAACTGCCCCCCTAGACAGTAGTCCTGGTGGGAGCTGAAGTACTGAGCTTCCATAGACCTCTGGCTTCCTTGCCCCAGCACCCTGGGACTGGCCCTTCTCCCCAAGCCGGCCTCCTGCATTCTTTTGACTCCAGGCTCTCAGAAATAGGTAAAGCTCCCCTCTGACATCTGAGTTCTGGCTGATGAGGAAAGTTGAGATTTCCCCTTCTCTCTGGCAGGGTTATGGGAGTTTGGGGGTATAGAGAAGCGAACCCTTACCTCTGATCTGGCCTCTAGGAGAGGTACCCCCTCCTCCTCCAGGCCCAGAAATTCATAGATTTCAAAGCTTCAAGTGAAAACATGGGCTTCATGGGCTGTGGGCTCAGCAGTAACCTGCCATCCCCAGGTCTTGGCCAAGGGGTCATGCTGCCTCTCCCAACACACAAATAGCACAAATACCACTACTCCCTTCCCTGGCTGCTAAAAATGGGTCTCTATCACACTGTCCTCTGCTGGGCCCTACAGTAAATTCTAGCAATAGCAGCTACTGCCATGGCAATATACAAAGCCTCTGACCAGTTTGCTGCAGCTTTTAACCTGCCCTGATCATATGGGCCACCTCGAACTATTTCTCCTCCTCTGGTTTGCTTCCTTTTTGAGCTGGGCTGGAGTCTGGACTGGTTGAGATAAGAGCCTGGCAGCCCAAAGAGCTGAGTTTGGAGATCATGGGCCAAGCCTATGTTCTCAGGAATCTAGAAGTTTCAGGAGCCAAAAACTGGGTTGTTCCTGAACTCTGGGAGGTTCAAGAGACAGAAGGATCTTCTCCATCATCTTCTCCTTCCTTACAGCTCCTTGTCACATATTCTCCTCTTCTCCTTTTTGGGTCACCTTCCAGAACTCTGCTCTCAGGCTGAAATCTGGCATCTCAGGATCCCTGTCCCAAGTACTGTTCCTATGAAGCTGGCAGCTGACAAAGATGTAGTTTCCATCAGTCAATAAAACCTGAGAGGAGAGATGAGGACTGAGTACCTCCTGACTCTGGGCTTGGGGGTTTGGTTGGGCTGAGGGTTTGAGTACACTTTAATTTGAACTATGGTAGAGCTAGGGTGGACAAAGTGCCAGTCGTATTTTGAGGAGCTACTGAGGGGCAGGTGTGGGAAGCTGGATGTTTGGTGATATATTCTGAAAGATGAGCATCTAGGAAGAGTGAAAGAGCTCAAATCTATGGCCAGCAAGGTAGGTCAGGGGCCCTCAGACATTGTCTTTGGACAGCATCTGCTCCAGCTCCTTCATTCACAGATGGGGAATCCAAAATTCGAAGCAGCACACAGTTTTGGTTTGTTTTTGTGATGGGATCTCTACATTGCACAGGCTGGTCTAGAAATCCTGGACTCAAGGGATCCTTCTGTTTCAACCTCCCAAGGTAGGAACTACAAGCACATGCCACCATGCCTGGCCATGTAGTCAGTACTTAAAATCAGGTTTCCTGACAGCAAACAACACTAGATCTAATCCCAATAAAAGCGTCTCTCAGTTTGGTAAATTCCCCTTTCTTCTCCTTCTCCTTTTTTTTGTACTAGGACTTGAATTCGTGACCTTGTGCTTGCCAGGCAGGCACTGTGCCACTGAGCTACATCCCCAGCCCTCCCTTTCCTTGTTGACATCTCTACATTCTTTCTTCTGGGCTACTGTCAACACTTGGCTCATGTGTGACTAAGCTATGTAGAGGAACAAGAAACACTTTAGATTCAGGTTGACTGCTAGAAGGTCTGGTAAAAGAATCATCTTGCATTAGGTTGCTGATCTATAAGATAGAGGCAATAATTCATTTATTCATCAAATATTTATTAACTGCCCATCTTTGACCTTGTCTCTGATGTACAGAGTTGAGCACAAAAGGCAAACAATTAAGCAATTACAACATGGTGTGGCAGAACTCAGACAGATACATTATAGAATCATGTGGATGACTGGGAACCTAATCTGGCCAACACAGGGCGGAGGAAGGAACTGGAGCTAGCCAGTGAAAAGACAAAGGGCTGAAAATGCGAAAATGTAGGCAGAGGGAACATCATGTACACTGAAGGAAGGTGAGAGAGCAGGCTCAGGGCCTTTGGGAGCTGAAAGTAGTTCAGTCTAGCCGGGGAGGGGAGTGAGGCTGTTAGGAGAAGAAGGAAGGAAAAGAAACAACCAGATAATAAAGGACCTTTGCAGTTTTGAGGCAGGTGTGTGTGAATTCATCCTAAGAATTATAGTCCTCTAAAGATTAAAAACAGAAAAGTCACAATGAGGTTGTTTCAGAAGGGTCATTCTGGCTTTGTAGAGTGGATTACAAACAGTCCTGGATGAAGAGGCTTTTGAGATCCTTTTGCTAGAGAATGGTGGCTTGGAAAAGAGTGATGGTAGTAGAACAGGGAGTCAAGAGACTTGAGAAAGCTAGGGTCCATGGCACATGCCTATAATCCCAACACTTGGGAAGCTGAGGGATGAGGATTGTGTGTTTGAGTCTCACCTGGGCAATTTGACAGGATCCTATCTCAAAAGTTAAAAGGGCTGGGAATGTAATCCAATGCAAAGGTCCTTTAGTTCCAAGTGTGTGTGTGTAGGGGGTGAGATTTATTTATTTATTTTTGTCTTTTTGAGACTGTTTCGCTACGCAGTTCAGGCTGGCCTTGAACTCACTTTGTAGCCCACACTGTAGTTGGACTCATAGCAATCTTTCTGCCTCAGCGTCCCAAGTGTTGGGATTACAGGTGTTCACTGCCACATCCATGGTGGGTGGAGAGTGAGATTTAAGAGGAAGATGGGCAGGAATTGGAACTAATAAGCTTGTGGGAGTCAGAGAAGGGAAAGCAGTCAAGGCTGGCTCCCAGGGTTCAGATGTAGGCAGTGGATAGCTGGGGTTGTTCTTCACTGGTGATGGGAGCATCAAAACTGGATATGGTGGTGCACAGCTATAATCCCAGCTTTTAGGAGGTTGAGGTAAGAGAATATCCACAATATTTTTTTCCCAAATCCATTTTATTTCAACGATAAAAAGAAAGAAGAAGAAGAAGAAGAAGAAGAAGAAGAAGAAGAAGAAGAAGAAGAAGAAGAAGAAAAAGAAAAATAAACTACACCAAAATTTCAAACACATCAATCAGGGGGCAACAATGGTATATACATTACACATTGTCATCCCCAAATCATTCACCTGTAGCACAAGACATCTGTATTCAATTGTCTGAATAATACTAGCACATATCTTTCTCTTCAGTGAACTCAGAGAAATCAGTAGAATAACAATCTTTTTTTTTGGTACCAAGGATTGAACTCATGACCTCGTGCTTGCCAGGCAAGCACTTACAACACTGAGCTAAATCCCCAGCCCCTATCTTAACTATTTTTATATACATATGCATATACATGTTTTTTCTTTCACCTTCTCAAACTAATTAAACAATGCAATATTTACATGTGTGTCTTATTTATTTCACTAATGAGTATGTTCTTAAGTTGCATCTATTTACTTATAAAGGTCTCCAGTTTATCCTTCTTGATGGCTGGATACTACTCCACTGTATTAAAATAACACATCTTTTTTTATCCATTCCTCATGACCATTTAGGTTGTTTGCAAGATCTGGCTATTACAAACTGTGCTTCTATAAACATGAGTGCACATATACCTCTGTGATGTGATGTTTTAAATTCTTTTGAGAAGATACCCAGAAGGAGAATAGCTGGGTTGAATGGGACCTCCAATCCTAGTTTTTTGAGAAATCTCCACACTGATTGCCACAGTGGTTGCATCCCCACCAACATTGGAGAAGAGTTCCTTTTTCCTCACACCCCCTCTAGCATTTGTTATTGCTTGATTTCTTGATAGTGGCCATTGTTTCTGGGGTGAGGTGAATCTCAGTGTCGTTTTAATTTGGATCTCTTGAATGACCAGTGATACTGAACATTTTTTCACATATGTATTTACTGTTCACATTTCTTTATCTGAGACATATATATTCATCTTAGATGCCCATTTTTGGATTGGGTCTTTAAGTTTGGGAGGACTGATTTTTTTTGATTTCTCTACATAGTCTCAATAGTTACCCTTTGTCTGAGGAACAGCTGGCAAACATTTTTTCCCACATTGTGGGTTGTCTCTTTACCCTGTTGGTGGTTTCTCTTGCTGGGCAAAAGCTTTTCAGTAGGGTGAGATCCCAGTTGTTGATTCTTTGAATTTTTGGATTGTTTTCTCTAAATTTGTGAGATATGCTAATGGAATTTTGATTGGTATTGCATTGAATGTGTATAACAGTTTTAGAAGTATGGACATTTTCACTATATTGGTTCTTCTCACCCAAGAACATGGCCTATCTCTCCATTTGCTAATATTCTCTTTAATTTCCTTTTTCAGAGTATTATATTTTTCAATATAGAGGTCTTTACATCCTTTGTTAGATTGATTCCTAGATATTTCATTTTTTTTGATGCTATTGTAAAAGGTATTGTTTCCCTGAATTCTCTCAGTGAGTTAGTTATTCATGTACAGGAAAGCTACTGATTTTTGAGTTTTGACTTTGTAACCAGCCATGTTACTGAATTTGCTTGTGAAATCTAGAAGTCTTTTGGTGGCATTTTTTGGTCTTCTAAGAGTATCATGTCATCTGCAAATAATGATAAGTTTGACTTTTTCCTTTCCTATCTTTATTCCTTTTCTTTCTCTTGTCTAATTGCTGCAGCTAAATTTTCCAGGACTATGTTGAGCAAGAATGGAGACAGTGGACATCCTTATCTTGTTTGATTTTAGAGTGAAAGTGTTCAGTTTTTGTCCATTTGGTATGATATTGGCTGTTGGTTTGTCATAGATGGCTTTAATTAGACTGAGACAAAGACCATCTATTCCAATTTTTGTAGGGTTTGTTAAAATCAAGAATGGGTGCTGGACTTTTCTTAAAAGCTTTTTTTGCATCTATTGAGATGATCATATGATTTTTGTCCCTGGCTCTGTTAATATCATGTGTTACATTTATGGATTTACATATGTTGAACAATCCCTCATCCCTGGGATGAATCCTACTTGACAATGGTGTACAATCTTCTTGTTGATTTGCTGCAGTCTGTTTTCCAGTATCATATTGAGGATTTTTGCATCAATGTTCATTAGGGAGATTAGCCTGTAGTTCTCTTTCCTACTTGAGTCCTTCTATGGTTTTGATATCAGGGTAATGCTTGCTTCCAGGAATGAATTTGGAAGTATTGCTTCCATTTCAATTTCATTAAAGAGGTTGAGAAGTAGTGTTGTTAGGTGTTCACTAAATTTCTTGTAGAATTCAGCAGTGAATCCATCAGGGCCTTGGCTTTTCATTGTTGATAGGCTTTTAATTACATCCTTGATTTAATTTATTGATATTGGGTTATTTAGGATTTTTATACCTTCTTGATTCAGCTTTGGTAATTCATATGTACCTAGAATCTGTCCATTTCTCCTGTATTTTCCATTTTGTATTAGAATACAGTTTTTCAAAGTTGGTACAGATGATTTTCTGGATTTTTGCAGGGTCTGTTGTGATGTGACCCTTTTCACTCCTAATTGCATGGACTTCAGTCTTTTCTTTCCTTTTTTTGATAATGTTGGCTGAGGATTTGTCAACTTTAATCTTTCAAAGGACAAACTCTTCATTGATTTTTTGTATTTTAGTCTCCAGTGTGTTAATTTCTGCCCTGATTTTTATAAGTTCCTCCCTTGTATGAGCTTTTGGTTTAGCCTGCTCTTCTTTTACTTGAAATTTGAAGTTCTACATTAATTTGTTAATATTTGCTTGCTCTGTTTTTTTTTTATCTTTTTGAGACAGGGTCTCACTATGCAGTTCAGGCTGGCCTTGAGCTCACTTTGTAGCCCAGGCTGGCCTCAAACTCACAATGATCCTCCTGCCTCAGCCTCCTGAGTGCTGGGATTACAGGCATGAGCCACCATGCCTGGCTTCTGTTTTCTTGATATGGGTATTTCCTGCTATAAATTTCCATCTTTTTTTAACTCATGACCTTGCACTTGCCAGGCAAGCGCTTGTGTGGCTGAGCTAAATCCCCAGGCCCTTATAAATTTCCAACTTTTGTTGTGTCCCAAAAGTTCTGGGATGTTGTATTGTCATAATATTTAACTGTAAAAACTGTCTAATTTCTTAATTTTATCTGTATCCCACTGGTTGTTCAGTAAGGTGCTATTTAATTTCCATGTTTTTATGAAGTTCTTGTGATTTCCTTTGGCATGGATTCCTAATTTCACTGCACTGTGGTTTGATAGAATGCATCAGATAATTTCAATTCCTTTGCATTTACTTAACCATGTTCTGTGAGCCAGTATATGGTCTATTTTGGAGAATGTTCCTTGTGCATCTGAGATGAATGTGTATTCTGATGTTGTGGGGTGGAACACTCTATAGACACCTACTAGGTCCATTTGTTCAAAAGTTTGGCTTTGTTCTAATATTTCATTATTGATTTTTTGTCTAGTTGATCTGTCTTTTTGTGACAGTGGGGTATTGACATCTCTCAATACAATTTTATTAGAGCTTATTTGATTTTTCATGTCTGTTAGTAATTGTTTTATATACTTAGGTGCACTGGTATTTGTTGCATATATATTCATGATTGTTTTCTCTTACTCTTGGATTGTTACCTTTATGAGGATGTAGTAACTTTATCTGTCTTAATCAGTCTTGGCTTGAAATTCACTTTGTCTTCAAATAGATTAGGTACACTAGTTTTTTCTGGGTTCCTGTCTCATGCAGTATTATTTTCCATCCTTTTATTCTATGAATTTCTTTTTCAATTAAATGTTTCTTGTATACAGTATATTGTTGGATATTGTTTCTTGATTCATTCTGCCAGTCAGTGTCTTTTGATTGGTGAATTGAGACACTGATGGACATAACTGATATGTATTGATTTATCCTTGTCACATTATTTTCCTGTTGTTGGCTCCCCCTCTTTTTTCCCCTCCTTATTGTTTGCCTTCCCTGGTGGATTCCTTCTGTTGGGGTTCATGGAGCTGTAGTCCTTATTATGTCTTTCTAGCATGTCCTTCAGAACATTTTGGAGTGCCTCTCTGGTGGTCATAAATTTCATCAGATGTTCTTTCTCATGGAATTATCTTATTTCTCCGTCGATTTTTAAAGATAGTTTTGTGGAATACATCAATCTGGGTTGAAAGCTGTTTTCCTTTAGAAGTTGGAGTACTTCACTCCAAGCTCTCCTTGACTTGAGGGTTTGTGCTGAGAAGTCAGCTGTAATTCTGATGGGCTTTCCTTTACAGGTGATTTGTTTATTTTCTCAACAGCTTTTAAGATTCTATTCTTGTGTTGAATTCTTGACTTGATATGCCTGGAATCTTGACTATAATATGCCTGGCTGTAGTTTTTTTTTTCTCATTGCTAATTGGAGTTCTCTATGTCTCATTTATCTGATGTCAAATTCTGTTTCTCTGTCAGGAAAGTTTTCTGTCATGATGCCTGTGAACATTTTTTAAATGTCATTTGTGCTATCTCCTGCTTGTTCATGGACTCTAAGTAATCTTAAATTATTCTCCTTTGTCTCATCTAGCAGCTGCTGGATTGATTTCACATGGTTCCTTGCTATTTTTGAAAAAATTTTTCCTATTCACTAACTGTAAGCCTGCTTCGATATCTGAAATCCAGTCTCCACATTGGCCTAATCTTCAAATATTTTAAATTGAGTTTTTATTGTCCTCAATATCTGTTTTATGGATTACATATCTTTCCTATGCTGAGCTTCTACAATTTTCTTAAGGTCATCTATTTTTTTGTCTGTTTGCTCTAATGTGACTAAGCATGCTGTCTATTTTGGTAATCTCTGTAGTTATCTGAGAGATTATTTCTGATTTCATTTTTTTCTAGGGCCTCATTCAATTGGTTTGTCGTTTCCACCTCAGCGAGACCTGGGGTGGGGGGCCTTTCAGTTATCCCATCTCATTGCTCCCTGGATTTGCCTTCAGCTAACTGGATGTCTGATTTTTCATTTTGCTTGTTATTTTGTTACCAGTTTAATTCCTGGGGCAATGCTTTTAAGTTGCCTGTGATGAGTTTCTTCATTGGTAGTATTTAGGACCCTTAGGTGGTGATTACTTCTCTAAGGTATCTTCCAGCTGTATCTGGTTTTTGGGTTTTGAGTCTGTTGGAAGATCTTAACTCCAGTTTGTTGGAAATGAGAAGTTGTTTGTTTTGCCTAGTCCCTGGTTCTTTGTCATTGTGCCACTATATTTTCTATGACCCTTAGTCAATCTCAGTCATGGATTATCAGGACCAACCATTGTTTATAACAATGATGTGAATTTTGGCTATAGTGGTACCAATAACATTAAACACAGCCTAAAAAACAAACTGAGCTAACCCTTAATTTGCAACTTTTAACCATATGAACTAGATTTGTGATTATATAACAAAATGTAAAACAAATCAGATAATTATATACAATATATAATTCTGTAGCATGTCAAGTTTGCCCTAGGTGTTAAAATTTAAAAGATTAAAAAGAAAATTGAGAAGTGGAAAAACAGAAAGAGATTAGAAGTAAGGTTGGAAGTCAAAGGAAGATCATTCCATCTTGGGGAAACTGGTGCAGAAGACTATAGGAAAAGAGAGATGGAAGAGATAAAAGGAAAAACAGAACAGAACCACACCCACAAAGAGGTTAGGAACCACTTTCACACTCACATATAAACAATGAGGGAGAAAGAGAAAAGAAAACAAAGTAACAAAAACAAAACAAAATGAAAATGAAAAAGAAAATCACGCATTCCACTTCCAGGATTCTCTCTGGTTTCACTATTAGTCTAGAATTGTGCTGATCTGTCCCAGTAAGCCAGCAGTTGCTTTATGGTGGAGGAGTGGATAATCCCAGCAGGACTGCCCTGAAACCAGACTTCGTTGGCTCATTGCAGTCCAAGCAATTTTTACAGGTCTGCACCCAGCTACAAGCTGCTAGAGGAAGCTGGCAGCAGTTCTGGGTTCTGGACCTATCCACCCCATCTCCAAACTTGCGCCCAGTTAATTGCTCTTTCCTTGTGGGATATCTAAGTCCTCTGTACTCACTCCAGCCAGTACAGTCCTCCATGTCCTCTACTCCCCTCCACTGCAGCATCTCTCTGCAGTGGCCTCTGCAGAGAGTGTCACAGTGACAAATGGTCAGTGTTGCCAGCCATCAGTGTCACCCAGACCATGCAACCCCAGGTTCACACAGCTCCTTTCATGCAGTGAGTCCCATCTGAGGGAGAAGGCCTTGCCAGCTACCACCTTCTTCTTCACTGAAATTTTTGTTTTTACTCTCTCTCTTCAATTTGCACTTCAGATTTTTCCTGGGTACAGGCGACCCACTTCCTTCTGTCTCCCTCACAACGCTATATTCCAGCATCTGAACGGTGACTCTGAGAGGCTGTTTTCTCGGCTGCTTACCACTCCACTACTGATCACCACAAGTTTGAAGTCAGGATGGGCTACATAGAGAGGCCAGCTGAACTACACAGTGAAACCCTGTCAAAAAATAAAGGAGCTACAAAGCTGTTAGTGCACAGCATCAGGCACATATGGTAGTAACAACAGGGTGAAGGCTAGCCACAAACATTAACATGAGTTCAATTTTTTAATGAGTAGTTCTGACCAGATGTCCAATAGAGAAAACACCACTAGGACCCCTTTATTACTGGTGCCTTTCAGGGAAGAACTTCACTCAGGCTCAGCACCTGAAGGTAGATGGTCAGGCAGCAAATACATTCTGATGGCCTTTTTCAGTCTTATGGTGTATAGCGTGGCACCTAAGAATGGCAGAAAGCCCTCACCTCTCCTCTCACAGTGCTTTCTTTGTTTAGGAGCTCACCAAAAACCTGTAACAATTCCTTGAGATAGTATGGGCAGATGTGAGCCCCTGTAACACATGGGTAATCTCAAAAGAGCCATAATTATTCACACAAGGTGATAAGGGTCCTTCTTTGCCTGGAAATCAGGTTTTCCTATCTACAAAGGCTGGGATCCTCCTACTGCACCGCTATGCAGATTGATTTACTGAGCACTTCCTATGTCATGCACAGCAGCACCAAGCCATTTACAGCTATTAATCCCTGATCCTCAAATTTGAGTTATTGCCATTTTACAGAGTAGCACAAAGTGAGGCTCGAATAGGTGTAAAATGACTTGCCAAAGATCACTGAGAAAAGACAGCCAGAATTAGTAATGCTCCAGCAGTTCAACAGCAGGGATCTTGCTAATACCATTGCAAGACACTGGTTTAACAGCAGGGATCTTGCTAACCCCATTGCATGACAGAATAAACGATCGCTCGAACTAACCAAACTCCATTTTAGAAAAAATTTAAAATGCCATGCTGGGCTTGCTGTATGCAGAGAGGCAGGAGGTCAATTCGAGGGCGAGAGGGCAGATGGGCGGGAGAAGGCGTATCTGTTTCTCAAACTCCCACTTTCCCTGAGCGCCTTTCCCATGGTTGGCTGTCTGATTTGAGTGACGGCACCTTTTAACCAATCATCGCAGAGCCCAGCTAGTTGCCAGGGTGAAGCAGTGCCCTCCTCTCCTGCGGAAGTTTTTGCTGGTGGGTGGGACCGGAACTGACGCTACAGGTGAATGCAATGCTTTGGGAGTGTTGCTATTTTCCAGTTAGTCCGGTTGACTGCGTTCAAGTTGGCATCCCAGAGGATAAGCGTCCTAATCGTGCGCAGGACAGGCCACGCTGTCATTTCCTAGTACCCACGCTCGTGAGTCTGAACCTCAGGCAGAAAAGCGAAGAACAAAACGGGGCGGAGAAGAAAGCCTGGGAACTAGAGTGCCAACTGTGATATTTGAGACGGAGGGCACGTAAGAGCAACGGCCTGCCTCTGATTGGCCTGTGGGCGTCATCAGAAACCCACACAGTTTCTTCGATTGGTTGTTGTTCGTAATTGTTGCGGCAGTGGCGGCGATTTTGCCCACGTACTTCCGAGCCAGGGGCGGGGGCTGTGCCCTGGCGCGCTTGCGCAGCGCCCCCGGGCTCCACTCGGTAGTTCAAGAACCTGAGAGTGGGCGGGGCGAAGAGGTGCTTGTTTTGTTTCTGTTTCCTTTGAAGCAGAAGGCCAGAATGAGATACCAATAAACTTGCCGGACTTGCTGAGGAGACTACGACAAACTAGCTTCAGTGCCCTCGTATTGGACTTAACATCTGGCTCCTCCGGGCGTGACCTTCTTACTGCCGAGAGTTGTGGAACCGGTGTTGTGATCTCTTTATCCGGGTCTCGCTGTTCCCGTCGTGCTTCGCGCAGTTCTGTAGCCCCCCCCCCAATCCGGGTTCTCTCCCGGCGTGCCTAGCGACGGGTTTGCGGGGGGGGGGTACTCGGCAGTGCCGCCATGACAATTCTCCCCAAGAAGAAGCCGCCGCCTCCCGATGCCGATCCCGCCAACGAGCCACCGCCGCCCGGGCCGCTGCCCCCAGCGCCGCGGCGCGGCGGGGGTGTGGGCGTGGGCGGCGGCGGCACGGGCGTGGGTGGCGGAGATCGCGATCGTGACTCGGGCGTCGTAGGGGCCCGTCCTCGGGCTTCACCACCACCCCAGGGCCCGCTACCGGGGCCGCCGGGCGCTCTTCATCGCTGGGCTCTGGCTGTGCCGCCTGGGGCAGTGGCAGGCCCTCGGTCACAACAGGCCTCTCCACCTCCTTGCGGGGGCCCTGGTGGTCCCGGCGGCGGTCCTGGTGACGCGCTGGGTGGAGCAGCGGCAGGGGTGGGCGCGGCGGGCGTGGTGGTGGGCGTGGGCGGTGCCGTGGGTGTGGGCGGCTGCTGCTCTGGTCCCGGGCATAGTAAGCGGCGGCGCCAGGCTCCCGGGGTTGGTGCAGTTGGCGGAGGCAGCCCGGAGCGTGAGGAGGTCGGTGCAGGCTACAACAGTGAAGATGAATATGAAGCAGCTGCGGCACGTATCGAGGCCATGGACCCTGCGACCGTAGAGCAGGTAAGGACAGCCAAGTGAGAATTTGGCAGGTATGACAAATAATGGGACCCCCTCCCGAGATTGAGGAGGAACCACACAAATGCTATTTGTGATTGCTCCAAGAGACTTAGCCCTTGTTTTGGGGGCTGATGTTCTCTGGTGGGAAAAGCCTTAGACACTATGTTTTTGTTTTTGTTTTTTTCCAGCGGGTACTTGGGGTTAGAGGTTCCAGATAAAGTGGGAGGCTTAAAGAAGGGCCTGAGCTCTCTTATAGGGTCCTTAGTTGTCATTCCAAACCCAGAAACCTTACATAAAGAAATTTGACATTCCCCTGGTGTTACAGGCAGGATGGAGTCCTTCCTGAGAGGGAGGTCTTGTGAATCTTGGGACTTGGGTCTGTCTTCAGTGGCTTGAGAGCTATTTTTCTCTGGGATAAGACTCCTAAGATTTCCTCTCCAGAGAACTCAAAGTGGTGACCTAACTGATGGGCCCTGAACATCTCCCAAAGAACACAAACACTTCCAGGAGTCAGAGACATTCTGCACACAGGGTGAGCCTCCTTTCCTTTGCAAGATGACAGGACCACTCAGCAGTGGATCCTTAGATCTCAAGAGTTCCTCCGCCTGCCTTCAGGGGCATGACACTCCGTCTTAGAATTGAGGGTTTCTCACACATGCTTTAGAGAGAGGAGTCTCCTGCGCGTCTCTCCAGGGATATAAGCTATCTTTTGGAGAGATAGCGTTATCTTCTCCCTTGGGGACAAGTGCCAAAATCAATACTCAGGGACTAGAGATTACTTGGGTACTTGATATTCATTTTTTTTTTCATGAGAAGGGTCTATGTTTCCTGTCTGTAGCTTCAGACTTCCCTCTTTGGCGGCAAAGGTCTGAATCTTTCTCAAGGATCTAAAACTTCTGAGTGATGGACTCTTGGCCCTTCCAATTCCCACCAAAAGCTTGAGACACCATCCCCTACAATAATGTGAGACCTTTCTACCTCAGTTACAATAACTAAAGTGTACCTTGGGGATTAACTTTTCATCTTTTTTTCTATAACCGGAGCCCACAGGCCTCTTCTTCCCCTTCAAAGACTTCTTGTCAGCAACATATGACCCTGCATTGGGAACACCACTTCTTGGAATGTGGTCAGTGTAAGGTTCTGTGGGTGAGGTCTGAGACCTTCTTGTGGGTGCCAGTCCTACCTTTTTAAGTGTTGAGACCCACTCTGCTAGGAACACTTGAGGTTTTCCTTAGGGACAGAAGACCTATATATACCTAGGAACTCTTGAGATTTCCCTTAGGGACAGAAGACCCATATATACCTCAGTGACTGCATCTCTGTAGATGAGGTCTGAACTTCCTCAAGGAATTTGAGCTATGTCTTGGGCACAGAATGACTCACCACCAAAACTGAGCCATAACATTCTTTCCTTTCCACATGGATGTAGGGTCCCTCAGGAACAGGGTCTTTAAATTTTACTTTACAAGCATTTGAGTTTTATCTTAGGTGTGTCAGGGTCTGATCCCTGCTTGAAGATCTGAGACCTGAATCTGCTCTGAAAGTACTATCATCTCACTTTAGACAGCATACATGTAATTCAGTCATAGGGACCTTTTTTGCTTTGGGAATTTGGGCAGATTCCCACTCTAGGTGACATGGGTAGGTTGGAATTCTGAGGAAAAGAGTGTAGGCCTTTTCCCAGGCTCTGGAGTCATTTCCCTTAGGGGTAAGAGATGTTTTTTGTTGGGAATTGAGGCCTGAGCACTCCCTTCTACTTGGGCATGAGACTTCTACTAGAACAGATCATACTTTCTCACCTGGGAGAGGACATGAGCTCATCTTCAGTGTGGCTGAACAGAAGCACCTGGGTTCTCTTCAGGTCAGGTTAGAACTCCTTAACCTGAGCCCACCTCAACTCAGCCAAGAAGATCCTCCAACTTGAAGTTTGAGGCCTGCCCTCTGACTGGGAAAGATTTCTAGCCTTGTTCAGCTGTGCTTTCAGGAACCAAGGAAATAATCTAAGCTTAGAACTCCAAGTGTTTTCTTCTTAAAGACAGGAAAGGGATTGAGGCATCTCTACTGGGAAATTTTCTCACTTCTCCCCCTTGGCTCAGGTAAGTCTCTATTTCACAGTGGATAGGGATTGGCAGCCTTAGAACCCTCTGTTTTTGCCTTCACACTCATAAATTTTGGCAGAGTAAATTATCTATCTGGAGTCACAGAGTCAGAACTAGGAGTTGTTTTTTTCTCTCCTGGTTGGGGTAAAGTCTCCTCATGAAAGAAGCAGCAGCCATAAAGCTCTGGTCCCAGTTAACGTAAAGTACCATTGCCTGGGTAACACAAAAAGCCACTTCGTTATACCCTAAAGTCCCACCCTTTTACACTTGTCGCCATAAGAATGTGGAAAGCTCTGTGGGCACATGAAACCTTCCAATTACAGGGGAGGGTCTCTCCAGTTCTTGGGAAGAAAAGGAGAAAGATGGTCCTCCTCCCCCTGCCTCACCTGGCCCAACTTGGGACCTTTTGGGGATGAGAGGAGGAGAGATGGTTCCTGCCACCCAAATCTTGGTCTAAAAGTGTCGCCAAGGTTTTTTAAATATTTTTTTGAGATAGGGTCTTGCTGCATAGTTCAGGCTGACCTCAAACTTGCAGGAATCCTCTTGCCTCAGGCTCCTGAGTGCTGAGGTTATAGGCATGCACTACCTGCATGGCCACCAAGGGTGTTTGCAGCCTGGAAGCCAGTTGGATCCCTTGGAGAGGGAGATGTTGAAAGGCAGTCTGTATGGTAAATCTTGTCCCAGTTCTGCAAATGTACCCCTGCTATCTTTAGGACTCTTTCCACCACTGGGGTCTGGGTGCTGGGGAGGCTGTCCTTTCCTAGGTATGGCCACCTTGCTGAGCCTAGTGTCTAAGAAAGATGAGTTGGAGGAATCCTGAGTTTGGGAAAAGAGCTCTTTGAGAAGGGCACATATGTGCATGCTGAAGTGGTGAAAAAGCCTGGGATTGGTATCGTGCACAGAGTGGGTTCCACTTCTGGGCCAGTCAGCCTTTACTGTGTGAATCAGAATAGGTTCTACTTGTGCTTTGTGTATCTCAGTATTCTTGATACTTAGGAAATGGGCTGGTTAGGTCGTGTTTAATTTTGGGATTTTAGGAAACTCAGTCTAAAGCCCTCTGGCCCATGGAGGTACCATTGAATGGTGTCTTTTAAGAACAGAGTTCCTTCTCTGTCTCTTCCCAGCCATCCAGGCAGGCTTAGCAGGCAGGACAAATGACCATGTAGGTTTGATGGATGGCAATTTTCGTGGCTAACTGTGCTGTGGTGAATAAGCTCAGTAGGATTGCCTATGGAGAGCCTGTTGGATATTGTGGATAGTTGAATGCAGACGAATTTCGACTTCAGAACAGGCCAGGCTTGAGTTCAAATACCAGTGTCCCCTGCTGAGCTGTTTTATGGCTGTAGGTAAAATACTTCCCTTTCAGCAGCCTTTTTTGTTTTTTCAGAAACCTATCCCTGTCTAGGATTATTGAGTGGTATCTGACTTGGCCCATCTTGGGTCTTGGCTGGTTCTTCCTCTTGCCCAGAATAAGTAGTCTGTCCCCACACCATCATAGTTTTTTCTAGGAGCCTTTGTCCACCCCCTAAGAACCCATCATTTGGTGTCTAGGCATCTGCCTGTTTCTTGAGCTCTTTTTTTTTTAACCATGTGGAATTGAGTAGCTAGCTCGTAGGGAGGTTGGGGGGTTATCCTTGCCTAAGCAACATAGATTTGCACCCTATTTCTGTACAAAGCTTTTTGTTGTTGGTTTTTTGAGACTTTGCATCATCTTGTCTTGCTATGTATCCCAGACTGCCCTTGAACTAACCTGCATCAGCCTCTCAAGTGCTGGAATTTCAACTGTGCACCACCACACTTGGCCTGCACCAAGCATTTGTGTGACCATCTAGTTTTTCTGGGTCTTTGTTTATCTGTCCATAAAATGGGTAGTGATGAGGAACGAGGACTGGACTCATTGCTCTAAATAAAACTACAGTCTTAATTCACTATTCCTTACTCCTTCCCCTGCATGAAAGTTTTAAGTGGGGCATATTGGCTTTTGGAAATCAGTTACCTTTTCAAGGATATTCTATATATTGTGTGTGTGTGTGTGTGTGTGTGTGTGTGTTGTACTGGGGATCAAACTCACGAACTTGTGCTTGCCAGGCAGGTGCTTATGCCTTTGAGCTAAATCTGTAGCCCCATTTTTGGGTTTTTAAAAATTAATTTTTTTGAGATAGGATCTCACTATCAAAAGATCAAGGTGGCCTTGATCTCACTACATATGTGACTCATGCTGGACTGGAATTCTTGGTGATGCACCTGGCTCAGCCTCCTGAGTTCTGGGATTACAGTCATGCACCACAATGCCCAGGTTTCTGTTTACTTTTGTTTTGTTTTTTGAGTCAGGGTCTCACTGTATAGTTCAGGCTGGCCTGGACACACTATGTAGGCCAGACTGGTCATGAACTCAAAGCAATCCTCCTGCTTCAACCTCCTGAGCACTGGGATTACAGACATGTGCTACCACACCCAGCTGTGCCCAGCTTTCTATTCACAGATGTGAAGTGCACAAATCAGTAACTTTTAGTATAGCAGTAGAATTGTGCATTCATCACTGTAGTCAATTTTAGAATATTTTCCTTATCCCAAAAAGAAACTGTATCTTTTAGTTATCATCTCCTAATTGCCTCATTCCCTTTCAGCCCCTTCCATCCCACTACTCTACTTTTTATCTCGATAGGGTTTGTTTTGTTTTGTTTTGTTTTTTTGTACCGGGGATCAAACTCATGACCTTGCACTTGCCAGGCATGCGCTTAAGCCACTGAGCTAAATCCCTGGTCCCCCCCGCTTTTTTTTTGAGACAGGATCTTGATATGCAGTTCAGGCTGGCCTTGAGCTCACTTTGTAGTCCAGGCTGGTCTTGAACTTGCAACAATCAGTCCTCCTGCCTCAGCCTCCCGAGTGCTAGAATTACAGGCGTGAGCCACCATGCCCAGCTCAGGGTCTTCTATTATAAATGTAAGTGGCATTGTATAATATACAATCTTTGACTTGGCTTCTTTTGGTTAGACTAATGTGTTCACAGCTCATTGTGGTATGTAAAATATCAATGCTTCATTCTATTTTATTGCTGAATAGTAGAATCTTGGGTTTTTAATTCCCTTGGTGGCTCAGTAATAGATCAGGGCCATGCTCTTCTTCCTTTCTTCTGCCCAGAAGGCTTCTTTTCATCCTTAGGGAGCAGTGTGCCTGTGTTTCTCATTGGATAAGTTGTCTGTGTTTTACCCATGGAGCCAAGCCAGTGTTCCCTGGGTATTTTGGAGGAGGGGATGGTTTTGGCAGCAGTGTTGCTGGGACAGAGCTGTGAGGCACAGAATACTAAATAGTTTTTGGATATGGGCTCTAGAAAGACATTTGTCCCCTGCTATTGCCTTCTTACCCTACTCCCTTTGCTGTTCAGTTTTAGCTCATTCACTCACAGGCTGGGTCAGCAGCTTCCCAGGCTGGGTGAAGGGATTCCAGGCCCTTGCTGCCTTAATTCTAATACCCACTGCCCCGAGGAAATGCTAGGAAGGTGGATTGTACAGAATGGGAGCTGTGCCATATTGTCTCAGTTATGAGGTCCCAGAGCTCAGACACTGACAAGTGCTGCAAGGGGATTATGTTCATTTCCGGTGGCTCTTGCAGCACATTACTATGAACTGGGTGCTTTAGAACAACAGATTGTATTCAGTCATGGTTCTGGTGGCTGGAAGTCCAAAATTAATTTCAGTGTGTCAAAATCAAGGTTTTGGGAAGGCCACATTACCTGCAGAGACTCAAGAGAGCATCCACTGCTTTTCTAGCTTTTGGTGACGGCCACCATTCCATGATCTGTGGCCACATAAGTCCAATTTCTGCCTATCTTTGCATCATCTTGTCCTCTGTGTATACAGTTTCCTCTTCTATACAGTCTCTGTCTCTGTCTTACAAGGTCACTAATGATTGGTTCATAGTCTTACCTGATACTCCAAGATAACTTTTCCATTCAAGATGTTTAATTTAGTCATGTCTACAAACCTACAGTACCTTCTCATTCTAAGGTACTACTTACAGGTTCCAGAGATAAAGTTTGATATCTTTGCTTGGTCATTAGTCTACTACTGATACGGGAGGGGAAGAGAACTCATTGTGTAGTCTCTTAATAGGCCAAGTTCTGTAATACTGTATTTGAGTCTGACCAGTAGCCCTGTTACCAGAGGCTTGTTATCCCCATTAAAGAGTAGAAAACTGGCCCACAGGGATTCATCTAAGTGGCTAATATTTGATGGACCTGGATGGCAACCTTAGTCAGTTGAGTTCCACAGCAACTTTACTTGGACCTATAGAACATTAGGTTGCAGTATTGTCTGGCTCCTATGATACTCTGATATCAGAGAGCTTTTCCCAGAGCTCTGTGAAGACTTAGACATAGGGAGGAACTCTCCCACAGGCTCAACAGTGAACTTGGAAAGTTCAGATCCTGGGCTTAACCTCCTCAGATCAGAGCAATGATATAACTTAAATTTACCTACTACTGGAAACCCTCTTGCCCTATTCGCACCAGCACTTATTAAACAACATTTTCTTCCCAAAGGGAGAGAGGAGCTAGAGCCCCAATTTTTCAGGTTGTTAGTACCTAGACTCATGGGTAGCTGATGGTCCAGCCTCTAGATCCAGGCCTAGATGCCAGTGTGGCACCTGTAGGACATAAACTTTCCTTGTTCAAGGGGTATACTCAAGCATCCTTCAGTTTTAGAGACAGAAACTG
Source organism: Hydrochoerus hydrochaeris (assembly GCA_004027455.1). Lineage (NCBI taxonomy): Eukaryota > Metazoa > Chordata > Mammalia > Rodentia > Hydrochaeridae > Hydrochoerus > Hydrochoerus hydrochaeris. The sequence goes on from PVLA01001850.1 coordinate 170,896, forward strand.
AATTTTCCCTGGACCAGCTGCCAGGCCTGTCTCTGCTATGGTTCATGGGGCTTCCTCACTTATCTCTACATTAGATTTTGCTTGTGCCTAAATCTCAGCTCCTGTGTACCTTTATAAAGTGAGGATACTGTTTCCTGCCACTTGGGTTGTGCTAAGACAAGTAAATGAGGTCAGTCACCTTTCATCTCTGGCATCTGGTGTGCAGCAGACATTTAGTTAATGAAAATTCATCTTTCTTACTGGCCTTTCCTTGTTTTCGTGCCTAGTCTTATTCAGGCTGTTGGCTCTGGTGAACACATTTTTGGGCTCTAGGCATCACTGGTATGATTTGTGGCAGAAGCGACTTCATTTCTTTTTTGTTTCACTTTGTTTTTGCTTTTTGAGACAGGGTCTTAGTATGTGGTTCAGACTGCTCTTGAATTTGTTATGTAGCCCAGGCTGGCCTCTAATTTGTGCACTCCTCCTACCTCAGTCTCCCGAGTGCTGGGATTATAGAGGAGCATCATCGTGCCTGGCACAGAAGTGACTTCATTTCTCTCATCAAGGTCTTAGTGTATTAGACTTTTGCTAAGGTGCTTGTCTTAATGGCAGGGTCAGGTCTATTCCTCTGTTTCACAACACCCCATGTTGGCCTCTTTTGCTGTCCTGCACACAGTGTGTATGGTTATTTTGTTTCCCTGCCCCTCCTTTAGCAGTTTGTGAGTTTATCAGGGGTAGAGACCAAGTATGATTCATTTCTTTGTCCTCATTGCCCAGCTCAGGTTCTGACTTATACCTTTGTTAGATGGGTAAGTGGGAGCTCCTTTTTATCTATTTATATTTTATTTTTTGTGGTACTGGGGATTGAATTTAGGTCCTTGAGCATGCTAGGCAAGCACTCTGGTGCTGGGCCATACCCCAGCCCTTTTTATTTTTATTTTGAGGTGGCTAGGTTGCCCAGGCTGCCATTGAACTTGTGATGGCCTCAGCCTGTTGGTTTTTCCCAGGTATGAGGGCAGAAGTTTGCCTGTCAGTTTTTTGATGTTTGCCTGTCGGTTTTTCACAGTATGAGGACAGAAGGTTGTTGTCTTACTTTTTTTTTTTTTAACAACTGTTCCTTGTGTCAGGTCTTGGGTTATGAGTACAATATCTGTAGGTCACCCCTGACTTGGATAGGCCCAATGCTTCTGGCAGGAGGCTGACCCTGTAGGGTAGGGATAGGCTTGGTGGTAACTGGCTGGAGTGTGCCAGTCCACAGCCTCCAAGGTGGGGGGGCACCTGGACTGCCAGAATGTTGTACCCAAGCAGGAGTCTTGGTGCTACCCATGGAAGCTCATTAACTGCTTCCAAGTGCCTTGGTCATCTCTGGAAATTGAGCCCACACCTTCCTGGGTTTGGTGGTGTGTAATTAGCAGAGGTGTTTTGGATCCTAAAACTACTCTTAAGTTTCTTGACAACTCTGTCAAGTAAACCACATACCTCTCATTTGATAGGAATCTGAGGCTTGGTGAGTTTAGCAGATTACCTGAAATCATGTGGCAAGTTAGTGACAGCTCATGTTGGAACCCAGAATTCTTGATCTCCAAACTTTTGTTTTGCTTTGAGACAGAATTTCATTGTGTAATTCAGGTTGGCCTTGAGCTCCCAACAATCCTCCTGCCTCAGCCTTATGAGTGCTGAGATGACAGGTGTGTACCACCATGCCAGGCTACTTCCAAGCTTAATGTTTACTACCCTTGCAAAGATTTCTCTCCTTTGGGGATGGGTTCTGTCCCAGGGGATGGGTTCTACTCCTTGCCTAAGCTGGGGACAAATGGCCTTGAAGAAAATTGAGACCCTCTGTGTGGTCAGCATTAGACTGGTTCCTTCCTGTAAATTCTCTGGATAGGGTGGTGTCCCTAAGGAGCAGGCTTGGGATTTTACGCTGTAATCTGTAGCTCTGTTGCTGAAAAAGGATGGCTGGTTCTGGTGGCCAGCAGAGGGCGCGAGGGGCCTGGGAAAGATCTGCTTCTGCTCTGTTCTGCTTTGAAAATGAGTTTTAAGTGGTACATGCTCATTAATTTTTAAAAATTCCAAAGTATAAATTGCACAGGTTCATTTAATTTGAGTCTTTGGGATCAGATGTGGTTTGGAATTTAGAAAACATTGAGAATTTAGAAAAGTTATCTGGTGTGTATAGTTTGTATTATATAACACTCCAGTAGGGTCTGGGGCAGCACCTCCTGGTCAAAAGCCTGAATATTTCTGTGTTGAAATTTTTGAGTATTCATCCCCAAATGGAATACCTGGGTACATGTTAATACTGGTCATGTTATGATACAAAATGAGTCAGATAAACACTGAGCCAGGCATGGTGGCAATACTTGTATAATAGCACTCTGAGAGGCTGGGGTAGGAGCATCAAACATTTGAGTTTAGCCAGAGCAACTTAGCAATTTAATGAGACTCTGTTGCAAATTTTACAGAATAAGATAACAAGGGCTAATGATATGGCTCAGTGCAAAGACCCTTTACTTGGTGCCCAATATCACACATGCACTTGCACACAGACTTTGTATTTTCTGTTGTTTTTCCCTATAAGATTTTTGGTGATCAAACCTTTGGGCTTTTGGGATTTGAGACAAGGAGCTGCATAGCTTTATAAAGAAAGGTTGTAAGGGAATATCACCTGTGACACCAACATGTAGAAATAGTATTTTGTGGTTTAGCCTTCTCACTTTTGTGTGTGTATGTGTTTGTGTATGTACATACTTGTAAACATAAGCATGTGTATATATGTTAAATGTTTTCAGTCACAAATGAGATTATAGCCAGGCGTGGTGGCTCATGCCTATAATCCCAGCACTCGGGAGGCTGAGGCAGGAGGATCATTGTCAGTTCGAGACCAGCCTGGGCTACAAAGTAAGCTCAAGGCCAGCCTGAACTGCATAGCGAGACCCTGTCTCAAAAAGACAAAAAAAATGAGATTATACTTTGCACACATTTTGGCTTATACATTGCATTTTAGAATTGCCCAACTGTCTGTTGGGTTCAGTCACTCCCTCTTCAGCATCTCCCAGGATGAAGCTCCTTGAAGTATAGCCAGATTCTCTCCTCAGGTACTTCCCCCACATCTGGGTCCCTGACTTCCTGGGCTAGGAGCTGCAAGGCCAGCAGGAGTCAGAAGCCAGATGGGGCCCTTCTGCGATCAAGACTTTCCCTGAAAGAAGTCTCCTACTCTTATGTGCATGGAGTGGTCAAGATGGGCCAAGAACTTTACCCTGCCCAGTGTTCTCTCTGCTAGTCATTGGGCCCATCAGGAGCTTGAAGGCAGGACACTGGGGAGGGGATACAGGCCTTCCCTGTTGCTGACCCCACCTCTTCCCTCCAGCAGGAGCATTGGTTTGAAAAGGCCCTACGGGACAAAAAAGGCTTCATCATCAAGCAGATGAAGGAGGACGGCGCCTGTCTATTCCGGGCTGTAGGTGAGTCTCTGCCTCAGCTCTCAAGGGCTTAGGGCTGTGCCTGAGTTGTGTTCTAGTTATCAGGAGTAACCCCTAAATTCTGGTTGAGGCAGAGTTAGCTGATGTCTTAGGGTCTTCAGGCTTAAATTAGTATCCAGTCTCTAGTTCTGGGTCATGAAACAGTGTGGTGGTATGAGTCATAAGGACATCAGTGGTAGTGATGAAGAGAATAATGTGCCTAGGGACAGATTGCTCTTCTGCTATTACAGGGAACCCTGTTAATTCTCCCCTGAACTAGGTGGATTTAGGGATTATTATTGCTTCCATTTGTCAGATGGGAAGCTCACAGCTAGAGAATGACTTGGCCAGGGGTCACACACAGATCATATATGATAGAGTTGAAATTTGGAGTCTGGATTAGATTAGATTAGTTTGAGACTCATGCTGTCAACCATAGCACACTGTGTAATTCTGGCATATTAGTCACTTGGATTTGTACTCAAACCCTATCTGGTGTGTCTAGGGAAAGTCTCTGTATTCACCCCCTTCCCCACGTGTGTGTGCATGAAACTAGATCTTTACAAATTCTTAGTTTTTTACAGAAAAGATAGAAAATACTGATCCCTTATATGTCCATCATCCAGCTTCAAAGTAGTTAAAACACAGCTAGTGTTTTTCTCAATGCCCCACCCACTCTCCCCTGAAACGAGACTATTTTTAAAGCAAAACTCTGACATGGCATCATTTCATTCATAAATTTTCTATGCATTTCTCTGACAGATACATACTGTCTTTTAAAAACAATCAAAATGCTATTATTGCACTAACAGAATTAATAATTTCTTTATACTATCTGCTAGCCAGCCTGAGCTGGATCTTTGAGGCACTTCCGGTTCTGAATCTGTGACCCAACAAGTTGTCTTCAGGTTCCATGTTGTTATGAAAGGGAAATTGGGAGTGTGACCTGTTCCTCATGTTGATTCTACTGTCTCCCAAGGTATAGTACCCTAATAGGAGCTTTGAACCCCATGGGAGTCAGAAGTAGCTTCTAGTTCTGATCCTGACTCAACTGCTGTGTGGCACTTGGCCTCTATTTCCCCCTCTGTGAGATAATGATGTTCTCAAGAGGTCCTTTTTTAAGTTTCCTTTGGGTCTGCTTTTCTCTTTGTCTCTCCCTCCACCATTGTCAACCGGTGGACTGGACTCCTTGCAATGTCTCTGATTCTTGGTGTGACCTTGGGAAAGCAGCTGTTTTTTCCTAAACTGATTTCCTTAGCTATAAGGTGAGGCTAAAAGACCCCAATGTTAAGCCAGGCATGGTGGTACATACCTGTAATCCCAGTATTTGGTAGGCTAAGGCAGGGGAATTGAAAGTCAAGACCAGCCTGGGCTACATAGCAATTTGAGACCAGCCTAGAGTATTTACTAAGACCCTATCTCAAAAAGAGAAGAAAATGTCTTTACTTTGCTAAATCTCTTATTTGCCTGACACAATAGAACAATTATGATAAAAATTTTAGAGCTTTTAGTGATCCAAACAGCCCCCTGCAGCATTTGCCACCACTGCAGTAGAATAGCATGGGGTAAAGCCTGGATGCTGAGGTGCCACCCGAGCTACAAATGTTTGTTTAAGGATTCCCTTGAGCTAGAAAAACTCCCAACTATCCAGCCCCTGTCCTATGGTTGATGTTCTTGCTTTGTGGAAAAAGAACTCTTTAGAGGCATCTTGGATGAAAGAAGGCAGAGAAAGAACAGATGGAGGCACTAGTTCTGGCAGCAAGACTTCAGGCTGCTGGTAGGGCTGCTGGTAGAGTGTGTATCTGAGTTGTGGGTAGTCACAGGTAGACTTTGAGACTAGTTAAGACCTTGTGTGCACAGTAACCCTGTTGAGAGGCAGTGTCTGTGCATGTGTGTCTATCTAGCTATCCTCCAAATACCCCTGCCCCCCCATCCCACTGGGGCCTTCCAGTAAGGGGCCACTTACAGGAAGAGCTGACCGCAGCAGGTTGAAGGCCTTTCCTTATCAGCATTATGGCTGCACGTTTCCCCTGACTCGGCTGCCCTCAGCTTTGCTCTGTAAAACCTCAGAAGTTTCATGCCCTCTCTCAGAAGTGCATGGCCCCTGGTCTCTAGGCTTCATCTAGAGGTTTCCCTGGTGCAGAGTACATAATACATGTGCTTGGGAGGGGGACTTTGTCCCCAGGCCTCATGTGTCTCCATCTTTTCAGCCTCGCCTATACAGAGACAGATGGCAGTTACCTTAGGCTCTGGTGCAGGTACTGATTATCCTGCCATGTGTTGAGTAGTGGAAGAAACACATGACTGAGAGATGGGTGGGTAGGTTGCAAACACAGGGGGGCACTTTATTGTTTCTCCAACACCTACTATGTGCTAAGCACTCAGCTGGTTGCTGTATGCTCACGTGTGAAATTTAGATCATTGTTCAATGAGTCAGAGGAGAAGATTGAGGTTCAGAAAAGCAGGGCTTGGTATGTATAGCTCAGTGATTGAGTACTTCTCTAGCATTTGCAAGGCTGTGGTTTTGATCCTTAGCACGCCTGCCCTGCCCTGCTCTGCATATACACACACAAAAAGGGAAATGATGCACTCAAAGTAATCAGTAGCAGAGCTGGATATGTGTCTCTTCTTGTCTCCCTCTCTATTCTCCTTCCTTTCTCTCCCTCCCTCCCTTTCTCCCCTGCCCCTTCACGTGTGTGTGTGTGTGTGTGTGTGTGTATGTGTGTGTCTTGGTCTGTCTGTCTGTCTCTCTTTCTGTCTCTCAATCTTGCTGCACTGCCCAGGCTGATCTCAAACTCGTGGGCTCATGCGAGTCCTCCTGCCTCTGCCTCCAAAGTAGTTAGGATGATAGGAATAAGCCATCATAACCCCTTCCATTGCATCCCTTCTTTCTGGGCCTGGCTGTCCTGTGTGAACCAGTATCCATTGCTCAGACCCAGTTCTGACCCACTACCTCCTCTTGGGTATCTGTGAGCATGAGGAAGGCTTGGGTGGATGGAGGTGGGAGCCTGAGTTTTGGAAGTAATCTGTGGCTCACCCTGCTCTTACTATGCTCAGATAACCTCCACCTGGAAACATGAGTTTGCTTTTCATTCTTCCTCCCTTGTTCTTTGCCTCCATGTGGCTTTGACTCAGCAGAAACCTTTGATCCTGGCCATGGCTCTGGTGTTGGCCTCTGGATGAAGTGGATACCACATGAATGTGTCTGCATGGGCCACAGGGGAACAGTTGGTGCTGTGCATGTGATGGTGATAGAACCCAGGAACATTAGCTAGATCCACTCTTCTGGGCCTTTTGGTCATAGAACATGAGTGGTCATCAGCACTGGGACAGATGGATCTTAGATCAGGTTTGTTTTGTTTGTGGTACTGTGATTGAACCCAGGGCCTTTGTACTGAGCCAAGTCCCCAGCCCCCCCCACCTCCCTTTGAGACAGGGTCTTTCTGTGTAGTACAGGCTGGACTAGAACTCACTGTGTAGCCCAAGCTGGCCTTGAACTCATGGCGAGCCTCCTGCCTCAGTGCTCAGCACTGAGAATTACAAGCTTGCACTACCACACCCAGCCCCTTTTTTGTTGTTGTTGGTTTTTGTTTGTGTTTTTTTGTTTTGTTTTGTTTGGTACTGGGGATCGAACTCTCCTCACACTTGTCAGGTAGGCGATTACACTGCTGAGCCAAATCCCTGGCCCTCTTTTCTTTTTTCTTTTTGAGACAGTCTCACTATGTGGGTTCAGGCTGGCTTTGAACCTACTATTGTAGCCCATCCTGGCCTACAACTTGCAATGTTGATCCTCCTAGCTCGGCTTCCTAAATACTGGGATTATGGGTGTGTGCACTATACCTGGATTGATTTATAAATGGAGAAGCTGATGACTCGATAAAGCACAGACCCTGTTCTATGTATCTAGGTCATATAGCCAGTGTCAGAACATCAGTGTGTGAGGGTGAACCAGGCAACAGAAGGAGGAGATCCCCATGGGCTGTTTCCTGTACATGAGCTTCCTTTGACCTCACTCTGCTGCATCCTTATGTTTTTCATCTGTGCCACAAGGACTCCTTGAGTGGAGGAGCAGTCTCCGGGAGCAGGATCTGTAGTGCTGATGGGGTAGTTGGGGCTACAGACCAGGTCATACCCTAGCTGCTTGACAGGTGGGTGGGGACCTTTTTCCTGGTTTCTCAAGTGAGGCCAGGGTTCCCACTGGCACAGGAGGGCAGTGGAGAGTAGGCAAGATTGCTTCTCCTGATATTACATTCACTCACATTTGAGTGGTTTGTTTTTAGGTTCCCTGAAGACAGTATGCTTCCTTTTCTGTCCTTAGCAGAACTTGCTGTGGCTCTTTTGCCAGACAGGCAAGTGATAACCTGGGAAATAGGTGGTTCCCTAGCTCATAAAGTGAATGGAAGGGCCCTGTACTTAAGGTTCTTTAGAAAGAGAATCCAGAGTCTTATGTTTTGCTTCTCCACATAAATCTGGCAAATATTAGTTACATTTTAGGTAACCTGAGGAGGAAGGACTTCCCCCAGGCAGCAGAAGAGAGGCTGAAGGCAGATCTGTTAAAGCATTAGTCATACTACGTCCCACCTACCGTGGTAAAGGCTAGGAAGGAAGTGGGGAGGTTCGGGAGGTTCCTGAGTTTACACAACCTCACATCTTGTGCAGGCTTCAGTCTTTCCTGGTTGCTGGCAAGGTTCAGTCTGCTCATTGCATGTAATAGTTCTCTGTTGTGGGGTTTATTATTTGGGTGTTTTGTATCATAATAAATTTGGCATACCCTGCTGGCTGTATGTGGGTACACATGTGCATTTCTCCTCTGAAGGTACCTTTCACTGCTCAGGGATGAAAGAAATGTGGTGTGTGTAGGTGTAGGTGGATGGGGATGGGGGTAAGGTTTGTGCTGACCTCTGTGGTCCTAAGGAAGGGTACAGTCCCTGACTGATATCGTAATCTGCCTAGTCCTAGACTTTCCTGGGTTCCAGATGATTCCTGCTTGTGCTGGTGAGAACACTGAGGTAGACAGGATCAGGCCACCCCTAGGAAGTAAGGTGACTAAGGTGATAGGTGGCTTGAGTGAGGGATGGTAATGTCCCTTGTGGCCCAACTTTACCCATTGAGAGCCTGGTTTCACCTTCAGTCCCTCTACTCCACCCCAAATGTGTGATCTGCTGTTCCATATTTCTGTGTCAGTGTCTTTAAAGTAGGATTGAGAGAGGCTAACAATCTAATGAGTTGGAGTGTGAAAAGCCTTTGGCAGCTGGGCGAGGTGGTGCATACCTGTAATCCCAGCACTCAGGAAGTTGAGGCAGGAGGATTGCTGTGAGTTTGAGGCTAGCCTATGCTGCAGAGTTGAGTTGAAAGCCAGCCTGAACTACACAGTGAGACCCTGTTTCAATAAAAAAAGCATTTGGTGGAACCAGTTATTGTATTTTGCTAAGGAGTTCTGAGCCCTGTTTAGGATGGGAACAGAGGTGGGGAGGGGACCCTTTCCAGCTGGACCCTGAGAGGGGGACAGCAGGTGCAGATGGCCAAATGCAGCATCAGCAAGAGGAGTTTCAGTTTCTGTCAAAACAAGTTCTCTGAATTCCCCTATCTGCAGATCCATTGTGTCACTTTTCCCCACCTTGGTCCCCTCACAGGGAAGTCTGGCCTAGCCCTTAGCCCCATGTGCCAACCTTCTAGGAGGAGGAGGACTTCGCAGGAAGCAGAGATGGAGCTAAGAAAGTTAGAAAAGCTAGTTGCCCTGTGCCGGATGCTTTTTCTTGCTTCCAACATTAAATAAATCCTTGTGTTTTTCCTTGTTGGGGAAGTGCTTTTTCAGAGTTCTTGATTTTCTTCCATATTAATGATTCCAAAATGAGGATCCAGTTTATAATGGGGATTCCCCCAAAAGTGGTGATGAGTGTAGAAGAGTCATAACTGGCCTATACTTAGGGGGTGTGGTGGCACACACCTGTAATCTAACCACACTGGAGACTGAGGCTGGAGGATCCTTGTCAATCCAAGGCCAGCTTAAAACAAAAGACCCTATTTGGGAAGACTGTTACTAATGTGATACAAATTTAGGTGCTAAAGTTTTGAACAAAGAACACAGAGGGTAGGCTTGTGGACCTTTGGATTCAGCAAGAAAAGAGAGCCAGTCATGCTTGCAAGAGGACGGACAGCCTCTGCTCTGCGTTTGGGGCTTTCCTCTGGCAGAGGAAATGTAACAGAAATGAGGAAATGCTTAACAGTGGTTCCACAAGCATGCTGGCTGGTTTGTAGGTAACTAGCAGTATGATGGAGTCATGATCTTTATGACAAATGGAGCTCTCAGTTATAGTCTCCACAACAAACACCCCATTATTGGAAGAAGAATTATTGTCCCCACTTTATGGATAAGGACATTTCAACCAGTGGAGTTTAAAGGCCTTGTCCAGTGTCACACAGCCAGAAAATGGCAGGGTCTTGCTGCCGGGTCATGGAGTCACTGGCATGGAAAAGGAGAAGAGCTTCATGGAGTTCTGCCACAGGTCCCTTTCCTGTCCCTTTAAAAAAATTTTTTCCTGCATCTGTCTCCCTTGCCTACCAGTGTTCACTAATCCTTCCATAGGAGGTATGTGTTCTCCAGTACTTGAGCCTGACTACGGACCCTGATTAACTCCTTTACTTCCATCTCAGTTCCTGTTTACTACAGCTGCAGACAGCACTGCCTACAGACTTCCCAAGCTCAGCCTACAGAAATAGTTTCTCTAGCAGCCCAGGTGGCCACAAAGCGCTCTGTGGTCCTGACTTCTAAGAAAGGCATCAGCAGGGGGCCCCCAGCCTGTGTTGAGGACCTGTGACTTGCTGGAAGTACCTGTGGGGTGGTGGGGAGTATGTGGCTGCAAAAGCCACATCCTTGTTTACATCTGTGAAAGGGCTACCCCATGCTGCCTTCACAGCCCATTCCCCCCATTGTCCAGCTCCTCTCACCTCCAGGAGTACTTGAAACAGGCAACCCAATTTGTATCTTAGTAGCCTTTGTCTCTTATCACACCAAGCCCTTAACAGCAGGAAGGGGCGGATAGTTTAGGCCTTCTTTTGGCATGTTTTCCAGAGCTAGGCTGCAGGGCAAGGAAGAGCTCTGCAGGTTTCTTTTGTGCCCTGCCCCTGCCATGGTGCTCTAGGGAGATCCCATCAGAGCAGTGGCCCTAGGGGGAAACAAAGGGAAATTCCCTCTTGGTAACTGTCAGTGGAAATATGGCTTGCTTAATCTTTAAGGCTACTTTAATTTCCTAGAGAGAAGTGCTCCCTGGATCCCCAGTCTATCACCTCTGCCTCTCGGAACTGTCCCTGATTTCCATTGCTGTTACTGGGGCCTGAGGTGGGAGTGGGCTTAGGTGAACTGCCCTCTGCTGTGGGTCAGAACCTTTGAGAAATGCAGTGAAAGAGGTGCTCTGGGGGTGGGGAAGTGTGTCGAAGATACTTGTGGGCACCGGTGGAGAGTAGGGGTGCTGGTGCATTCCTGTAATTCCAGTACTGTGAGAAGCTGAGGCAACAAGGTTAACAAGTTTGAGTCTGGCCTGGGCAACTTAGTAAGATTCTGTCTCAAGAAAGGAGGAGGGATATAGGTCAGTGTGAAGTTCCTGAGTTCAATCTCTAGTATTGTCAAAAAACAAGCAAACAAACTTGGGGAACTGGAGTATGAGTCAGTAGTGCATGTGCAAGGCCCTAGGTTTGATCCCTGGTAACACACACACACACACACAAACACACACACACACACACACACAAAGAACACACTGCTGTTTGAGAAGTAGATAGTAAAGTTAATGGAGAGGGAGTCCTAAACTGGTCATGGTGGCACATGCCTACAGTCCCAGCACTTGGGAGGCTGAGGCAGGAGGATGGAAAGAGGGTCCTAAATGGGGTATGGTGGCATATACTTGTCCCACTACTTGGGAGGCTGAGGCAGAAAGATTGCCACAAATTTAAGGGGAGGCTTGGCTACATAGTAAGTTCAAGGCCAGCTTGAATCACATAGGGTTCCTGAGACCCATTGTCAATAAACCAGAAAGAAGAAAAAAAAAGGTCCTAAGGAGAGGAAACAGCATGTATGATGATCCTTAAGCTGGCAGAGGGAGTCTGGTTCCTTCTTAGTTTGACTAAATCCTATGGCACCTGGATCATTTGGGCCAATAGCTGCCCTTCCTGAATTAAGGCAAAGTGCATGTGTGTTTTATCTCTTACTACACTGCATACTCCTTGAATGTGGAAACAGGATTTTACTCATATCTGTCACCTTCACAGACCCCCAGTTTTAAGCCTCCCTACAGAGAAGGGGATCCTGATTTACGTAGTGACTTCTCTGTTGCAAGCCCACTGCTAGTCACATTGCATCCATTATCTCTTTTGAGTCCCGTAAGAGGCCTCCAAGCTTATTATCCATCTCATTTCCATTTTATAATTGAGATATACAAGGCTCTGAACTCTTGAGTCACTTGCCCTTGACCATCAAGCACACTAGTATCTGGAGGAACTAGATTTAGAGCTCTTCTTCTCACCTCCCCAATTTCTCCCCTTTCTCCTTCGTGTCTGTCTTTTCTTCTTTGCCTTCTTTTTTTTAGGGGGCTAGGTACTGGGAATTGAACTGATGACCTCATGCTTGCCAGGCAGGCACTTGTGCTGCTGAGCTAAATCCCTGGCCCAACTTCCTTGCCTTCCTGACCCATATCTCTTTTTGTTTTTCCCTTGTTCTTTTTTGGTGCTAAGGACTGAACCCAGGGCGTTTTGCTTAGCACATTCTATCCCTGAGCCGCACTCCTAGCTAATCATTTTATTTTATTTATCGGTTGATGGGGGTGGGTGTTGAGACAGAGTCTTGCTATGTAGTTCAGGCTGGCCTTGAACTCACTATGCAGCCCAGGCTAGCCTCAAACTCAAGTGGTCCTCCTGCCTCAGCCTCCTGAGTGCTGGGATTATAGGCATGTGACACCACACCCAGCTGATCTTTTTATTTTAACCTGCAAAGGCCATGCTGATTCTTGGATGTGAGGAAAACTGAATTCCAGAGTCGACTTGGTGCAGATTGAGTCTCTGTGACCTTGGACAAACCATGAAATTACCCACAGTTTTAGTCTCCGCATGTGGGAATTGAAGAGTGTGGAGTGCATTGTGCCACTTACTGGACTTAGAAGGTTATTGCTTTGTCTGATTGATCAGGTGTACCCCAGTCATGTTCTTGAGAGACTGTGATTGTATCAGTCTTAACTATACTCTTTTGGTCAGTATTATCCCTATCTGCCTTTTTTCCATGACCCATTCCAGCTCACAGGGGCAAAGATTCTCCAGGCCTTAGGGTAGGAAAGGGAGTTTACCTCATCCCCTAGCCTCCCCTCCCTCAAAAATGTCCTATGACTCGAAACTTTTCTGTGGTGGCGGCTCTCACCCTAGCCTCTTCTTTCTTCTATCCCTCCAGCTGACCAGGTGTATGGAGACCAGGATATGCATGAAGTTGTGCGAAAGCACTGTATGGACTATCTGGTGAGACACTGGTTTAGCATTTGGTTAGAGACGGGTTGAGAAATCTCCATTGCATGTAAATTCTGACTTCCCAGTCTATTCTGCAGATGAAGAATGCCGACTACTTCTCCAACTACGTGACAGAGGACTTTACCACCTACATCAACCGGAAGCGGAAAAACAACTGTCACGGGAACCACATTGAGATGCAGGCCATGGCAGAGATGTACAACCGGCCTGTGGAGGTGTACCAGTATAGCACAGGTACTTCTGTAGTGGGTAGACGAGGGACTAATGGTGCCTGGTCTGAGCCTGCCATACCCGGCCCCCTGTGGATGCTCCCTCTTTTTCTTTCTCTGCAGAACCTATTAACACATTCCATGGGATCCATCAAAATGAGGATGAACCCATTCGTGTCAGCTATCATCGGAATATCCACTATAATTCAGTGGTGAATCCTAACAAGGCCACTATTGGTGTGGGGCTAGGCTTGCCATCATTCAAACCAGGGGTAAGTGGGTGTCTGTGCCCAGGATGGCTGTTGGATATGGACGAAAACATCTTTCTCCTCTCAGGGTCTCCCCTTAATTCTCACATCTGTATGAAATTGGTGGCTTTGCCAGGTGTGGTGGTACACACCTGTAATCCCAGCACTCATGTGACTGAGGCATGAGGATTACCATGAGTTCGAGACCAGCCTAGACTACATAGTTCAAGGCCAGCCTGAAGTATATTGAGACCCTGTCTCAACAAACAGAACAAAAAATATTAGGTAGTTATCATAGATCACTGCTGAGGGCTCATTCTGTGGTTTCAGTTGGCTTGACCTTGAGTTGCCTTGCTTGTCTTTTGTGCCTAGTGAAAAGTGGCACTTTAGGATATGAAGTCTTGTTTGGGGACATTAAGCCAGGGCTTGGTCTGGATATCTCACTGTCTACCTAGATTTTTCTCCCAGACTCTGGCATCTATAAACAGCTCGAGTCAGAGAGACTTGGACTGTATGTTGGCCCCCTATTTACTGGCTGTGAATTTAGGGCATATAGTATGAGCACTCAGCTACAGCTCAGCTGATACAAAGAGCACTTTGCACCAGCCCTGGGACTCTTGTAGGTGTCAGAAGGTGGCACATTCTCTTTCTTTTTGTTTGTTTTTGTTTTGTTTTGTTTTGTTGGGGTTTTTTGGTCTTTTTGAGACAGGATCTTTCTGTGCAGTTTAAGCTGGCCTTGCGCTCACTTTGTAGCCCAGGCTGGTCTCAAACTCATGGTAATCCTGCCTTAGCCTCCTGAGTGCTTGGATTGCAGGCATGCCCCACCACACCCCACTGTAGTGATGCATTTTCCCACATCATGCTGGTTGATTTCTTTCCACCCTGTCTATCATCAGTAGGCAGCTGGGGAAGATTTTGAGGTCTTTTATTCAGGTTTTCTTCCCACAAACAGAAAGTGCGCCTACCTCATTTTAGGAAACACCCTAACACTAACACACCCTCCAACGTAGGGGGATTTTTGTTTTCTTTTTTTAATATACTTTATTTTAGAAGTTTTTGATTTTTAGAGTTACTGTGCAGATATTACTGCTTCCATATGTTCCAATATGATTAACATATCAGAATAGTACATTGGTCATAATTAGTGAACCAGTATGGATATATTATTAACTGAAGACCACATCTGATTCAGTTACCTGATGACCTTTTTCTGTTCCACCCGATGACCTTTCTCTGTTCCAAGATCCTATCCAGAATGTCACCTTATATTTTGTTGTCCCCTTTGAGTTCTTGTAACTGTGAGTTTCTCGGAATATCCTTGTTTTTCTTTTTGATCTATTTACAGATTATAGTTTGGCCTTTCTGAGAATGTCATATAATTCTAATCATATAGTACATCTGTAGCTTTTTCAGATTTTTTCACTTTATGGTTTTAAAATTCTTCATGACTTTCCTGGATTTAAAGATTTGAATGTTTTGAGTTTTTCTGATTAATAATTTTAATTTAGAACAGTTTTAGATTTACAGAACAATTGTGAAACGAATACAGAGTTCATATCTAGTCCCCTTCTCCCTGCACAATTTGGCTATTATTAGCAATCTCAGATGACTCTAGTCCCTTTGTTAGGATGTATAAACCAATGTTGATACATTGTTATTAATTGAAGTAACCATGCCTCCTTTTCTGTGACAGTTTCTCACATTCATCTTGTTTTGAGGACCTTGACATTTTTAAGGACTACTGATGAGGTGCATTGTGGGAAGCTCTTTTAGAATTTGTTGAGTTTTTTTTAATGATAGCAAAGTTTTATTAAAGGTAGGGAAAGAAGCAGACTTGGTAGAACGAGTAGTAATCATGTCCATTGTTCTTATGATTACACTGGGAATGTGGGTTTGGGGAGGAAGGTGACAGAAGTGACATTTTCATTACATTATATTGAGAGTATATGCTGGGTTTCATTACATTATATTGAGAGTATATGCTGGGTGTGGTGACACATGCCTGTAATCCCAACACTATGGAGACTGAGGCAGGAGGATTACCACAAGTTCCAGGCCTGCCTGGGATATGTAGTGAGTTCAAGGCCATTCTGAATTACAGTCTGAAAAAATAAAAGTACACAAACAGAACATACTGGAAATGTGATTATGACTTGATGTCCTTGGTCACCTGGTATCTGGTGTTCGTCAGGTTTATTCACTTTACTGTTACTCTGTTCCACCTTTTCCATACTGTACTGTTAGGAAGGAATCACACTTGGAGTATACTATCTATGCAAATTATTTGGAATTGTTCTGCAAGGGAGATGGGTTTCTTACCCCCGTTTACTAATTTATTCATTTATTCATTTGTATCACTATCCACATAAAGATATTCATTTTATATTTTGTGTTATACTGTCATTGTGCTTTTATTTTGTTGCTTAGATTGTTCAGACTTTTTTTTCCTCACAAACACAAGGCCTTGTGTATGCCTGGGAAGTGCTCTAGCACTGAGCTTCACCCTCAAACCCCTGTTACAGCATCTTTTTTTTGGTGCCAGGGATTGAACTCAGGACCTCACCTTTGCCAAGCAGGCACTTACTGCTGGGCTAAACCCCCTGCCCCTACAGCATCCTTTTAAAGAAGCACATCCTTACTTTTCAGTGCTACAAGTTGTTCCAGGTTCATCTTACACATTTACTTCTACAATCAGCCATTTTTCCAAGGAGCTCTAGAAATTTTATTGGAGGTTTTATTTATTTGTTTTTCCAAATCCTTTTTATTTTAAGGAGAAAAAGGCAGAAAAAAACCCTAAAACAAAATTTCTAAACACATCAATCGAGACAGCAATGGTACATACATTGTACATCGTCATGCCCAAATCATTCACCCAGAGCACATCTGTGTTCAGTTGCCCAAACAATACCAGTACAAATCCTCCTATTTAGTGAACCCAGAGAAATCTGTAGTATAACTGTCTTAGCTATTCTTTTTTATACATATGTTCTTTCAGCTTCTCACACTAACAAGACAATAAGATATTTACACGTGTATTATTTAAGAAATTTCTATATGTAACCATTTCAACCAACAAATCCTTTACCATATGCATCATCCTAGCTTTCTGGTGTTCTTCAGTAATTTCACAATCAATGGTAAGAAACCCAGCCCCACCACCCCAGCATGTATTTATTTACTCAGCTGTTACTTGCATGGAGAGGGCAGACTCATTAACCCATACCCCCTAGAGCACAAGTGATATGCACAGTTCTTTTGCCTTTGGTATTACAGATTCCATTCATTGCCAAAGTGACTTAAGTCACCCACCCACCTACCTGAAGTTATTGCATACATTTGTAATTCATTTAGTCTTAAATCACATTCTGCATTCCAGGTGGGATCTCTACCTCCTAATGATCTTTTAAAAAAACCCAGCATACATTAGGGTTCAGTCTTTGTTTTGTAAAGTTCCTTGGGTTTTTACAAGTGCATAACAATATCATGTATCCACCATTACAGGATCATTCAGAATCTTTTCAACCACCCTCCTGTTCTCCATCTGTTTGCCTCCCTTCCTCCAGCCTCCTGCAACCACTAATTTGTTTATTGACTGTGGTTTTGCTTTTTTTCAGAATATCATATAATTGGAATCATACAGTATGAATTCTTCAAACATTTAACAGTACGCACTGTTTCATTTAACAGTATGCATTAAAGGCTTTATCATGTGTTTTCATGGCTTGTTAGCTTGATTCTCTCTTATCACTACTGTTCCATTTATGGAGGCACCAGTTTGTTTAACCATTCACCTATTGAAAGACATTCTTGGTTGATTCTAGCTTTCAGTGATTACGAATAAAGTCTCTGTTAACTGCTGTGCGCAGGTTTTTGTGTGGACATAAGTTTTTAGATCAGTTGTGTAAATGTCTAGGTGAGAGATTGCTGGATTTGAAGACCATGTTTTGATTTATAAGAAACTGCCAATCTCTTGGTTGTACAGATTTGCCTCCCCACAATAATACAGTAAATAAAAGTTCTTGTTGCTCCACACCCTTTGAGCAATTAATCCTGTCAGTGCTTTGGATTTTAACCATTATTTTGGGAGTTTAGTGGTATCTTGTTGGTTTTTGCTTTTGAGTCTTTTGTTTTTGTTTTTATTTTTTTAAGACAGGATCTTTCTATGTAGTTCAGGCTGGCTTTGACCTACGTACCTTAGGCTGCCCTCAAATGATCCTCGTCTTAGCCTCCTAAGTGCTGGGATTACAGATGTGTACCACTGTGCTTTGTTCATTGCTGTTTTAATTTGTAATTTCCTAATGAAATGACACTAAGTATCTTTCTTTTAAAAATCAGTAACTGAGGTACATTCTCATGCTGAGAACGTCGTTACATATGCTGTTTGCCATCTGTGTATCTTCTTTGTTGAACTATGTGTTTAAGATTGTTTGCCTATTTTTAATTTTTTTGTAGTGCTAAAGATGGGACCAGGACCTTTCACATGTTAGACAACTAAGTGCTTTAGCATTGAGCAACATTCCCAGCCTGTGTTTGCCTGTTTTTAGTTGACATGTTCTAATGGAAATTTATATACTCTTTGGAAACAATTTCAGTGCATATAGTTCAGGCTGGTCTTGAACTCACTTGTGTGGCCCAGGCTGGCCTCAAACGTACAGTGATCCTGCTGCCTCAGTCTACTAAATACTGGGATTACAAGAGTGCACCACCATGCCCAACTTTATACCTTTTCCACTATTCTCCACTGTAGAAAATTACTTTTTAGCTCATTACTTAGCTCGTGCAGTATGTGGTATGTATGTCTGTATTAAAGGAGTGTTAACTAAAGCTCCATGCAGCAATACTTGCACTCACTCCATGTATTATATTCTGATATTTTCTTGATATTTTCTTTTTCTTTCTTTATTCTTTTTTTTTTGGTACTGGGAATCAAACTCAGGAGCCAGGCAGGCGCTGTGCTGCTGAGAGCTAAATCCCAGCCCTCTGTTCCGTTTTTTTTTTTTTTTAAATGATAGCTTCTCTTACAGCCCGACACATAGTACTGTCATAGAATGTCTTACAACTCAGTTCTCATATCATGTTCATACTGTTCCCCATTCCTTCATGCAACTTCACAGCTTCCCTAGCCCCTCACATCTTGACTGGTCCCTCCCCCATTCTGTGTCCATGTAGCTCACTTCTCTAAGTCATCTTTTCTCTTCAACCATCTGGGCATACATGAGGAAAGCCTTGGCTTTGTGAAACTAGAGTCATCACTAAATGGGGCTTCTGGAAATTTAGGCCTATGCTAGAGGGCCCCTGGTCCCCCAGGGTGGTAACCCCAGCTTGTTTTGGAATTGGGCCAGGGATTTTGAGTGGAGGAATTTGTAATGACAGGTATTACAACTCAAGTTTGTTTTCCCCCAGTTTCTGATAAATACACAGTCTGTCCAGAAGGGTGCTCAGTGAGAGTACCTGGCTTCCTGTCTCCTGCTGTCAGTCCCTGTGAAGCTACATTCCTCAACTAGTTCTGGCTCTTGGCCAGGTTCAGGATGTCATCCACATCCCTGTTCCTCTGCCCCCTTGCAGTTTGCAGAGCAGTCCCTGATGAAGAATGCCATAAAAACTTCAGAGGAATCATGGATTGAACAGCAAATGTTAGAAGACAAAAAACGGGCTACAGACTGGGAGGCCACAAATGAGGCCATAGAGGAGCAAGTGGCTCGTGAATCCTACTTGCAATGGCTGAGGGATCAGGAGAAGCAGGCCCGCCAGGTCCGAGGCCCCAGCCAGGTGAGTCATGGGCTGCCTTTGGCCTGGCCATAAACCCCTTAGCTTCCCATGCTTTGCCCCCAAATGGACAGGAGAAGAGGGACAGTGTTTCTGGTATGTGGGAGGGAGGGAGGCTCCCAACCCCAACTGTCACAAGTCTTGGCTTTAGTCTTGGCATTCTGCCTTAGAATGCCCATCACTTGTGCAGAACAAGCTCTTAAAGAGTGCAGGAGAGCAGCAGTTGGTGCTGCTAACATGGAGCAATAAATGGCTTCAGAGAGAGAAGTGTTTGTCAAATGTCAGTGCATTCCAGGCTCTGTGCTGAAGATGTGAAATCATACCTGACCTGTTCTGTCCTCGGTGATCCCATCCAATGAGGAAGACAGATGAGACCCAATGGCAGGGCCCATTACTCTGGCTATGGAGTTGGGGCCTCTGGCCATTCTTCATAGAGGAAGTTGAGTCATTAGGGCAGGGAGGGCAGGGCAGACAGACATCTGAGGAATCACAAAGTTTGGAGTGATTGCTGATGTTAAGAGCGGAGTAATTTGTTCTACAAATATTTTTGCATGTAATTCCACAGTGCTCTGGGAGGCTGAGGCAAGAGGACCACAAGTTAAGAGTATAGTCTGGACAACCTAGTAACTTAGTAACACCCTGTCTCAAAATAAATTAATAAAGAATGGAGGATGTAGCCCTGGGTTAGATCTCCGGTACTACAAGAAAATTGTAGTTCCGTGCCAGGGTTACTCAGGTATAGTACAGTGCGATATATTAGTGAGTCTAGCAGGCCAAGGTCATTGTCTTTGTGATTACATTTTTGTGGAGTGAAAATAATCACAATGAATAAATTAGTTAAGAGTGTGGCAGATGCGAAATGTAGAGTCAGGGTAAAGGGAAAGCATAGGGCTGAGTGGGCTAGGCAGGAGTTCCCAGTAGTCACAGTGTTGTTAAGGTGGGCGTCAGAGGAAGTGAGAGCTGAGCACACTTGAAGGGAGGCAGGGGCCTAGCACACCCAGTGTGATTGGGGCACAGCCCAAAGGGAGGCACAGGAGGCTAAACAGACAGTGTAGTCCACGGAGTCTGGGAGGTAGTCAGCCTAGGTTGGGTAGGGGCTTGTGGAGTTTGGTGAGGATTTTTACTTGGACTATAGTGGAAACGATAGGAGATTTGTGAGCAGAGAGAGGGTAGGATCCGAGTTAGAGTTTAGCAGAATCTTCCTGAATGCTGAGTATAGGACTGGAGTCTAGAGTGGAGAAAAGGAGCAGAGGAACCGGGGGCTGCAGTGAGCAGAAGGCTGCTGCACACAGTCTAGGTGACTGAAAGGGATGCTGGCTGTGGAAATGGCGAAAGGGATTAGACTTGGGATCTATAGTGAAGGTTTGAGGAATAGGTTTTCCTGTCAGTTGGTTTCAGGGATGTGAGAGGGTAGAGTTAGGAGTTTCCCCTTGGGCCTGTAAGGGGCCCTGTGGTCCTCTGTGTAAGTACAAACAATAGTGGCATTTGTGGACACTGTCATAGCCACTATTGGTGGACAGGAGCAAACACTTGGTGCTTGGGCCCAGGAGGGTCATGGTTGGCATTGGCCTTTACCACTCTTTCCCTGTGGCAGCCCCGGAAAGCCAGCGCCACATGTAGTTCAGCCACAGCAGCAGCCTCCAGTGGCCTGGAGGAGTGGACTAGCCGGTCCCCGCGGCAGAGGAGTTCAGCTTCTTCACCTGAGCACCCTGAGCTGCACGCTGAGCTGGGAATCAAGCCCCCTTCCCCAGGCACTGTCTTAGCTCTTGCCAAACCTCCCTCACCCTGTGCACCAGGTCAGTGCCTCACTCTCAGGACACATGGCTATGATTTGGGGCCCCTACCTAGGTCCTGTACCTGCCCTCTGACTGTCTATCTGTCCCAGGTACAAGCAGTCAGTTCTCGGCAGGGGCTGACCGGGCTACTTCCCCACTTGTATCCCTCTACCCTGCTCTGGAGTGCCGGGCCCTCATTCAGCAGATGTCCCCCTCTGCCTTTGGTAAGCCTCCTTTGGGGACTGGGGACATTTGGGCAAGGACTAGAAAACATAGCAAGTCCTACATAGGGGTTTCCTGGACACTGACCATCTCTCAGAAAAAGAAACCAGAGGTACTGGGAAGATTTTTCTGGTCTGAGCTGTTTGCCCTAGAAGGGGTCTAGTGGGGCTCATAGGCCTTGGAGAGCCTTGTCTTTTGAGAAAGGAGTGAGAAGGGCCAGATGGGATTTCTTTAGAGCCAAGCATCAGGCCACTGTGAGTGAAGATGAGCTGAGGGCGCCCCGTCATCCCTTTCCTCTTTCTCCTGCCCAGCAGGTCTGAATGACTGGGATGATGATGAGATCCTAGCATCGGTGCTGGCCGTGTCCCAACAGGAATACCTAGACAGTATGAAGAAAAACAAAGTGCACAGAGACCCACCCCCAGACAAGAGTTGATGGAAACCCGGGGACTGAATACCATCTCCCAATACCCTTTCCTGCCCTCTAGTGCTACCCCACCTTTTTTGGCTTTCTTCCTTCTTGCCTCCTTCCCTTTTTCCCCCTCGTCCCTCTTTCTGCCCTCCCCACCGCCCTGTGGCCAGCCCATCCCTGTACTCCCCTCATTGCTGCCACAGCCACCCTTCTTTGCCAGCCAATGTGCCCTGTTGCCCCGCCCCACAGCACCATCCCTGCATTCCACAGGGGACTCTGGCAAGGGTGCCGAAGGTAGCCAACAGGCACAGACCATCCGACAGCCAAGCCAACTCCAGAGGCGATGCTCGGAAGAAAGTCTCCTGCCTGCCCTTCTGAGATCAGATCAACTTGTCACACACACCCCCCTCGCAATTATGTCTGGGAGGTGGGAGGAAGAAGTGAACATTTCTTTCCCCAGTATCCCAAGATTTTTCTGAGCCTTCAATGTCGAATTTTTCTTTATTAAAATGTACTTTTATCTTATAAAATCAACGAATCAGAAATCATGTAGACGACAGCATTGGCTCTGAAGGTGGCATCTGGTTTAGAGGCAGCAGGCCGGCCATGGGACATGGAGGGGGCACACCGCTGTCTTCTCGCCTCTGGCTTCTTGGAGGTGGGCACAGGGCCTGGGATGTGAGTCAGGGTGGTGAGTGGGGGCGGGGGGTGGTGGCAGGTGTCAAACTGGCTTTGGACAATGAGACCCTGACCTTGCTGCATTCCTTTTGCTTCCACCACCACTAGTCTCTTTGGAATCTCGAGGTGGGGGCGTTTCAGGGATCATGGCCGCACTCTGGATTTGAGTGTAGGGAGTGGGAGCAGCCTTGGCAGATGGGGCATGCGCGCCCTGCAGGTGTTGACAAGATCCACCATCTGTAATGTCCTTGGCACAATAAAACCAAATGTCAGTTTCCCTGAGCGATTCTGTTCTGTGTGGGACGGGGCAGGGCAGGGGCGAGGGTGGGGGTGGCTCTGAAGAAGAAGCACAAGGCCTGGTTTGACCTCTGAGGTCCACAAGCTTTCCAGTAGGGTCTGTCTGGGGCCCTGGGGTTTATTCTTGATCTGATACTTAGCAAACTTCTGGCCAGGCGTGTTCACATACACCTGTAGTCCCAGCTACCCAGGAAGCTGAGGCAAGAGGATAATTTGAGCCTAGCAGTTGAGGCCAGCCTGGGCAACAACACAGCAAGACTCTTTTTTCTCAAAAGCAAAAACAAAGGAAAATCACACACACAGAAAAAGCCTCCTTTTGGGCCTATTAACATAAAAAATCCTCTTTTGTCTTCTGCCCCTGCCTTTGCCCACTGTATTTCCAGGGCAGGGGGGATGGGAGCCTGGGACTGACTGGGCGGAGAACAGAGACTGAATTTCCTGTCCGAATTCCAACTACCCTGCCCCCATCTCACCATCAGTGTTTGCTTCTTTCTTGTGATAATCTGGTGAGGAGAGGCTTTGGAAATGCACAGTTGACCCTTCATTAGCAACAAGAGTTTGGTGGAAGTGACCAGGGGATCCTCCCCTACTGAGTTTTAAAAGCTGAAGTATGAAATGGCTAAATCCTTTGTTCTTACCTCCCTAGTCCTAACACCTCTGTCCTTTACCCCTCCTTGAGCTAAAACCAATGCTAACTAACCCCAGGGTTTTTTCAAAAGAGGTTTTTCCACTCCACCTTGTTTATGGGGTCCTGATTGTTCCGGGTATAGATGAGGGTGTGGCTGACTGCAGGTTGTCTGGAACACAATGGTCACACTAGTTATGTTAAAGAGCATTGATCAGAAAGCTACCTCAGGCTTTTCTAGCTGTGTGGTCTTGGGCTCTCTTGAGTTTCTAGTGTCCCACCTGCACTGCAGGGGCAACAGTGGTGTCTGCTACCTTAAGCTTCATGTATGGTTAACAGTAGTGGGTACATTGTGAGATCATGAATGTTAGTGGTCATTACTGATTATTCCACTGTGCAGGCTTCTGTACCCTTAGGGCTCTCTACTTGCCTCTTGCCATTCTGTCTCATTTCCTTGGCTTGTACCCAAAATTTGTCCAGCCCTCAGACACCAACCTTGTCTTTCAAGACAGTCACCTAAAATGCCCTGTATGACCACAGTCACATTTTCACTTCTATCTACAACTATGCCCAGGAGCTGTACAGTAACCTTACTGGGCAAGGATTGTGACACTTGACTTGTCTGTAAGAAGTATACTTCTACTAGGGCCTGGTAGGCTAATAGTAGACCTTCCAATAATGTTAGATGAGTGAGTGCTGTCCAAGTCTGTGGCTTTGATGAGTCAAAGTTCTCTTGTGTATCTCAGTGTTTCCAGGCATGTCTGTGACAGGGCCTTCTTTCTAGGTGTGTCAGATGGTGACTGCAACTCTTGACAGTTTGTGTCTGAGACAAGTGCATATCTGCGTGGGTCTGTCTGTGACAGTGCATCTGTGGTTTCTGTCTGTTGGGGTAGATATCCAACAGGATTTCTGTGAAGATTTTAGGTAGCTATTTTTAGACAGTGTCAGCGACAAAGCTGCATATCTGATAGTGTGTATGACTAGGTCTATCCCTGTCCACTTTTGTGACAGTTCCTGTTGGGCTTTCTCACCTCACACCATGCCTGCCTTTGAACAATCTGTGTGTGTCTCAGGAGTGTCTGTGTGTATTCTTGTGACAGACTTTGGGTCCCTCATTTCTGGAAAAATATAAGCTTTCTGTGACAGTATCTGACAGTACTAGTGTATGACAAGTTTGTTATTGTGGCAGAACATTTGTGTGTCATCATATGGCAGTGTAGCTCTATGTTTTTGCCTTTTTTTTTTTTTTGTACTGGGGATCGAACTCACGACTATGTGCCTGCAAGGCAGGCGCTTATGCCGCTGAGCTAAATCCCCAGCACTCAGTGTAGCTCTATGTGAATCTTAGGAGTTTCTTTCTCTTAACAGTGTATTTCTGTGATTTCTGGAACTTATCTTTGCTGGCTGTGTCTCCCTGTGTGACCAGGAAAAGTTCACATCGGTGTATGTATATATATATCATGGCGTTTCGGTGTGTCTTTGAAATGTGTCTGCCAGAAGTGTGGGGCCATCACTGGCAATTCTCACAAATCAGCATCTATGACTGTTTACTTCTCTGGCAGGCTCTACCAAGTTCCCTCAGTGCAGGTCTCCCACAAGGAAGCACAACGCCCTTCCCCCAAGACCACCCCCTGCTGTAGGTTCTAGACCTGCCAACTAGACCCACAGCTAAGTCTAGCTAAGTCTGTTAAAGTCTGCCAAAACACCTTAGGCCACTACCTCCTGAAGCCACAACTCAGCCTCAGACTGGTTTCTTGTAGTAGTCAAGGGTGTTTCCCCTCCCTAAAGACTGGATAATTTTTAGGGAAGAGATTTCACTTTTGAAGTGCGGGCTGAAATTCGCCTGGAGGATGTGGCTCCGGTTTTCCCCAGGCTGGGAATCTTAAAACCGGCCTAGTATTATCTCTGCACAAATCTCAAGGCAGCGGCAAACCTGCTTTCTGGGAAAGGAGGCTGCGCAGTTATTTTTTTAAGTGTACACACATACCACCACCACCACTACCACCAACCCCGCGCAACAACCAAAACAAACGCAATTGCTGCAAAGGGATTCCCAGAACCGGTTTCTTCTTGTGCGCCCCCATCATTTGCATGCAGGCCCCGCCTCCGCGGAAGAACCAGGCATGTATTTGCATAAGGGACACTAGAAACATTGAGGATGGTATGCAAATTAGGAATGACTCTGATTGGCTGGGGTACAGCAGGTGCCGCGTCCGGATTGATCAAAGGCAGGTGGGCGGGGCTGTCGCTCTGGGCGACTCTCCCGGGAGGCGCGTGCCCCGGCTCAGTAGCGTTGGGGCTGGCGCACGCTGTGAGTCTTAACGCCGCGCTGTCTGAGGGTGCTTCCGGACCACCAATTTCCCTACCTTCCACCCTGGCGCCCCCCAGTCCTGGCTCCCCAGCTACGCTGCCCCGGGCTCCCACGCCCTGCGGGCTCAGCGGATTCAGCGGGCTCAATCTGCGCAGCTCCTCCTCCATGTTGACCAAGCCTCTGCAAGGGCTTCCTGTGCCCCCCGTGACCCCCACACTGCCGCCAGGTGAGCACAGCCTCTCCTACCTACCGCTACCAGGTGTGGTGGGCTGCAATAGTGGGTGACTGTGCAGGGTGGGGGAAGGAAGGTATGGCCCGGCTCAACACCACCACCCTGACTTCTTCGCCTCTGCCTGCGTAGGAGGCAAGGATCGGAAAGCGTTCGAGGCCGAGTATCAACTCGGCCCCCTCCTGGGTAAGGGGGGCTTTGGCACTGTTTTCGCGGGACACCGCATCACAGATCAACTACAGGTAATGTATCTACAATGAGTCTTGGCAGGGTCAGGTGCGTTTGGTAGGGACAGGGGCCTTTTGGCTCTGGGATGGCTGGTAGATACAAAAGGGGAGTCTGCAATGTGAATAGTAGGGTCAGGAGGACCAGGATACGGCTTGGTGGGGGTTGTGAACTCTTGTGCATCTTTGGGGATCAAGATGGCTATGTGGGGGAAAGAAGGTTTCAGAGCAGAGATTCAGGAGGTCTAGGGAGTTAAGACTGGGGGAGGTCTTGAACTCTAGATCCAGGGGTTTAAAGAATTAATATTTGTATATGCGAGATTTGGGGGCTTTCAGTCCCAGATTGGGGGACTTTGGTGATACGCTTTCATGTGGACTGCTAAGGACCAGGATCCTGGTACAGAGTTGGGATATCAAGAAATTTACAATCCTTTGACTAGGATGTATATAGCTCAGTCGTAGAGCGCTTGCCTAGTATGGACGCTACCCTAGGTTCGATACCCATTAGTGCAAGGAAAAATAAGGAAATGTAAAGGAAAAAAAAAACTCAATCCCCGTAATGGAGGGATCATAATACCTAAGAAGAGACATAGGTTTAAGAACGGTGGGAAAGATGAACTTGCTTCCGGGGTCTTGGAGGGGAAAATCCTCGCCTGTTACGGGGTGTTGTGCGATGGAAATACTAGAGTTCTGGAAGGTGGAGGGGCATCAGAGGTGTGTGGTGTCTAGAGTTAGAGATGCAGTGGCGGCGGGAGGAGGAGGGAAATTGTCACCTGCTTGGCTCTTTTCTTCAGGTGGCCATCAAAGTGATCCCTCGCAATCGTGTGCTGGGCTGGTCCTCTTTGGTGAGTACCTTTGGTGTCCTTGACCTGTCTGCTCCATTCGTGATTATGAACTCATTTCCTTGATCTTCTAGGCCATATGATTCCCTGCTCCATAAAACAGTGAGAAAGCTTCCACCATCCCATGTTTACTCTCTTGGGGTGACACAGTTGTGATTCACCTCACTTCTCCCAGAGCCTAGGATTCTCCCCTCCAACTCTGATTTCTCAGTCCTCCTTTCAAACACTGCTTCTGGGGCTGCCCACAGGACATGCTACTGGGGAAAGAGGGGCAGAGGTCATTGGTTACCATGGTGATATTGCCTGTTTCTCTCCAGTCTGTTAGAGCTAACGGACATCAGGGTGGGTCTGGGCAAGTAGTATGGGTGAGCGCGCCCCCTGGCGGACTTTTTGGAAGACTGCACCTGCGCAAGTCTTGAGATCCAAGAGACTGATGTGCATGCGCCGTAACAAGGCTCTTGAATCTGAGAAAACCTGTGTACTTGCTGTGCAAGTCATTAGCCTGGCCGGTAGAGGGCCCCACCTCAAGCAGGAAGGTTCCTTCTGGCTGTCGCTGTGCTTATAGGGTACTTCGGGTTATCGAATAAATGGTTCTAGTTGCTTTGTGGTGGAGATGACATATCACATAATATTTATTGAGTTTTTACTCTGTTTGGCCCTTAGCAATTAATCACTCAGCTATATAAAACGAGGGACTTACTATATGGCAGTCATGGTTCTAGGCACATGGAAAAATACTACATGGTTTCTAGGTCCCATTCTGTGCTATGTCCCTTTCTACTGACTGCTCTTACCCATTTATCAAAAACTGAGTTCCATCCTTTAATCAGGCACTGCCGGTGCTTCAGGTGTGCCCTTGAAAAAAACAAGACATGCTACATAAAAGTGCTTCCACTGAAGGCTTTTTGTTAAGAATCACTTGCATTTACTCAAATATTTACAGAGCTCCTTACTACACACCAGGTGGATGTAGGCTGTCTTATCTCACCCCAATGACTTAGAGCTCTTAAGCTGAAAACAGATCTGGATGCTAAGTGGGTTAGGTTCAGATCCGAAGTCAGAACACCAGAGGGACTATGATTTGACCTTGTTTACTTTGGATATCAGTTTGAAATCTGCCTTCTTCCCACCACAGTCAGACTCTGTGTCATGCCCTCTTGAAGTGGCTCTGCTGTGGAAGGTCGGTGAAGGCAATGGGCACCCTGGTGTGATCCGCCTCCTTGACTGGTTTGAAACACCAGAGGGCTTCATGCTGGTCCTCGAGCGCCCTCTTCCTGCCCAGGATCTCTTTGACTACATCACAGAGAAGGGGCCCTTGGGTGAGGGCCGAAGCCGCTGCTTCTTTGCCCAGGTAGTGGCAGCTGTAAAGCACTGCCATGCCCGTGGAGTTGTCCATCGTGACATCAAGGATGAGAACATCCTCATAGACCTCTGCCAGGGCTGTGCCAAACTCATTGATTTTGGCTCTGGTGCCCTGCTCCATGACGAACCCTACACTGACTTCGATGGTAAGTAAGGCTTTCCTAAATCTCACGGTGTCAGTTGATACTTTCAACCTGGAATCTTTCTGGTCTCCTGATCTTTGAGTTACAGTGGTGGGTTCTCTTAGAATGGTTGATAGGTAAGTGTTTTTTGTTCTGGGTATTGAACCCAGGGCCTTCACATTCATCTTATCCTCAGGCCTTTTTATTTTGGTACTGGGGATCAAACTCAACCTTGCACTTGCCAGGCAGGTGCTTATGCCACTGAGCTAAATCCCTGGCGCCTTTCAGCCCTTTTGAGACAGTATATCAAGTTACCCAGGCTCAACCTCAATGTTCCTCCTGCCTCAGCCCCCCAAGAGTGCTGAGATTTACAGGCACATGCCACAGTGGGGTTTTGATATCTAGTACTGGGGATTCTTAGGCCTATCCCCATGACAAAGTATCTTCTGACCTTGTTTTGTCTGGACATCTAACTGGTGAGATCTGTGTCCTAAGTGTTCTTTTTCAGTGAGGTTATTGTGCTTTTAGTTTTAAGTGCTTTATTCTGTTGAGGGGACTCTAATGTAAGTACTTTTTGTGGTCCTAATTATTAGACTACTCTAGTGAGACCCTGCTGTACTTCAAAGAAGTGGGGGTAGGAGGGCATCCTCAGAGTGAAGTAACCCTTGGCTTGTGTGCAGGGACAAGGGTGTACAGCCCTCCTGAGTGGATCTCTCGACACCAATACCATGCCCTTCCGGCTACTGTCTGGTCACTGGGGATCCTCCTCTATGACATGGTATGTGGAGATATTCCCTTCGAGCGGGACCAGGAGATTCTGGAGGCTGAGCTTCACTTCCCTGCCCATGTCTCCCCAGGTGAGGACTTCACTGAACCCAGCCCACTTGACTCCATCCTTCTTAGGGACTGGTATCCCTGCTGACTATTCACATCTTCCCTGTGCTTCTTAACCCACAGACTGCTGCGCCCTAATCCGCCGGTGCCTGGACCCCAAACCTTCTTCCCGACCCTCACTGGAGGAGATTCTGCAGGACCCCTGGATGCAAACACCAGCTGAGGACATTCCCTTCAACCCTCCCAAAGAAAATTCCACCCCCTTGCCTTGGTCCCTGCTTCCCTAGGCCTAGCCAGGCTTCCACTGGTTGGAATCCCATGGCTATGCCACAGGGATAGATGGACATCTATTGACCTGGTTTTACAGGTTGCTAAAAATCCAGTATTACTAAGGTCAGGGATTGGGGATGTGGGGTCAGAAGACATGGCAAGCCTTCCCAGTCCCCATCCTAATCCTGTGAAGAAGCCTTTCTCCCGGAACCTGTGGTCCTTTATTCTGGAAGGGGGGATCTTTGTTTGTTGTTTTACTAAGGATGTTACTGATTGACATTATTTACCTTCTGAGCCCCAGGGTTCTTATTTTGACAAGTTGTAACCCCCACACTAGTACCTCCTCCTATACCAATCACCACACGAACTTAGTTTAAATGCTCTTTAACTTGGGCAAGGGTGCTTTTCCTTAAAATTCCCAGCAGCTCTTTTAGCAAAAGGAACCTTTCCCTGGCCTAGGGTTCTGTGTTCAATTGCACTGCTTGCCTGCCTGCCTCAGCTCAGAATTGCTTATTCTGAGGAGGTAATGCCCTGGTTACCCCAGGGCTCTTTTTTTTTCTTTTTTGGTGAGGGGACCCTACTGTTAGCCCAAGTGCTCTTATTCTGGTGAGAAAAACCGTACTTCCACATTTTAGGAAGAAATGGGAGATGGATACCACCTGATGCCACCAGAGCCTAGGATGGGATGGATGATTTGGGGGGGGGACAGGCTAGGGGAAATAAGTCTTACTGTGTGTTCTCCTACCCCTCCAACTTTCTGCAATTTTAGCTGCCGCCTCCTGAGCCAGGATTGTCCAACTGCTAAAATGTACATACTTGTGTACTGGAGGGAGGGGAGCTAAAAGTGTGTCCTCCTATCCCTTCTCCCCCTGCCTGGATTATTTAAAAAGCCATGTGTGGAAACTCACTACTTAATAAAAGTAATAAAAATCAAAGGAGACCAACTGTTGCATCTAATGTTGCTGAGCCCATAATGAGATGGTAAGACATCTTTTTGCTCCTTGGTGTTTTTCTCGTTTTTTTTTTTTTTTTTCGGTTTCATTCTGCAGACTGGCCTCTGAACTATTTGGCCTCATCTTTAGTGTTGGGATTACATGTGAGCACCCACATTGCTCCTTTGCTTACTGGAGGGCCTCAGTCTTAATATTTTCTCTAAGTAAAGTTCTCAATGGGTTTTTTTTTTCCCTTCGGCCAAGGTGTAGAAATGCTGTGGACATTAAGGATGTCTATGATGCACCTCCAAAGACAGTTCAGGCAAAACAGCTGCACCTTTCCTGGTCCTTGGGGAGGGAGAAACCCCAGTTCAAGAAAAGTGCTTTCAAGGACAGTGGCCTGGCAACCCTAGGTTTTCAATAATGGTGCAGTTGCCTGTTTGGGCCCATCTAAACTCTCCCTTCCACTTACCTGTTCACCCTCAAATATCTTAACTCTTCACACAGTGCCCTCATTCCCTGCCTTGAATCCCATGATCCGCTAATTTGATCAAGTCTCCCTTGATCCTCAAAGTGACACCCCTCCCAGGTATCCCTGGGCTCTCTAGGGGTGGAGCCTAGCTGGGAAAAAAAAACTTAAGACCAATCAAACACCAGGAGTTTCTAACGCGGAAAGGGGGGCGGTCCTTTGGAACACTGCCAATGAAGATTCGCGATACAAGGGTAACTGAACCAATGGCATCAGGAGATATGGTGGGAGTGTTAAGTGGAGTTCCCCCAGAGCAGCCGGTCGGGGGCGGGCCTAGTATGGCCAATGGCCCAATGAGGTTTTGTGAAGTCAGCTGGAGGCAGCCAGCATTGCCCTGGTTCTCAGTCTAACAGAATTTAGGGTCTGGAAATCCTGTGACAGGCCACTGTTTGGGAGTTAGCCTACAGATGCAAACAAGGAAAAGTCACTGACCTGGCCACTGGCACTTGCCCCACACCTATTACGGAGGGCAGGAAGCGGAAGTGACAGACACGGAAGTGCCCTGCTGTTGCCGAGGGGACAGGACAGGCAGATGCCAACATGGCAGCGGTTGGGGCTGGCGGTTCTACTGTGACGGCCGGGCCAGGGTCGGTCTCCACGGGGTCGTTGGAGCCTGGGACCACGAGTGCAGGTGACTCGGGATGTGGCGGAGCAGTCGGCGGCAGGGAGGAGGTTGGGATCTCTGAGGATCGGAAAGGTTCCTCACTGAAGTGGCAGGAAAGCATCCCGTGTGCATCTCTTGTCTCTGTCTCTCTGTCTCTGTCTCTCTCTTTGTCTCTCTGTAGGAGAAAAGGGAGGACGGAATGGACCATTCTGAGTGTGGTGGGGGCGGGGAAGAGACCATTCTGAGGTTGGTCGTGGGGTGGTTTCTTCCACATTTGCAGAATACAGATCATTATGAATATAGAGGAAATTTCCTTTTGAGGAGGCTAAGACCACCGATATCATTCTGAGTGTATGTAGGGTCCTTCTTTAGGGAAGGGAGAGTCCATTCTGAGGGCGTGGGGGTTCTTTATAGAAAGCAAAGATTACTCTTAAGGTGGTGGTTCCTTCTTTATAAAAGGACCTCATAATGGGGCAGATTCTTCTTTTTGAATGACTAGTGAGTCCATTTTGAGGATGAAGATGTCTTTCATTATATGGGAGAAGACTGTTCAGGGGAGGCTCCTTCTTACTGGAATTATGATTCGTTGCATATTGAGGTGGGAGGGCACTTCCTTACGTGTCTGAGAAGGAACATTCTGAGGATGCCAGGTCCTTCCTTATAGCAGGGAGAGTTCATTGTGAGTATGAGTTGAACAAGGCATTGTTCTTCGGTTGGGGAAGAAGAGTGTGCAGTGGTGGAAGGACGGACTGTAGAATATAGGGAAGTATTTCCTTACACACTTGAAAAAAACCACATCATTCTTGGTGGGATAACTGTTCATTATATAGGATTCACTCCTTGAGACAATAAGGGAGACTGGAGAAATATCATTCCTTAGGGTGTGGACATACATTATACAATGGTCTCATTCTCCACACTGGGAGGTAAATTTACATGGGACAGCCCCTTGTTGAATAGCAGGATCATTTCATGTAAATCCTTGGTTGGCTCATTCCTAAAATGGGAATCCTCCATTCCTTCAGAGATGACAGCAGTGTAGAAGTCCCTTGAGGTAATCATAATCTGTTAGTCCTGTGATAGACACACATGAAGTACTCAATACATGTTGAGAATATCATTGGTATTCTGTCTGGGAATGAGTTGCTTCTCACAACAGGGAGAGAGGGAGCAGAGGAGGGTGTCCAGGGCTTGTCCTGACATTTCAGCATGGATTCCAGGTATGGGTTGAACAGAGTGTGCCCCTTGGTTCCATCTTTGCTGGCTTTTCTTGCCTGTATCTAAGAGAGTACAGGCAGATAGGAGTCAGATTCTCATTGGGTCAGGGAGGGCAGGAAGAGGGAGAAAGTTGTGGTGGCTAAGAGGATCTTGGCTGAGAAATAAGGGGTGGTTGGTGAGGTGACTGTGCCCCAGCAGCTTCTGACCCCCTCCTTCCTCCCTGCCCCTTCCATTCCCACAGCTCACCGGCGCCTCAAGTACATATCCCTAGCCGTGCTGGTGGTCCAGAATGCCTCCCTCATCCTCAGCATCCGCTATGCCCGCACGCTGCCTGGGGACCGTTTCTTTGCCACCACTGCTGTGGTCATGGCTGAAGTGCTCAAAGGTTTCACCTGCCTCCTGCTGCTCTTCGCACAGAAGAGGGGTATGAGCTAGGGAGGGAGGTCAGTGGGTAGGACTCCATGTATGTGTGTGTGCTCACCTGGAGGGCTTGCTGGGAGAGTATCCTGGTGCTAGGAACCTGCCTGGGAAGTGTGTAACTAAGTGTCCTTATTTCCCAGCTGCGAGTAGCTGCATCTACTTTTATGCTCCTAATACTTTGAAAGTGGTAGGAGTGACAGTCTGCCATCAGGTAGCAGAGGTCTCACATGGTGATCAATTGACTTACCTTTAACTTTGTATTATACAGAATTCCAAACATACAAAATTGATTTTTTTTGAGACAGGGTCTCTGCATGTACTTCAGGCTGGCCTTGAACTCACTGTGTAGTGCAGGCTGGCCTTGAGCTCAAGGTAATCATCCTGCCTCAGTCTTCTGAGTGCTGGGATTACAGGGATGTGCCACCATGCCCACTTTATAACATTGAAAAGAATAATAAAATAACAAAATGTCCATGTACCCGTTCTCCAGGTTCAGAGTTACCACTTCACTTCCTGGCTAAGTGACTGTGAATGTCAATGATTATTCACTCACTGCTAATTTGCATTTCTGTAGACTCCCCTCTATTTTGAAGGAAATTCCCAGTTATCATGATTAAATTATTTATTTTTTATTTATTTCAGTACTGGGGATCAAACTCATGACCTCGAGCTTGCAAAACAGGTGCTTATACTGCCAAGCTAAATCCCCAGCCCTAATTAAATTATTTTTAAGTATAATGCCAGATGGATGTAGTGATGTGTATCTCTAGTCTGTTTCTTGGGAGGCTGAGGCCAGAGGATCACTTGAGCCTAGGAGTTTGAGGTTCCCCTGAGCAACATAGCAAGACTCTGTCCCTTCAAAAAACAAACAAACGGGCTGGGGATTTAGCTCAATGGCCTAAGCACCTTCCTGGCAAGTGTGAGGTTGTGAGTTCAATCCACAGTCCCACAAAAATAAACAAATCCTTTTTTCTCTCCTTGCAATTAAACTTGAACTCCAGGAGCCTGGGAAGCAGCTGTTTAGGAAGCCGCTATTTTCTAAATTGATTCTGTAGACATTTAGGAAGGAACCCTGCGTCAGGCTGAAGGCCTTGGAGGTAAACCCATTAGCAATATAGGCACACATCTTGCTTTCTGAAGCTGATATTTGCAATGGAAAGTCACAAACAGCTACAGACTTCATTTTTTTCTTTTATTTGAGATAGAGTTTCACTGTGATGCCCAGGCTGGTCTTGAGTACAAATATGTAGGCTCAAATATGTGGGTGGGCGATGGTCTCTGCCCTTAGGTGGGCTCAAGGAATCTTCCCACCACAAAATCCCTGGTAGCTGGGACTTCAAGTGCACTACTACACCCAGCTACATTTGTTTTTCTCTGAATTAGTTTGGTGGTGCAATCTAGCCTAGGGCCAGGGGTAATTCAGTGGTAGAGCACTTTTCCCAGCATGGGTAAGGCCCTGCATTAGACCCCAGCACTGCAAAAAAAAAAAGAGTGACTGATATAGAGGTCTTGGTGGATTTGTGTCTCTTATTTTTACCATTTGGTAGGTGTAGTCAAGCAATTCACCACAGAAATATGAATGTGCTTGTTTATGGTGTACAGGTCCAACTATCTGGGAGTCTATGGTATGTATACCATTTACCTTTTTTTTTTTTTTGGTTCTGGGTATTGAACTCATGACCTTGCACTTGCCAGGCTGGTGCTTGTACTGCTGAGCTATATCCCTCTCCACCCATTTACCTTTTTTAACACCTGAAAAATCAGAGGTTACAGATCTAAAATGAGTGCCACAAAAAGCAAGAGCAGGGTTTTATGAACGAGCATCAGCAGGAGTTCCCAGCAACCCTCCTCCTCAGATGAACTGCAAAAGAGTAGTGTGGGGCTGGGGCTGTAGATCAGTGTTACAGTTCTTGCTTAGCATATACTGGGGTCTGGGTTCGGTATCCAACACCTTCCCCTAAAAGTAGGGTAAGTTTTGCAAATGCCTTATTATATAAGAAATGATTTTCAGCTTTCCATTAGATCAGATGCCAACCAAATTGCTTCACTGTCAAGACTGGGGTGGGAATGACTCCTTAATGGCTCTATGGCTTACAGAAAGGCACAGATGGGTGGGAGATGGTCTCTGCCCTTAGGTGGCTGATGGAACAGTTAGAAGTGGAAAAGTGAAATCTAGTCAGGAGTATTCCTATAACCTCAGCTTCTCAGGAAGCTGAGGCAGGAGGGTGCTGAGTTCAGTCCAGTCTGAGCAATATTGTGAAGTTCTGTCTCATAGTAAAGGAGAGGAGGCTGTGAATGTAGCTCAGTGCTCCCCTGGTTCAATCCTCAGTGCCAAAAACTAATAGTACATTTTTTGAGAAGTCAAGTCTGGAATCCTGTAGCTCAGTGGTAGTGCACAGAAGCCCTGGATTCAATCCCTAGTACCAAAAACAAGTAAATGAAAATCTAACCTTTCACTCGGATTCAGGGATTGTATTTAATAAGGTTCTAGATCAATAATAGCGAACTTTTCAGAGCTGTCAGACAGACAGCCTGCTATAGCACGTGTCCCATAGGTTTGCCACCACTTTCCTAGTGATGATGATTTTTTGTTTTTGTTTGCAAAAGACAGGATATTGCTTTGTAGTGCAGGGTGGGCTTGAACTCACTATGTAGTCCAGGTTGGTGTCAAACTCATGGCAGTTCTCCTGCTTCAGCCGCCTGAGTGCTGTGCTAGCAGGTGTGTACCAGCATGCCCAGCTTTAGTGATGATCATTTTGTGGTACAAACATTTACTGAGTTCTTGCTCTGTAGAGAAGCAGGAGCTCAGATAGTGAATTGTGTCTGTACTTAGTGCACAAAATTTGTGGCTTTTTGTATTGTTTTGTTTTTTTCTTTTTGTAGTGCTAGGGGTAGGACCTAGAGCCTTGTGCTTGTTGGGCAAGTGCTCTACCTCTGGGTTACACCCCCAACCCCTTTCAGCTATTAAATTAAATATCAGGAAGGCTTCCTGGAGACATAGTTGTACCATTAGGGAAACTGATCCCAAGAGCTGGAGGTGTAACTCAGTGGTTGTGTGTGAGCTTAGCATGTTAAGTTCCATCCCCAGCAGACAAACTCATGTGCCCATACACACATACACGAAAACAGAAAGAAAAAATGGAGCACACAACCTCCTTCTGGCTCCCAGCAAGTCAGGTGTGGGGGGCAGGGGACCTCATCCCAGCCTTCAAGGGATCCCATCTTTGTTAGTCCATGCTGTCTAGGCTTTTCTTCCTCCCACCCAGGTAACGTGAAGCACCTGATTCTCTTCCTCCATGAGGCCGTCCTGGTGCAGTATGTGGATACGCTCAAGCTTGCAGTTCCCTCTCTCATTTACACCTTGCAGAATAACCTCCAGTATGTTGCCATCTCCAACCTGCCAGCTGCCACCTTCCAGGTGAGCCCCAAGCCCAGCGTGGCCCCAGGGAAGCTGCCTAGCTTGGGGTATGTTAGGTGGGGAGGAAGGAGACTGCCAGGAGCTGTGTTACTTTCAGAATATCCCTGGAATCCCTTTAACCTTGGTGTCCTCATTTGTGAGAACTGCAAATAGAAGCAGTAATGCCTACTTAGGAGGGATGCTAGGATGATTGAAAGAGACACCAACAAAGAGCCCTTGGTTGGCCATCAGTAAGACTGACCTTATTCCTGGGCAGCTTTGTGAAATGGTTAAAGAGCCTAGATGCAGGGCCTGGGTTGCTGATTTCAAATCTCAGTTGTGCTTTTTTCCAGTTGTGTGATTTTGGGGCAAGTCTCCTAACCTCTCTGTGCCTTAGTTTACTCTATCTGTCTGTCTGTATCTATTTATTTATCTATCTAATTTTGTAGTACCAGTACTAGGAATTGAACTCAGGGTCTTGTGCATGCTAGTCAGGCACTGAAATGCATCCCAGCCCTTTTTATTTTTAAGAAAGGGTCTTATCACTTTGGCTAGTCTAGTCTTGACCTGACTCAGCCTCTTGAGTAACTGAAATTACAGGCATGTACCACTGCTCTTTGCATGGTTTATTCATTTATTCATCTTTACATTGGGGGTTATTGCTGAATATGATGGCCAACACCTGTAATCCCAGCACCCAGGAGGCTGAGGTAGGATCGATATAAGTTTGAGGCCAGCCTGAACTTTATAGTGAGACCCTGTCTCAAAAAACAAAAAAAAAAGTAAAAATAAATAAATTGGGGATTATTCTGGTTTCCTCTTCCTGTGGTGGTTGTGAGGATTAAATAAACTAGGTCACATATAGTGCTCAGATACACAGTAGCACATAGCAAGTGCTATGTAAATATTTGCTGACTTTTATTGTTGTGGTTGATTCATTATCTTTTTTTTTTTTTTTTGGTACTGGAGATCAAACTCACAACCTAGTGCTTGGCGGGCAGGTGCTTATACCACTGAGCTAAATCCCCAGCCCTGATTCATTATCTTCTGCAAGGTGTTCTATGTACATCAGCCTATCAACCTTACTTTCCAGATGACAATGCCAGGTCTCAGCCTGGCCTTGTCCCTTGTCACAGGAGGAAATGAAATTGAGATGTGGCTTGGAATTTACTAACACAGCCATTCTTCTGTGTACTCTCTGGAAGGGTCTTTAGAGCCACATAGTCCCAATTTAGCCAGTGGCCAATGACTGGTTGTTTTTGCTGCTTTTATTGTCATCTGTCCCACCCCCTTCCTCCATTGTGCCTAGGGCCACAGTGGGTGCTATCCCAGTGTGTACCTGCTGGGGTCCGAGGGACCTCAGTGCTTTGCACATGTGCCTGCAGGTGACATACCAGCTGAAGATCCTGACCACAGCACTGTTCTCTGTGCTCATGCTGAACCGCAGCCTTTCCCGGCTACAGTGGGCCTCCCTGCTGCTCCTCTTCACTGGTGTCGCCATCGTTCAGGCACAGCAAGCTGGTGGTGGCAGCCCAAGGCCACTGGATCAGAACCCTGGGGCAGGCCTAGCAGCTGTTGTGGCCTCCTGCCTCTCCTCTGGCTTTGCGGGTGTCTACTTTGAGAAGATCCTCAAAGGCAGCTCAGGCTCTGTGTGGCTGCGCAACCTGCAACTGGGTCTCTTCGGCACGGCCCTAGGCCTGGTGGGGCTCTGGTGGGCTGAGGGCACCGCTGTGGCCCACCGTGGCTTCTTCTTTGGGTACACGCCTGCTGTCTGGGGTGTGGTACTCAACCAGGCCTTTGGGGGGCTGCTGGTGGCTGTCGTTGTCAAGTATGCTGACAACATCCTCAAGGGCTTTGCCACCTCCCTATCCATTGTGCTGTCCACTGTGGCCTCTATTCGCCTTTTTGGCTTCCACCTGGACCCACTGTTTGCTCTTGGCGCTGGGCTCGTCATTGGTGCTGTCTACCTCTACAGCCTTCCCCGAAGTGCAAAAGCCATAGCTTCCACTTCTGCCTCTGCTGCTGCCTCTGGGCCCTGCATTCACCAACAGCCTCCAGGGCAGCCACCACCACCACAGCTGTCCTCCCACCGTGGAGACCTCGTCACGGAGCCCTTTCTGCCAAAGTCAGTGCTGGTGAAGTGAGGGCTGGTGGCAATGGGGGGAGACAGGGAGGGGGATAGGGTAGAGGGTGTTGGGCATCTGCAGGACCCAAGTCATCGCTGGGACCTGGCTCCTCTGGGATTTGAAGATGGTCTTTTCTTCCAGGACATTGTGACTTCTGGAGGGGTGTGGGACCAGGGCTGAAGAGACTGAACTCCTTCCCCCAGAGAGGGGTTTTAGAACTGCTTCCTCTGCCAGAGTGTAACCTCTTTGGGGATAGGGTTAAAGGTATTGATTCAAGGCCTTCTTTATCTGCACACCCCCATGTGTGAGAGGTGTCCTGTCTCTAATGGGTTAGTCTCTAATAGGACAGTCCCTCCCAGCTATCCTTCCACTTTGGTAAGGACAGACTGAACAGAAATCTGCTGCTCCTCAGTAATGACTGATGCCTCCCTGTGAGGTTCAGCTTCCTAGCATTTGAGGCCTTCTCTTCCCTTCCCACTACTCTGGATCATGTTAGCAGCTCAGTCTCATATGCAGCCTTGGGGCAGCTGCCTTGACACAGGCCTTTGATGCAAGGCCCTTGAAACTGAGGCTATAAAGCACCTGAGGGAAGGAAGAGGCTCAAGCTGAGTTTCTGTCAGCCCTTTTGGGGGAGGGTACAGTAGGGGCCATTTTTGTTTTGGTGGTTTGGGGATTTGTGATGCAATCAGGTCATTGATGATCCAGCCTGTGGGAGAAGTGGGGAGGGGTGGTTCTTGAAGTGGCTGAATCTCATTCAGTTTAAGATACTGTTAGTTGCCAGATGCAGGTTTACTTTGAGACATCCAGAGGGGAAAAATAAAGCTGCCAGTCACACTCTTGCTACCCTAGTTGGCTGTGTGAGGCATCCTTGCTTCATGAAGAGATGGTGTCTTAAGAGCTGATGAACCGTGGAACCTATCCCCTGCATTCCCCAAAGCTTATTAACCCCTTAACTGTGTCCCAGCGTGTGTGTGTGTGTGCGTGTGCAAATGCCCAAATGTGTGCGTGTGCACCTATGCATGGGAGATGGCTGGACTGTCTTTGCTATATGTAAATAGCGCCACTGGATCTTTATTTTTGATTAATTTGTTCTGAGTTTTTGGTTGGTTTTCTAAGGAACTGTAATGAACAAATGTCAGGATACCCAATGCCAAATAAAGATGTTGTATTTATGTAGTCCACGTGTAGCTTTCTGACCCAGGGGCCACGCTCTCCACATAAAGCATCGCTACTAACCCAGAACTACCATCCTTACTACCACTGCCCACACTTGCTCAGAAAGCCCTCTTGCCAGCCTACCCCAGCTCTGTGTTTTTCTTTCCTCCCATTCCCACCACAGGTTGCTCACCAAGGTGAAGGGTTCGTAGTCGCCGGGAATGAAGATGTTGGCTTGGCCTCGTTCTCCTTTCTTGCCCGGGCCCAGCTGGGACCAAACTCTGATCAGTATTAGGGGGAGAGGGAGGTAGAGGAACTCTTTGTCCCCAATATTCCCACCATCATGAAGGCCTGAAATGACTAAGCTCTCTGTTAATGATCCACCTCAGCTCTAAGCCCCTGCTACCCCTAACGTATATCCTTAGATGAGTTTTTGCAAATAAAATGTGTTTTGCATCTTGCCACCTTGGGTTGGGAAGCCAAGAGAGAGCAACAGAAGCACTAAAGCCTCGTGTATATGATCACAGGAATGCTTTTATTACAAACACCAGGGGAGCTGGGGATATGGCTCAGTGGTGGAGCACTTGCTTAGCATGCATGAAGCCTTGGGTTCTATCCCAGCACTGCAAAAAGGGGGAAAACAAAAGGAAGCAAGACAAAAAGTAAGCTTCCAGGGCTCCAGAGAGCAGAAGGTTCAGTCCTTCAGTCCTGCTGTTTGGTTCGAGAGGCCTCAGCATTAGCCCGAAGCACAGCTCCTGGAGATGGGTATGGACGCTGCTGAAAGAGGGGCCCTGCTGCTGTAGTGTCAGCACCTGTCTTGGCTTCATTCCTCTTGGGGAGTCCTGTTGACCAAGTGCCCCTGGGGGGGGACAGAGAGTCAGGGTGTGAGAAGAGGGTGTAGTGGGCACCCCTCA
The DNA here is from genome assembly GCA_004027455.1 of Hydrochoerus hydrochaeris. Lineage (NCBI taxonomy): Eukaryota > Metazoa > Chordata > Mammalia > Rodentia > Hydrochaeridae > Hydrochoerus > Hydrochoerus hydrochaeris. The sequence continues at coordinate 211,564 of PVLA01001850.1, forward strand.
ACAAGCCAAGACTCAGGAACAGAGGAAGGAGGTGGCAAGGAGAAAGGCAGTGTTCTCGGGTGTAGTGAGTCAGGAGGAAAGAAAAGGGTTCATGGGAGGTTGTCACCTACCGGGGAGCATCAGAGTACGAGCTGGGGTCCATGGGGTCTAATTCTTCATCCTTTCGGCTTGCCACTATGGAAGTAAGTGGCAGGACAAGTTCTTCAATCAAGGTGCAAGCAAGGAGCCCCTGATCCCTGAGCACCCCATCCCAGGAAGACATGGAGACTGTGGCCACTGTGGCTGGTAGCACCCTTCTCTGGGAGTCAGATTTGGGCAGGATCCTTCGAGAAGACCTTCTGTCCATGCCCCAGTGCCTTACCTGCCTCCCCCAGCTGCAGCTCATCCCACTTACCCTTCTTGCTCTTGGGGTAGGGAGCCAGCTCCTCTCGGCGATGGTGACGTCGTTCTTTGCCCTCTTCTCGGTCTATCTTGTCATACCCACGATCACGATCCCTTTCCCTGTCCCGCTCTCGCTCTCTGTCTACTTTGTCATAGCCACGTTCTCGATCTCTGTCAGATTTGTCATGGTTCCTGTCTGACTTGTCATGATTCCGTTCTGGCTTCTCGTGGCTGCGGTCAGACTTCTCATGGCCTCTGTCCAATTTCTCATGGCTCCGTTCCAACTTCTCCTCAGCATCTAGGGAGACAAGAAGGTCCAGAAATGACCAGGACCCAGCAGCCTCTGCTTTCAACAGCCTCATTAGGCTGGGCCTGGCCCTACCTGGTCTCACCTGCCCCTCCTAGAATTGACCTGGCCCCTTAGTAAAAACTGCTACAACCATTTGAGGCACCCTCATATCTGCTAACTTACCTACATTATTGATCCTGAGCTTCTTGGCAGATTTGGTAACGACGGAGTTGGGGTCATGTGGGGAGAGCCAGGACACGAGGTCTGTGTCTACATTCCAGTAGTAAGGGAGCCCGCTGTGGGGCAGTGGGAGGGAAGGAATATCAGCATAGATGGCCTCTTCTGGTATCAATTCTTGTCTTTTCAAATTCTGCCTATACCTGCCCCATATTAGAACCCCTATACCTTCCCTTGTGCCCCCTATATATCCCACAGCTTGGCACAACACAAGAAGGGCAAAGCCAGAAATCAGCTCCCCCACCTTAGAACCCCAGGCTCACCAGGAAGGGTCGAACACCTTGTACCAGCTTGGTGGCAGGCCCTCCAACCGAGTGGCCTCATAATCTACAGGATCATCATCATAGTCCTCAGCAATGATCTCTTCCTCTGGTTCTGGCAGAACAAGGAAGTCAGAAGTTAAGGAGCAGGAAAGTTTTCATTCTACAGTCAAGGCCATGAGAGACAATCCACACGAAATATGCATGGAAGACATATGTGTGCCAAGAAGCATATGAAGTATTTCCCATATCCAAACCCATTTGCCTCAGCCTCCATGTGCTGAGGATACAGGTGTGTGCCACAATGTCTGGCCCTCACCATCAGTTTAAACTGTTAACCATAATATGTATGCCAGGCACTGAAGAGGCACCAAAAAGGTCAGCTATTGATATGGTTGATGAGATCTATGTCACCACTATTAGGTCCATCACTAGACTACCTTTGAAACATCCTATCTTTGGTAAATGAACTATCAACACCTTGCACACAGGAATCTGGGAGCCAGCTATTCTTGCTATTAGATACCATATAGTCACCCCATGCGTTGATTCACATCTACTTTAATTACTTTTGGGGACTAGATCTATGTTGCCCAAGTGATCCCTCTGCCTCAGCCTCCTAAGTAGCTAGCTGGCACTACAGGTGCGTGCCACCACCTTTGGTTTGATCGATGAATTAAACAGCATCAGATGTCACTGCTGAAGTCGAAATATCAGTTCCCCACACACACTGCTTAGCCTGCCGTACAAATGGATGTCAGGAAATCATACTGTTAACAATAACTGTCACCCCGCTGCTTGGTGCACCCTCTATGCCAGCTATTAGGTGTCAGTAGCGACAATAAAATGCCTATCAAGGCTGGCACACTGTAGGCCCATCTGCTCTTAGCTGTCTCACCGGGCTCCAGATGTTTGAGGATGCCTCTCTTGGCCAGGCGGGTCTGCAGCGCAACGGGGAGCGGCATATCGTTCACTTACCTAGGAACAGAGGGACATACTTAAGATTAGAATCTGAATCCAGTATCCAGCGCCTTCCCACCGCATGTACACGATCATCTGACCCCCATCTACCTAAATGCAACATTAGCTGGCTGCATGAAACGTATCTGCAAAAAGATGGAAGAGGCAGTGACACAATCAACAAAACTTTCACCAACCCAGCTCTGCAAGCCTGATGCTGCAGGACCCAATTCTTCTCACAGGCCCAGGCTCCTCCCACCGCCGAAGGGGCCACGCGCACTCTAGAAATGGCCTCACCCAACGTCACTCAAAAACGGCTGGGTGGTAGGAACCACGGTACTAGGATGGGGGAGCGGAATGCAGCACCTCCAGCTCTAGAAAAAACACCCACCCCGGAATTACCGAAACAGTCGTGTGGGTAATGGAAGGCTGTCAGGCCGGTCGCCTCTTGTTGCCACTATGATCGCCAGTTACTACAAGTGTTTTTTTCTTCCAAAGCACGAAATGAGGCCCTCTTTCCGGGAGCGTTACGGTGACTGGGCGACACCTAGAGCTGCAGCGAATCGATGACGCAAACGTGGCTAACCAGTAAGAATGCACCCTTGGCCTGACGCTGCAAAACTACCCAATTGTTTTTCTAGAATCGCTGGAAAGCTCGCGCGCCCCTGTGCGTTGGACTGGGGGCGTGGCCCGGCTAAGGTCCGGCCGACTGTGCCACCAGACGCCGGCGCCATGGAGGAGTACGCTCGAGAGCCTTGGTACGACGGTGGGCACTGGCGTCCGGATGGTTGCTGCGGCGCCCAGGCCAGCTATGGGATGCGGGCGGGGGAGGCACCGGCCACACAGTAGCATGTCCCGGCCTCGGGATACTTAAAAATGTAACTCTTTCCGCTCCCAACTGGCTCCTCCCACTCGGGCGCCGTTAAGAAGGTCCTTAGTTGTGTGCCCAAGAAGGTGCGGTACCAGGCAAACCACCTCACGTTTACCCTGAGTCCGAGCCTCCTCGTCCGGCTTCTTTAACATAGAGAAGCGTTGACCAAATCCACGCTCACGGCGGGGGGAGGGGTGGCTGACTAGAAACCCGTAGGGTTACCACGGCGGGTTTTTTTTCCCAGGTCACTTTTGTGAATCGGGGCGGGGCAAGGAGAGGTTCCCGAGTCCTCGGGATTTTGGTTTTTCCCTCTCCTAGGTTTCAAAGATGCAGAAGGAAGAACTTGGTTGGGCGCGCTCATTGCGGAAAACGGGGTACCATCCTATCTTGTTTCTGTAATAGTACTAGGTGATTAACGCTTCCTTCTGTCGCCGCTGTTGCAACGTGCCGACTCTACGTCTCTTAGTCTGATCTTTGATATTAAAACAGATGCCTGATCTCGTTCCTGGGAGTCAAGAGTAATATTTTCCCCTTTTGCTTCACTTTTCGTTTTCATGAGGTTTAAAAAACAAAGACTAGCTTGTTACTATCGTCTGAAGCATTTCTTCCCACTCTTAACTTCCGTTGGAGTGACCTGATTTCTCCCAGCTGGAAAGAGTCCAATAACAGGACCTGGCGCGAAGGGGACTCAAGTTAACCCCACCCTTCCCTTCCTACTTGCAGCCCATGGCGAATTGTGGATGACTGCGGTGGAGCCTTCACGATGGGCGTGATCGGTGGCGGGGTCTTCCAGGCTATCAAGGGCTTCCGCAATGCTCCCGTTGTGAGTCCTGGGCTTCTTCCCCAGCCATGTGGGGACAGCAACCTCACCTGCACAGAACACTGCTGGAAAGCTGCTCGGAGCTGCCAGTCAGCATACACTGTTTTTCTGCTGTCTGCTCACCCACCTACTGTGTACCAGGCCTGGCTCCCAGATCTGGGGTTTTGGGGAAACTACACACAGGCCTTCCATCCACCCAGCTGTTGGAGGTGCTGTGCTGTCCCAAGGTCACCCCAACGGCTGCAGATATAGCTCAGTGGTAGGGCACTTGCCTAACGTGCATGATTCTGGGGCTCCATCCCCAGCACTGTAAATAAACATAATAGTCATCTGGACTGGGATTGTATAGCTTCCTGGTAAGCACCGGCCTAGCATATTTGAGGATATATGTTCAATCCCCAGCACTGCAAAAAAAAGAAAAAAGAAACAAAGTCACCACAAAATTCTAAATGTGGGTAAAAACCCAGATAAGAGTCTACCTAGAGCTAGATTCTGAGTTAGATACATGGATATAGGGAATTGACAGGAGAGGCAGCCTTAAAACTGAGAAAATATTTTTAACATAATTTTCTCTGTGACCCTCAACCCCCAAAGATCACATCACATGTACCTTTAACTGCCATTCGTTTGCTAATAAGATCTCTACAATTTTTTTGTCTTTGATACTGGGGATCAAACTCAGGGCCCTGTACTTAACAGGCACTGTGCCACTGAGCTGTATCACAGGCCCCTCTGCAATTTTTTTCATTTGTTTTTTTCTTAAGTACTGGAAATTGAATCCTCACACTGTTCTACATCTCTAGCACTTTATTTTATTTTGAGGCAGTATTTTGCTAAATTGCCCAGGCAGGGCTCAAAATTGCCCTCCTCCTACCTCAGCCTCCCAGAATGCTGTGCTTACAGCTGTTTCCACCATGCCCAGCTTGCAGTTTCCATATGCACCTTTGTGCATCCCCTTCACTCCTAGAACTCTTCCCTGGATCTTTGTCCATGTTTTTTGTCCTTGGGGGGGTCTCAGAATGTTACCTGCTGTTTGCTGGAGACCAAACCAGGGCCTGAGTATGTTTTTTGCCATTGATGACCAGTCCCCAGCTCCCCATTTGTGCCCCTTCCTTAGCAGGATTTTTCTTTTTTTCTTTTTTTTTTTTTTGGTACCAGGGATAGAACTCATGACCTCATGCTTGCCAGGCAGGTGCTTCCACCACTGAGCTAAATCACTGGCCTAACAATATTTTTCTTGACTTCACCTCAACCATGTGTTCATCCTGTCTCATGGAGTGTATGTGCTGTCTGAAGTCACATTGATCTGCTTAGGATATGTCTACCACCATAAGGAGCCTGGAGTGGGCAGGGGTCAGATCTGTCTTGTTCACTGCAGTGTCCCTGCATGTAGCATGGTGCTGGGCACATAATGGCCCCTTAATCATTTAATGAATAAGCACACAAGTTAATAAATTAGAACTCAGCAACCCAACTCTAGGAATACCTGTGTTGGCATGTTCCCCAGGTCCCTAGTTGTTGGCTGCTGCTCTGCATTGAACAATTTACCATCCCTCTGTTTTATTTTGTTTTTTTGGTACTGGGGATGGAACCCAGGGCCTCACACATGCTAGGCAAGCACTCTAGTAAAGCTACACCCCAGCCCCCTGCCCTTTTTGCAGTACTGTGGATTGAACCCAGGACCTTTGTACTGGGCTACATCTCCAGTCCCTTAAATCTTTGTTTGGTTTTGCTTTGTTTGTTTTTTGGGGGGATGGGGGTCTTGCTAGTTCAGGCTGGCCTTGAATTTGTGAGACTCCTCCTGTCTCAGCCTCCCCATGTGCTGGTATTACAGGTGAGAGCCACTATACCCAGCTTAACTCCCTTTCTTACTTTTCCTAGGGAATTCAACACCGGTTGAGAGGCAGTGTTAATGCTGTGAGGATCCGAGCACCCCAGATTGGAGGTGAGGAGCTTGGGGGAGATAGAGGAGATGTGATGGCAATGTTGGGGGTAGTTGATCCTTTGGGACTAGACTGCAAGGCAGGGTTCCCAGTTTCTAGCCAAGACTCTCCCAGGGTGGATGATCCTTCCCACAATTTAATATGAAGGGACAAAGCTGTGGATTCTGGAGTTGAAAATCCAAGCCATGGCTCTTCTGTGTGGTGTGACTTCAGTTTAGTAGCATGGCCTCTGTGAACTTGATGTGTACCATGATGATGACTACACTAATCCCATTGTTGGTTTTTTTTAGTTCACGTGGTATTTACTGCTAGTTGCTATGCTAAGGCCTTTGATAATATTAACTAATTTAAAATTTCAGGAATCAAAAAGAATACCTCAAATAGATCCTGGGACATAGTGACCCCTTGATAAACATTTCAACTATAGGCTGAGTACTCCTTATCAAAAATGCTGAAGACCAGAAGTACTTCCAAGAGATTTTTAGATTTGGAAATATTCATATATGCATAATAGGACATCTTGGGAATGTACCCAAGTCTAAAGATAAGATTCATTTATATTTCAAATGCAACTTATATAACCCAAAGATAATGTTATACATTATGTGTGTGTGTATTTTTTAATGCAGTGCTGAGGATTGAACCAAGGTCCTTGAGATGCTAGGCAAGTGCTTCAGTTCAGTAGTGCAGTGTTTACCTAACATGCATGCGGCCCTGGGTTTGATGCCTAGCACTGCAAAAACAAAACAAAGCAAATAGAAGTTAATCTATGTTGCTCAAACTGGTCTTGAATTTCTGGTTTCAAGGGATCATTTTGCCTCAGCCTTCCCAATATCTGGGACTACAGGCACATTTTACCATATCCAGCTAATTTTATACTATATTTTTAGTTCATCTAGTTATTTTGTTTTGTGGTTGTGAGGATTAAACCTAGAGGTACTCTTCTACTGAGCTACAACTTTATCCTTTAGCTTTTTATTTTGAGATAAGTTCTTGATAAGTTGCCCAGACAGGACTTCAATGTGTGGAAAAAATCCATATAACTCTGCTTGTAACCATTCATTACCTCGTTATAAAGATGAAAGCAATGTGGATGGCAATGAGGTAGCTTAAAGTCAGAGTTCCACAGAGTAAAAACAGACAGAATCTTCTGTCTGCCTTTATGGCTGTTTGTCTCTGTGCCTTTTTTCTCTGTTCTTAGCCTGAGCATTCAGTCTCAGCAGTCTCCAGAGCCTGAGATATGGGTTCTTGGCTTTCCCAAATACACTTACTCTGGGCTTCTGTTCCCCACAGGTAGCTTCGCAGTATGGGGGGGCCTGTTCTCCACTATCGACTGTGGCCTAGTGCGGATGCGGGGCAAGGAGGACCCCTGGAACTCCATCACCAGTGGAGCCCTGACAGGAGCTGTGCTGGCTGCCCGCAGTGAGTGCCTCAACCCTTATCCCAGCCTCTGTGCTCTGTTCATCCTTCCCTGAGCTCTGTCCCTCTGTTGTTTTCCCCAGGTGGCCCACTGGCCATGGTGGGCTCTGCGATGATGGGGGGCATCCTGCTGGCTCTCATCGAGGGTGTTGGCATCCTCCTCACTCGCTATACCGCCCAGCAATTCCGCAATGGTGAGCAAGCACCCAGGGGGGATGGTCAGGGTGAGGGGCAAGTGTCCTGCGTAGCCTCTTCCACTTGTCTTGACTACCTTCTCCCTTCTCCAGCACCCCCATTCCTGGAGGACCCGAGCCAGCTTCCTCCTAAGGAGGGTACCCCAGCCCCAGGCTATCCCAGCTATCAGCAGTACCATTGAAGAAATCACCGCCTGACACCACGCCACCGTGGGAGCTGCCCCTTGGTTCCCTCCCCGATGATCTACCTCGAAGGGAAGGCTGGCTCCCAGTTGGCCCTGGGACCCTCTAGAGAGAGCCTCTACTCTACTACCCTGTCCCAGGGTGGGGGTGGGGCATCCCAGCTGCCCTGACAGATGGTCCCCTTTTTCTCTCTCAGGGCACCCCAGCCCCACACATGCAACGAACTCTCACCCCAGCTCCTTCGCGTGGCACCCTGATGAGTATTTAAAGGCAGTTTGGAAATGCCTGTGTCTGTACTTCTTGAGTGCCTCTCCCACACCTCTGAAAAAGGGATAGCACCCTTGCCAGATCCCTGGAAATCCTAGGACTTGGAGTCCCACAGCGAGTAGGCTCTGACTGGGAAGGAGTGTGTGATAAAAGGAATCGGGTATATGAGGAAGGGTATGTGGCGGCCAAGCAGTGAATTGTAGGTGGATGGAGAAGATGTCTAGGAAAAGAGTACAGAGACACAGGGTCACTGGAGTGTGAGTGGTCCTGACATTGCAACCCAGGTGTCACATACCAGCACCCACCCCTCTTCCACAAGCCTAAGTGCCAAGGCTGGGAAACATACCTCATGAGAAGCCCCTTCTGGATGATCCCCCTCACTGTGGCTCTGGGTAAAAGTAGGGGTCAGGGTCATCTGGCTTCCTCAAAAAAGGGATATCCTGTGGCATTCTCCCCTACCACGAGACATTTCTCTGCCATGCAGATGGCAGTTTGGTTTTTGTTTTTGTTTGTTTTGGGGTTTTTTATCTTTGAGACAGGGTCTCCCTATGTAGTTCAGGCTGCTCTTGAACTCACTTTGTAGCCTCGAACTCAGTGATCCTCCTGCCTCAGCCTCCCAAGTCCTGGAATTATGGGTATGCTACCTGGCTTGTCAGTTTGGTTTAAAGAACAACCACAAAATAGCTAGAAATGAGTTTTCAGTGTGAGGTAGGGGAAGATTTTTCTGGATGGATATCACCCCTAAGTACTGTTATTTCTGCACAAACCCCTGTATCAGTGGGGCAAATATGGGCTTCCCAGGAGTGTAGATGCCCCCAGGAGGCTCAGAAGGTCTCTAAGGAGTCACCTGTTTCCTCTCCACAAAATGATGGTGCAGTGGGCGTCAGGGAAGGCATGCAAAGTTGCCTTCAGCAGGCCATTCAGAGTTGCAAGTGCCCTTTCCCTGTAGTATTGTTCCATGGGTGGGCCAAGACCCATTCCCTGGGCTTCCCAAGGATCTAGGGGCACCTGGAGGTCTTTGGTGGTGACAGAGCTAAAACTGTTTGAGCAACCCCAGTGCCAGGCATTAAATACCACATCACCAATGTCCTTCCAAAGGGCAGAGTGGACTAGAGATGAAGGTAGCAGGCACCATGCTTGTAACTCGGCATTCCAGCTGGAGTCTGACTTCTAGCTGGCAGCAGCATTGTGTAGGCCACAGTGCTACTACCATAACCTGAGTAGCCTGGCTGTGAATGTATGTCAGAACCACTAGCTCCTCTGGTCCTGCTCCTTTTGCACTCAAGGCTCTACCTTCCATCCCAATTCCCAGGCCTTAGGTATTTCCAAGCCTCCACCTACTTTCTAGCCCTGCCTGCCTGCCCCTTGCCCCAGGCTTTGCCTTTTTTCCTGTGGTGCTCCATAGGGCTACATACCCTACCTCCATTTCTTTTATATTTTCTGAGATAGGGTCTTGATGGAGTTCAGTCTGGCCTTAAACTCACTATGTAACCCATACTGGCTTCAAATTCACAGTGATCCTCCCACCTCAGCTTCCTGAAGACTGGGATTACTGGCATGTGCCCTACCTCCTTTATAAACTCCTACTGCATCTACTTGGTCCTCTATAGATGAGTCCTACCTCATAGGCCTACTGCTGAAGGTTCCAGGCCTTGGCAATCAACCTCCCATCTTTAGGCCTTGCCCTTTCTGGCCCCCCAGGCTCCAAGGTGTCTACCACTCAAAGAAGATTACAAATCCAACAGCAACATGAACTACACACTATGACTGTCTCAGGAAAAAGAATGCAAGAGGGAACAGAACAGATGGAGACAAAAAGAGAGGAAAGCAGAATGTGCTTAGGAAGAGACAGACAAGAGCCATGAGAAGGAACTGTGTGAGGTCAGCCATGCAGGTAGGGAGACTTAAGACACCATGCAGCATCAGATGCAGGAGAAAGCCAAGGCCATCTCCCTCAGGAGGTCCCGCTAGGCTCAGAGGTTGCAGCTTTGTGGAGTTGAGCTATTGTGGGGCCAGGCCACCTGTCTTGCCCTGGAGCCAGGGCCCTTGGGAAGGCAGATGTACAGGTGGATACCTTGCCTGCATTCTTGTCTGTCTGTGTTTCTCTCTCTCTCTCTCTCTCTCTCTCTCTCTCTCTCTCTCTCTCTCTCTCTCTCTCTCTCTCTTTCTTTCTTTCTTTCTTTCTTTCTTTCTTTTTGTGGTGCAGGGAATCAACTCAGGCCTTTGACATGTATGTGCCAAGTGAGGGCTTCACTACTGACCTACACCCTTAGCCTCAACTCTAATCCCATCTGCTTCTACCAAGGATGTCAAAGGCACTCCTTCAGGTCCTCTTTCATGTTCCCTACCTTCTCCTTGATTTAGTTCTATCTGCTTCCGTCTGTCTTGACCCAATTCCCAACCCTCTACCCTGCTTTGACTTTGGTCTCCTTGGATGTGGTACTCACAGTGCTCACACCCCCTGAATTTGCACCTACTCATCTCCAGGAGGGAAAAGGGGATATATATGTATTTGGTGGCTGAGGGAGGCTTAGGAGGTAGAATCAGGGAAGAATGAAAGAGGTTAGCTCTGACACCCTATCCAATTGTAAATAGACCCTTAGAGGGGAGAAAGACATAGGGAAATCAAAGACAGGCAGAGAGAGACACACACAGAGTAGGGAAGATAGGGAGAAAGATAACACGAGAAAGAAGAAGATGGTGGTGCACATCCGTGATCCTGGCTACTTGAAGGATTCAGGCAAGAGGATCACAAAGTCCCAGGCCAACCTGGGTGAATTTTTCTTTTTTTTTATTCATACATTTTAGATATACATAATGCTAATACTCATCATAGAGATTTTGTACCTGTACATGATATAACTTGATTCTTTTTTTCCCATTTCCCTCTCCCCTTCAAACCTCCTTATTTATTTACTTATTTATTTTAGTACCGGGGATTGAACTCATGACCACACACTTGTCAAGCATTCCCATCTCGTTCCCTCCTTATTTACAAAAGCTTTGTTTCCATTTTTTTATCCCTTCTTTTCTTTCCCCTCTCCCCACTTCCTCGTTTCCCTTCTCATTTGAACATTTTCTTCCCATTTCCCAATATGTATCATATATTCTGGTCCTTATTTAAACTTTCTGTTTCTCATACCAGAGAATGCATATGTGAGTCTGATTTATTTCACTTGAGTATGGTCTCAAGCTGCATCCATTTAGCTAGAAATGTCTCAAGCATATTCTTCTTTATGACAGAGTAGTGCTACATTGTAGTAAAAATCCACATCTTTGTCCATTCATCACTTGATGGGCATTTGAGCTATTAATAAGATTTAGCTATTAAAAGGGCTGGGAATTTAGCTCAGTGGCATAAGCACCTGCCTAGCAAGGGCAAGGTCATGAGTTTGATCCCTGGTACCCCCCTCCAAAAAAAAAAGATTTAGCTATTACAAACTGTACTTCTTTTTTTTTAGTAATAGATGGAAAGTGTCAAAACTCTTTTGAACTCCTAATATATCTTTTTTTTTAAAATTCATTTTATCTCAAAGAGAAAAAATAAAATTTCAAAACACATCAATCAGCAGCAACAATGGTACATACATTGTGCATTGTCATCCCTAAATCATTCACTCAGAGCACAAGACGTCTGCATTCAATTGTCCAGACAATACTAGCACACAAAAAATACTAGCACAAATCTTTCTCTTCAGTGAACTCAGAGAAATCAGTAGTCTATCTCAACCATATATATATATATATATATATATATATATATATATATATATTATATGTTTTTTCATTCAGCTTCTTACACTAGTGAGAAATGTGATGTTAATACATGTGAATCTGATTTATTTCACTTATGAGTATGGTCTCAATTTGCATCCATTTACTTATAAAAGTCTCCAGTTTATCCTTCTTTATTGCTGAGTAATACTCCATTATATAAAAATGCCACAACTTTTTTATCCATTCCTCAGTTGATGGGCATTTAGGTTGTTTCCAAGTTCTAGCTATTACAAATTGTGCTGATTGCCAGCTGTGGGCCACAAGCAAGAGAACCAGTTGCCAGCCCCTTCCTATGAGTCAGTTCCATTCCCAGGACATGGGGAAAAGAATCAGACACCAGCCCCTTCTGGTGCATGGGCTAGGAGACAAGAAGAGCCAAAGTTACCCCCCCGCCGCCCCGCCATAAGTACTGATCCAGAGAAACACAGGTTGAGATGATAGCTCTTGAAGTAAAATACAACTTAATGCTTGTAGTGTTTAGTGTTTCATTAACTTTGCAGCCCTAAAGACGGTAGTCTGATCATCTATTCAGAGGATAACAATATGCAATATAGCATCTATGGGGAGATCTCCTTCTGAAGGTGGTAGCCATTGTTAATTCCCTATTATCTTTTTTTTTAATTGGTACCGGGTATCGAACTTGTGATTATGCGCTTGCAAGGCAAGTGCTTACGCCGCTGAGCTAAGTCCCCAGCCCCATTGTTTTGTTTTTATTGGTTCTATTCTGTTTTGTTTGATTTTCCTATGTCTGATGGTATGGGCAGCTATTTTAAAAACAAGAGGCATTATGGTAGCCATTGTTGATTTCCTATTATTTTGTTTTGAAATTCTGTATCACTTACACTTTTGTTTTGATTGGCTTTATTCTGTTTTATTTTGCTTGGTTTTATTCTCTGTAAAATAAAAATGTTGTGTTGCTGTAAACATGGGTGCACATGTATTACTGTGGTATGATGTTTTCAGTTCTTCTGGGAAGATATCCAGAAGGGGAATAGGTGGGTCAAATGGGAACTCTAGACCTAGATGTTCTAGTTTTTTGAGGAATCTCCACACTGATTTTCACAGTGGTTGCACCAGTCTACTACACTCCCGCCTACAGTGGAGAGGGGTTCCTTTTTCTCCACAGCTCCCCCAGCATTTGGTATTGGTTGATTTCTTGATACTAGCCATTCTTTCTGGGGTGAGATGGAATCATAGTGTTGTTTTAATTTGTGTCTCTCAAATGACCAGTGATTTTGAACATTTTTCACATATTTATTTGCTATACAAACTGTACTTCCATAAACATGGATATGCATATATCACTGTGATGTGATCCTTTTAGTTATTTTGAGAAGATACCAAGAAGAGGAGGGGCTGGGTCAAATGGAACCTCTAGTTTTAGTTTTATGAGGAATCTGCACACTGATTTCCACTAAATCATGGCCTTCTTTGTGTGTCTTAGTCTTGGGTTGAAATCGATTTTGTCTGCAAATAGCTACACATGCTTTTTTTGAAGGCTCTTGTCATATGAAGTATTGTTTGGGTTTTTTTTTTTTAGTTTTTTGTTTTTTTGAGACAGAGCCTTGCTATATAGTTCATGTTTGTCTTCTCAGTGTGTAACCCAGGCTGGCCTTGAACTCATGGTGATCCTCCTGCCTTGGCCTCCCAAATGCTGGGATTACAGACGTGTACCACCACACCCAGTTGGATTATGTTTCCTGATCCATTCTTCCAGTTTGTTTCTTTTAATTGGTGAATTGAGACCATTTATATTAATGGATATAACTGATATATATATTGACTTATCCTTATCATGTTATTTTCCTGTTGCTAGTTCTGTCTTTCCCCTCTGTTTAATTGCTTGCCTTGTCTAGTGGTTTCATTCTGTTGGGGTTCATGTAGTTGTAGTCCTTGTTATCTCTTTCTATAATGTCCTTTAGAACATTTTGAGTGTGGATTTGTTGTTCATGAATTTCCTTTCTTTTATTATCCATAATTTCATTAGGTGTTGTTTGTCATGGAAGTATCTTATTTCTCCATCAATTTTGAAAGATAGTTTTGTGGGTTATGTCAATCTGGGTTGGAGGTATATTTTTAGGGCTTGAAAAAATTTCACTCCAAGTTCTTTTTAACTTCAGGGTTTGTATTGAGAAGTCAACTGTGATTCTGATGGGCTTTCTTTATAGGTGATTTGTTTCTTTTGTCTAGTTGCTTTTACTATTCTGTTTTTGTGTCAAATTACTGGAATTTTGACTATTGTATACCTTGTGGTAGTTTTTTTTTTTTAACAAGGCTCATTGGAGTTCTATATTCCTCACCTATGTGTATGTCAAATTCTTTTTACATGTTTGGGAAGTTTTCTGCCATTACTTTTGTACACAGGTTTTGTTTGTGCTATCTCCTGCTTTTTCACTGACTCCAATCTTATTATTCTTCTTTACATCATCTAGCAGGTGTTGGATTGATTTTTTATGTTTCCTTGTTATTTTTAAGAAATCTTTCATGATTGTGAACCACAATCCTATCTTCTATATCTGATATTTTGTCCTCACACTGGCTCATTGTACTGTATGTACTTTCAATGTAATTTTTAACCTCCTTCATCTCTGTTTGAATCTGTTCCACAGATTCCATTTCTTTCCTATGTTGTGCATTCCTGGTTTACATCATTTTCTGAAGCATCTCTATTTTTTTTAATCTGTATCTTCTCTAAAGTTACTAACCAAATCTTTCATTATGGTTGCCATCTCTGTAGTTATCTGAGAAATTATTTCTGATTTGATTTTTTTCTAGAACCTTATTCATCTGCTTTGTTGCATCCGCTGCTAACACTTTAGAGAGTCCAGGTGGGTGGCCTGCAAATTGTTCCAACTCATTGCCCCCTAGGTTTGACTCTGGTGAACTCAAAGTCTGAGGTTACATCTTATTTAAGTGGCTTCTCATTTTCTGTTTTTTTTAACTTTAATTCCCGGGTTGATGTTTATAAATTGCTTATGACAAGTAGCTTTATTGCTAGTAGTTAGAACACTTAGGAAATGAGTACTCAGAGATGTCTTCCAGGTATAGCTGGCTTTTGGGTTTTATTCAGTTGCAAGATGTCACCTCTTCTGTTTACTAGGAATGAAAAGTTGCTACCTATTTGGCCTCACTCCTGGTCCTTTGGCACTGGCCTACAGTATTGTTTATAACCCTTAGGCAATCTTAGTCTTGGTTTACTTGGAAGAACAACTGGTTAGAGCAAATATGTCACCTAGGCTGAAGCTTTATGATCAGCAATAACAATATCAAATAGTATAGAAAATGAAAAAATGCAATAATGATTGATTCGCTACCTTTAATTATATGAAATATATTTGTGGTTTTACAATAAAATCTAAAACAAACCAGAAAACTATATACAGTAAATATGCCCTCAATATGGCAATTTTACCCTCAGGGGAGAAAATTTAAAAGTGGTTAAGGGAAAAATGGAGAAGTAGAAGAGGAAGAGATTAGAAGCAAGACCAGAGGACATAGGAAGATTATGAAAACTTTGGGAAACTGGTGAAGAAGACAGGAGGGAAAGAGAAGGAAAATATAAAAAACAAGAACAGAATAACAACAATAACAAAAAAACTGGAAACAATTTTCACACTCATAAAAAGAACAATTTAGAAGCAAAAACAAAAACAAGAAAAAAAATGTCCACTTTAATGTGTCTCTACTGTCTCTGATAGATAAGTTGGGCCTAAATCCTTATTGGTTAATCCAAGCAGCCATAGATTTATGGTAGGGTAGTGAATAATCCTAGCAACCCTGCAACTTTAGTTCCTCTGAATTTCAGGTTGGCTTCTTTCCTTCTTTTGTCTTTTTTTTTTTGGTACTGTGGATCAAAGTCACAAACTCATGCTTACCAGGCAAGCTCTTTAGCCACTGAGCTAAATCCCTGCCCCTTTATTTTGTCTTTTTGAAACAGGGTTTCACTATGCACTTCAGGCTGGACTTAAACGCACTTTGTAGCCCAGGCTGCCCTCTAACTCACAGCAATCATCCTGTCTCTGTCTCCCAAGTTGGAATTATAAGCATGTGCCACCACATCCAGCATAAAGCTAGTTTCTGGCCATGAGGCTGAAACCCTGCCATCCTGAACTTGGCTCCTTTCCCTCCTGCTGCTTTGAGCTTGGTTACACCTCATAGTGACTATGAAAGCTGAGGCCGCTGAAGTCTGTTGTGTCCCCTGCTATGTTCAACTGGTGCGTTTCTCTGTGGAGGTCTGTGGGATCACAAGAAGTCACCATGCATCTGTGGGTTTGAGACCTACTTCCCATACAGTGAAGCATGGCTCAAGGAAAAGCACCCCTTGCCACCACCTTTATTGATGTCCTCCCTCTCCCTGTGGGCTTTAATTCACACTTCAGACCCTTGCTGGGTCCCAGCAGCCCACTCCCTCCTTCTTCCTCACATTGCTATATTCCAGCATCTGGACCCCAAATCACAGAGAGGCTGTTTCTCTGCTGTTCATCACTCCACCATCTTCTTGGAAGTCTGCTCAACCCGGGCAGTTTAGCAAGTCACTGTCTCAAAAACAGGAAGGGCTGAGGATGTAGTTCAGTGCTCCCTAGGTTCAATACACACTACCAAGACAGATGTTCAGGTCAAATTCTCTCTATTGGACGCCTCACTAAGACTAGTGGTGTGGCTCAGTGGTAGAACAATTGCACAAGGCTCACGGTTCTGTTCCTAGTGCCAAAAAATAATAAAAATAAAAAAACCAATAAATAATAAAAAGTAATTAGCTTGGGAGAATGAGGCAGGAGAATTGCTGTGAGTTTGAGGTAAACTTGGGTTACATAGTGAGTTCAAGGCCAGCCTGAATTATATAGTGAAAACCTATCTCAAACAAAAAAGAACAGTAAAAATAAGATAAGGTGTCTCACCAAGAATTAATAAGGATTTCCAGAAGCAGGGTGTCTCTTTCACATCTGATGGGGATATACTAGGCACGGTAATACTGGAAACTGGTAGTGTCTACTCCAGGTGTAAATATGCACACTCATCAACTAGTGATGTCACTTCTAGGTGTATACTAAGCATAAATATGTATAAATGTTAAAGTCATAAAGAATGTTTATGGCAGCTTTATTCAGAAGCATCCCAAAACAAAAAGTCATAAAGAATGTTTATGGCAGCTTTATTCAGAAGCATCCCAAAACAAAAACTCTTCAAATGCATATCCACCTAGTGAATTGTGCACATGCACACAGTGGAACACTGTACAGCAGTGGTGGTAAACCTCTGGCAGACGGTCTGCAGATTGCTTGGGACTCTCTGTAGCCCAGGCGTTCTGAGCAAAGCATGTTTGAACAGTATCCTGGGAGACAAATAGTATGCCAGGTGTGACTGAAAAACACAGTGAAGATTTTACAATTTTTAACTTTATTGCAGTAAAAGACACATTGCCATTAAGACACATCTCCTCAAAATACTCTCTTTAAATACACTTATCTCTTTGTTTTTAGCACTTTTTTATTATCTTAACTTTTTTATATACATACACATATACATGTATTGTTACATTCAGCTTCTCATACCAGTGATACAATATGATATTTACATATGTGTGTCATTTATTTCACTAATGAGTATGGTCTCATGTTGCATCCATTTACCTGTGAGAGTCTCCAGTTTATCCTTCTTTATGGCTGAGTAGTAGTCCATTGTATAAAAATACTACAACTTTTTTATCCATTGCTCAATGATTGCCACATTTTTTTTTGGTACTGGGGATCTAACTCATAATCTTTGCTTGCCAGTCCAGTGCTTATGCCACTGAGCTAAATCTCTGGCCCTGATGGCCACCTTTTTAAAATAATTTTTTGGCTTTTTTTGAGACAATGTTTTACTATGTAGTCCAGGCTGGCCTCCAACTCATGGTGACCCTTCTGCCTCAGTGTCCTCAGTGCTGGGATTAAAGGGGTGTACCCTTGGGCTGGGTTTAACATACAATTCATATGCAAAGTTTAAAAATCTGACTCTGATACTGAGCCACAGCTCAGGCCTAGAAGTGTTTATTAAAGCAGAATCTCCCCTTGACCAGCTTTTATTCTTTTAAAATACCATATTGCTAAATCACTAAATTGTCTAGGTTGAGTTTGAACTTGCAGTCCTCCAGTAGAAAGCCCTTCCCATCCTCATCCTCCTGGGAGTTCAGGAAGGTTTATATTTGTAATCCCATGGAAAAGTTATTGGAATTAATCCCAATCTACCACTTCCAGTGTGGCCCACAGCAAGAATAAAGACACTAAGACATATTTATAGTTATGGGGAGCCAAGGGGTCCTACGTCTAGCCAGGATGAAAGTTCATTGGAACAAAAGCCTCAACACAGAGCCTAACCCAGATTTTATTAATTTGTGAATCAGGGAGTGGTTTGAGGATAAGTGACTGTGAGAATGGTGGGAAATACAGGAGTACTGTGAGCTGGGCTAGTGAGGAGGCCAGAAAGCACCTCTGTAACTTGTAGAGAGAAGGATATGCAGAGAGACCAATCTGCATTAACACAATTGAGGTAGCATTTAATGCTTAAGAGGCTGGTGCTCAAGTTCTGATGTGCAAACTTTTTTGCCCTGGGAAGTCATAGTCTCTTATCTAGGGCTGACAGCCCTGGAGCCATGGCTCTTCATTCCACACCCTTATCAACCAGATTTTGGGAGTCTTGGGGTGGGAAAACTATTGCCTTGCTTCAAAGATTACATCTCAACACCTCAGTTAGCCCTATTTACATTGGTTAGAGCCAATTGAAGGGAAGAGGAAATGGCCTACCTAGCTCTGTGCATATCAGTACATGGAGACAGGGCCAGGTTTAGCCAAAGTGGAGGTAATTGCTCTTTGTCCAAGGAGAGTCCTCCAGATGGTCTTCCACATAGGACATCATACCTGGCTCTACTGGGAGTTCTGAGCAGCCCAAGCTTGCCTTGTTTCTGGATATCCTCAAGGAAACATGGCCCATGGGAAGTGGTAGTTTTTATTTTCTATTGTTGCTGAGAATGAGACCCAGAGCCTTCAGAGTGCTATCACTGAGCTAAACCTCTAGCTGAGGGAGTTTCAATGTTTGAATATCTCTAGGGGTTACCCTAAGTAAACAGACAAACTACCATGCTAGCAGGCAGGTACAAGCCCAATGCCTACATAATTAACAACTGCAGTTGGACATGGTAGCACATGCCTATAATCCCAGCACTCTGGAAGCTGAGGCAGGAGGATTGCCACCATATGAATCCAGCCTAGGCTATGTAGTGAGTTCAAGGATAGCTTGCGCTACACAGTGAGACCCTGTCTAAAAAAACAAAACTAAACATAATTAGCAACAAGTAGCTGGGCGCAGTAGTGTATACCTATACTCCCAGCACTGGGAAGGCTGAGGCAGGACGATGGAGAGGTTAAGGCCAGCCTCCTGCATGCTACGTAGCAAGATCTTGAAGAATGAGAGAGCAAATAGCTACCATTTGTTATTACACCATGGCAAAGCTAATTTTTATCTGCCATGGAGGACAGTTTTCTGGAGTGGTGATAAGTAGCAGCAAAACAAGCTAGAAGATCCCTTAAAAGAACCATGTGCTTTAGGGTTACAGCCTGTTTGCAGCAGGCATGGCCTTGCTGACCTGGTTCGATTGACTTCCACAGAAGCATTTTGTGAGGGCAAGGTCCAATTTTCACAAGGTCAGGGTTTTTGTTTTGTGTAGCTGGGGATTGAACCCAGGACTTTGCACATGCCAAGCAAGTACTATACCAGCCTATAGGAATTGATTGTTTTTTTTGAGACAGGGTCTCTCTATGTAATTCAGACTAACCTTGAACTCACTTTGTAGCTCAGGCAGGCCTCAAGCTCTCAGTGATTCTCCTGCCTCCCTCTCAAGTGCTGGCATTTGCAGGCTGCACCACTATGCCCAGCAATATTAATTAATTTTCAAGGGAAATATAAGTACCATAAGGAAAGAATTCAGGGACCAGCGATAGTTGTACATGTGTGTAATCCTAGCACTCTTGAAGGCAGAGGCAGGAGGATGGCAAGTTCCAGCCTAATTTGGGAAACTGAAGAGAACCCCATTTCAAAATAAAAATTAAGCCAGGTGTGGTGGCTCACGCCTGTAATCCCAGCACTCGGGAGGCTGAGGCAGGAGGATAGTTGTGAGTTCGAGACCAGCCTGGGCTACAAAATGAGCTCAAGGCTAGTCTGAACTGCATAGAGACCCTGCCTCAAAAAGACAAAAAAAATACACATGTGCAAAATAAAAATTAAAAAAGCATGTTGGGTGGGGTGTAGCTCAGTGTTAAAGGCCTTTGGTTCAGTTCCCAGTATTAAAAAAAAGACAAAAAAAAACTGATGGATACAGTGGACACTTGTTAGAAGGGAAGAATAGGAGCGTTATGAACAAAATATGGACCCTTCATCCCTTTTCTCCTGGGGCAAATAACCTGGGCAGACCCCAAGGCATAATATCAAACTGGCTCCAGCAGAGGGCATCGTTCTCATCCAGGTCATCAAATTCCATTACCAGGTGACTGAGCTAAGGGCCTGAATCTGGGCCCTATGTATCAAGATTCCTTTGCCTACCTGCCATCAAAAGCCTGAGAAAAAGCCAAACGTGGTGGCATGCAACTGTAATTCCAGCACTCTGGGAGGCTGAGGCAGGAAGATCACTGCTTTAGGATCACTAAAAAGTGGTTAGGCCAGGACCCGTGGTGCATGCCTGTAATCCCAGCACTAGGGAGGCTGAGGTAGGAGAATTATCCCCCACTACTGTGTGCTCAGTACAGCACTGCTCCCCAGCCACCCACTTCCAATGTCAGTCACAAAGTCTAGGCTGTTTTATAGGTGTTTCTTCTCCTTTCTTTTTTATGGGGGTTGGGGTGGGGAGGCTGAATATTGCTTTAAAGTTCAAACTGGTCTCAAACTCACTGTGTAGCTCAGGCTGGCCTCAAACTCACAGTAATCCTCCTGCCACAGCCTCCTGAGTCCTGGGAATACAGGTGTGTGCCACTACACCTGGCCTCTCTCTTTCTTTTTCCTTCCTTCCTACCTTCTTTCCTTTCTTCCTTCCCTCCCTCCCTTTATCTCTTTCTCTCTTTCAGTGCTGGGGGGAATCTAAGGCAAGTGCTCCACCATTGAGCCACCCATAGCCATTCCCTGCACATCTGCTTGTGTCTTTCACTTGGGCTTCCTGTAACTCTAGCCTCAGATCTGGTTAATATGCTAGTGCACCTCACAAAACTCAGGGAAGCTCTGGCTTCCCTTTACCCCCCTGTTATAAAGGCTGTCACAAAGTTACTGGTTAACACCAAATGAAGAGATGGAGAGGACAAGTAGGCCAAGCCAGGGACCTCCTCTGCCCTTCTGGCCTATTGTCCAGGTGCTTAACTCTGTGGGTGAGTTGGAGGTGGGGATGCCACCAGTGCTCATCCTGAACAGAAAAGATGCTTATCATACTGAATAATGCAAGGGTTTTGAGAGTTGTATGGCAGGAAACAGGGACCAAGATCAATTATAACTTTCAGAAAATTGCAGCTTTTTTTTTGAGGTGCTGGGGGTGGAACACAGGGCATCCAGCATGGTAGGCAAGTGGCTCATTACTGGGCTACATCTGAGCCCTTTTTAATTTTTTTTTTATTTTGAAGCAGGATCTTGCAAAGTTGCCTACAATGTCCTTGAATCTGTGATCCTTCTGCCTCAGCTTCTGCATTGCTGAGATTACAGGTGTGCACCACTGTGCTAGCTCAGAGGGCCTTTACACTGCACATGCCAGAGGATATCACAAGGCGAACCAGAGCAGGGAGCTCTCTGCCCTTCTCTTGCAGAGCTGGGGACCAGACCCAGGACCTCATGCATGCCAAGAGGCACTACTGAGCTACGCCCAAGCCCTCCCAAGCAGTTCGTAAAAACAGGGTTTTGCGGCATTACTTATGTTCACATTATTGTGCTGCCAATACCACCATCTCCAGAACTCTTTCTAACATTTTATTTATTCGTTTACTGCAGTGCTAGGGATCAAACATGCTAGGAATCATGCATGCTAGACAAGAAAGCTACTCCTAACCTACTCTCCCAGCCCCTGCAGGACTCTTTATTTTGCAAAACAATCCATTACACCCAGTAAACAAGTCCTGATTCCCTCCTTCCCTGTAACCCCGGAAACAACCAGTCTACTTTCTGCATAAGTATTTGTCCCTTTATGACTGGTGTATTTCACTTAGCATCACGTCCTCACAGTCTATGATGTCAAATATTCAGAACTTTTCTACAGGGTGTAGTTGCACAGTCCTGTAATCCCAGCACCAGGACGCTGAGGCAAGACCAGCCTCAGCTACATAGTGAGTTGAAGTCCACTTTGAACTATGTGGTAAAACCCTGTCTCAAAAACAAAAACGAACAAAAACCAGACTTAATTTCTTTCTTTCTTTTCTGAGGCTAGTTTTGAACTCACTACAGAGACCAGGCTGGCCTTGAACTCTCATCAGCAATCCTCCTGCCTCAGTCCTAGTGCTGGGATTACAAGTGTGAATCACCAAACCTAGTTCACAAATCTTTTTTTTTTTTGTACTGGGATAAAACTCAACCTGGCACTTGCCAGGCAGGCACTTATGCCACTCAGCTAAATCCCTGGCCCCTGCTTTTGGTTTTTGTACGGGGGAGTGAATCAAACTCTTGACCCCGAGCTTGCCTGGTAGTTGCTTATGCCACTGAGCCAAATCCCTGGCCCCCACAAATCTTTTTATAGACAGTTTTGTAATGTTTACTTTTGTGCTATGATATGATTCTCTTACAAAAAATATATAATCATAAAAATATAATTATAAACTGAGCATGGTGACACACACCTATAATCCCAGCACTTCGGTAGGCTGATGCAGGAGGATCACAAGTTCCAGCCCAGCCACTGTCTCAAAATAAAACATAAAAGAAGTCTAGGAATCCCCATAAAAGAAGTCTAGGAATCCCCATAAAAGAAGTCTAGGTATCCCAACACTTGGGATACTGAACCAGGAAGATCACTGTGAGTTGGAGGCCAGCTGAGTTATTTTGTGAGTTCAAGGATAGCCTGAATAGTGAGATCCTGTTTCAAAAATAAAACAAGATGGGGATATAGCTCAGCAGCACAAGTCCCTGCCTAGCAAGCACAAGGTCCTGACGTCAACTCCTGACGCAAAAAAAAAAAAAGCCTCAAAAATAAAATAAAAGAATTTTTTTTGAGAAAGAGTCTCACTGTGTAGCTCAGGCTTGCTTTGAACTCACTGTATAGCTTAGGCTGACCTTGAACTCACAGTAATCTTCCTGCTTTAGCCTCCAAAGTGCTAGATTATAGAGTTGTGTCACCATGCCTGGCTAACATTGAATACTTTTTTAAAGCGTACTTTAATATTGTGTATGTGCGCGCCTATGTGGGTTTTTAGACAGTGTCTCCCTGTGTAATTCATGCTGACCTTGAATTTGTAGTGATTCTCTTGCTTTAGCCTCTTGGAAGCCCTAAGATTGTCAAAGTACGCCATCACACATGGCTAAGACTATTAACTGTGGGACTTCAAAGGCAAATTCCTGATCCTTAAAATCTAGGTATTAGCTGGGCATGGTGGCTCATGCCTGTAATCCCAGCACTCGGGAGGCTGAGGCAGGAGGATCTTTGCGAGTTCAAGACCAGCCTAGGCTACAAAATGAGCTCAAGGCCAGCCTAGAGAGGCCCTGTCTCAAAAAGACAAAAAAAAGATCTAGGTATTGGGGCTGGGGATTTAGCTTAGCGGCATAAGCACCTGCCTTGCAAGCGCGCAGTCCTGAGTTTAATCCCCGGTACCAAAAAAAAAAAAAAATCTAGGTATTTACAACACATTTCCAAGTAATTAACTCTTCCTAGCTGTCATGCTATAAGTTGCCTTCCATTTGTTTTTAATACATGTTTTCCCATAGTGATTTAGAGGGACTATCTTCAGCCAATATAAATGTTTCATGCATTTTTGGCTCTTTCTCCCAAGTTGAGTGAACTTCTGCTGCACTTTAAGTCACCTCGCATCTTTTAGTAAGAAACACACTGCATGTGAAGAGTGAAGTCGGGACCAGCTTCCTAGGTACAAGTAGAGTCCACTCCAAGCATTGGGTCTCTCTGAAGCGAGCAAGGGCACTGCTCTCCTTCTCAATGAAGAAAAGCATCCTTATAGTTCAGAAGAGCTTTCATTCATTTTTAAGCAGCACTGAACCTAGGGCCCATAACACTTCACCACAAATTAGGTGTGGACAGGCAGAGCAACCTGGCCAGGTTTCGACAAGTTCTGCTAGCAATGCAGGGAAATAGGCCAATGACGCTGCAGGTGAGCGCAGGCGCCTTTCTCCTTGGCCACAGTCTTTTTCAGACCCTTTCCCTCAGGCGGTTCCGGAAGCTATCTCTGATCTTATAATGCTTAATGTTCAACACACACATTGATTCTCTTGGCAAGAATCTTTTTTGTGGTACTGGGGACTGAACCCAGGGCCTTTGCACCCAGCTACATCCCCAACTTTTTGTTTTGTTTTGTTTTATTTTGAGAAAGGGTCTCATTAAGTTACTAAATAGTCCAGGATGGGCTTGAACTTGGTATCCTGCTTTAGTTGTCTAGAGTGTTGGGATTAAAATTGTGCCTCACCACGCACATTTTTTTCTTGTTTTTTCTTGTGACAGTCTCCTTATGTAATCTAGGTCATCCTTGAATTCACTGTGAAGCGTAGGCTAGCCTCAAACTCAGAATTCTTCTGCCTTAACTTACCTGGTATGTGGGACCATCACAGATGTGTGGCACTGTACCTGGCTTTTTCTCTTTCTTTTTTTCTTTGTGATGGGTCTCACTGTGTTGCTCAGGCTAGCAATCCTGGCTCAGTCTTTCTGGTATTTGAGATTACACATGCACACCAGTGTACCTGGCTTTTTTTTCACACTTGTAGTCTTCTGCATGTTAGGAAAGTGCTCTACCACTGATTACACCTCAGCCCTCCAAACATAATATTTAAAACTTTCCAAGAGGGACAGAGTATTAGAGAAAAGAGTAAAAAGTTGGCTTCACATAACCATTAGCTCAACACT
The DNA here is from genome assembly GCA_004027455.1 of Hydrochoerus hydrochaeris. Lineage (NCBI taxonomy): Eukaryota > Metazoa > Chordata > Mammalia > Rodentia > Hydrochaeridae > Hydrochoerus > Hydrochoerus hydrochaeris. The sequence continues at coordinate 236,225 of PVLA01001850.1, forward strand.
GATAAAAGTGAGTCATGACACCTGCATACCCATGTTTATAGCTATGCAATTCATAGTAACTAAACTGCTAGGTGTGGTGACATGTGCTGTAATCCCAGTATTTGGGAGGCTGAAGTAGGAGGATCACTGCAAATTTGAGGCTGACCTGGGCTACATACAATAGTGAATTCAAGGCCAGCCTGGATGACATAGTGAGACCCTAATTTATTTATATTTTTTTAAACTTTTTAAAAATTAAAAATAAAATGTAAAATGAAATCAACAATAGAGGAAAATAATAAACATTAGAAAACATAATCCCTTATCAAACTGTCAATATCATTCTTCATATAGATTAATATTTTTATTCTTACATTGCTATAAATATAAAAAAGACTCAGTCTAAACAACTTTGATAAAGGAACAAAATTAGAGCTCCAACCCGTCCCAGTCCCATGGCTTATCACAAAGTTACACAAATCATGACAAAAATGGCATTGATATCAAGATAGACAAACCACCAAAATACCAGTGTAAAGTCCCAAAATAGATACACACATAACAGACATTTGATTTTCTGGCAAAGATGCAAATGCAATTAAGTGGAGAAAGGATCAATAAATATACTGCAATAACTGGATATCCACATGCAAAAAACTCAAACCTTATAGCACATCAAAAATGTCTTAAAACATCCAAAAATCAACTCAAAATGGCTCACAGTGCGTTAGTTAAAGTAAGGGCAAGTGTGGCCTGACTCATTGCTTGGCTGAAGTCATTCTCTCTGGAACAAAACATGTGTTTTTTCCTTATCATACTAATGAAACAATTTGATGATTATGTATATGAACTTGTTTATAAACATGAACAATTCAGAACCACCAAAAGTGTGGAAAAACACTAAGGTGTGGTATGATAATATAACCAAATAAGGGAATGAGAGGGACCCAGAAGAAAGCAGTAATTCAAGGAACAAAAAACAATTTTTTAAAATCTCTAATTTCCTTTTCTTATTTATTTAGGAGAAAAAAGGCACAGAAATGAAAAACAAAAAGCAAAAGAGACAAACAAACAATAGCAACAAACCCAATACAATAACAGTAGGGGTTTACAAAACAAGATGATAAGAATTTGACAATGGTTGTAATATTGCATATTGTTACCTTCAAAGGGCTTCTTAGAATAACAGATATAGACATATAAAATTGATTTAATCATATGAATATTAACTGTTCTTTTCCAAGAACTAATACAATTAGCAGTATAGTCATTTTAGCTATTTTATGTATATATATATATATACAAATTTGTCTTTTCCTTTTCCCTTCCTTCTTTCCTCCTTTCCCCTATCCCAATTACTTTTTGTCTTTGAGCAGTTTCTTACTGAGACCCTATTTAAAAAAACAAAAACAGGTAACATATGAAAAAACTATTCAAAAGGAAAGAGAAATTGGGATAGGGAAAAGGAGAAAAGAAGGAAGGGAAAAGATACAAGATAGTTAAGATTGTTACACTACTAACTTCTCTTAGTTCATTGAAAACAAAAGTGTGTGCTAGTATTTTTTGTACAATTACATGCTTATATCTTATACTGAGTAACTAATTTAAAAGTAACAATATACAATGTATTAGCAATTGTTACTCTCTTATTATCTTGTTTTGAAATTTTGTTTTACTTTTTTTCCCTCTTTAAAATAAAATTTTAAAAAACCCAGCCAAGCATGGTGGCATAAGTCTGTAACCTCAGCACTAGGGAAGCTGAGGCAGGAAGATCACCTTGAGTTCAAGGAAGGCCAGCCTGGGTTACATAGTGAATTCAAACCCAAATTGAACTACATAGTGAGACCCTGTCTCAAAAAAAACAGAGCAAAGAAACAAAAAAAAACCAATGGCTAAACTATAGAAACAGCTAAGATGCCTGTTAACAGATGATTGGTAAAGAAAATAAGGTATAGGCCAGATGTGGTGGTACATGTCTGTGACCTCAGGTTGAGGCAAGAAGATTGCTGTGAGTTCAAGACCAGCCTAGGCTACATAGTGAGTTCAAGGCCAATTTGAACTGCATAGAGAGACTTTATCTTTAAAAGCAAACAAACAAACAAAAGTTAGATTAGATATTAATTTGGAGAGATTTTAATTCTTCATAAGATGTCCAGACACAGTGATGTACACCTGCAGTCCCAGCTACTTGGAAGGCAGCTATGCCTAAAATTTATCAATAAAACCTGCCTGAAAACAAAACAACATAGGCTGAATTCTTAGAATTTTTTTAAAGACTTGAAGCAGAGCTTTATAATTTGGGTATATGACAAGTGTAAAATCCTACTGTAAAATGCTAAAACTATGCACTGTTTTGAATAAAACCAAGAAATGCAGCATTAAACAACAAAACAAAATAAAACAAAGCATAAGATCCTCTGGCCTTAGCCAAATGCTGGGATTACAGACATGACCTCCATGCCTGGATTTTTCTATTGCTCTGTGACATTTTTAACACAAATTTCAAAGCTTACAACAACATTCCCACAACAAACATTATGCCCCAGTTTTCCCAGGCAGGAGGAAGGCATGGCTTAGCTGGGTCGTCCCTTAGTGTCTCACCCACTAGGACTGTAGTATCATTTTAGAACTGTGGGCTTCAATTTCTTGCGGGGTGCTACCTGGAGGCCACCCTCAGCTCCTGGTAGCATTCTCCAATTTTAGCTGCCTAAATTTCCCCAGAGGAGTCACCTGTTTTGCGAGTCAAGGAAGTATCTCCTCATCAGATGATTGTTTGAACTATTCTTTGTGTGTGTGGTGTTTTGGATCGCACTGGGGCTTTATTTGTACTATAGGCAAAAGTGATACCTTTGAGCTGCATCCCCAGCCCTTAACCTTAGTTTTATTTTTGGACAGAGTCTCATTATATAGTGCAGGCTGGCCTTAAACTTGTTTTTGTAGCACAGGTTGGCCTTGAAATCACAGCAATCCTCCTGCCTCAGCCACCTGAGTGCTGGGAATACAGGGGGCACCGCCACACCCAGCTCAACCTAATTTTTAATATACTCAAATTCAGCCAGTCCCTTTGGTCAAGCACACATTCAATATGAGTGAATTATGCAAAGATGTGAACCCTAAGGGGGAGGCATGGAATGCACCTTAGCTTTGTGAGTATTGTGCCATCTGGGACTATAATCTTCAGGTCAGACCCATAAAATGGTGTGGATTAAGGATTTTTCACTGTATGTGTGTATGACATTGAACACATGAAGTCAGGATCTGTGGATTACATATATTCTTGGCCATGGCCATCTGGGTGGATCTTTTCTTATCTTTCAAGTTTTGCCATGTCACCAATTTTATTTTTTGGTACTGAGAAATGAACTCAGGACTTTTACCTTTTTTTAAATTTTGAGATAGGATGTTGCCTTGTGGCTAAATTGCTCAGGCTGCACTGTAACATGAAATCTTTCTGCCTCAGCCTCCCATGAGTGCTAGGATTTGGCCATGGATTTAGCTCAGTGGCACAAGTGCCTGCCTGGTGAATGTGAGGTCATGAGTTTGATCCCCAGCACCAAAAAAAAAAAAAAAGTGCTGGGATTACAGATATGTACCACCATGCCCAATCCATGTTTCCATTCTTTGTGTTAATTACAAAACAAAAAATGTTTATTGTTTTTATCTGATTATGATAGTAATTATAACCCTTTTTCAGACAAAAAATGTAAAGAAAACAGCAGACTGTTTTCCTACCCAAAAATAACCACTGTTAATATTCCTTCCTCATTTTTCCCATATATATATATATATATATTTCTGGGGATTGAACTCACAACCTTAAGCTTACTAGGCAAGCGCTTCAGCTGCTGAGCTAAATCCCCAGCCCTGTTTTGTATTTTTTTATACAGGATCTTAGTATGCATCCCAGACTGGCCTCATACTTGTGATCCCCTTGCCTCAGCCTCCCAAGTACTGGAAATTACAGGCATGTGGCACATTACCTAGCTAAAATCTTGTTTCCTGTCCTGTATCTTTTTTGCCTTCTGTTTGGTGCTGGAGATCAAACCCAGGGCCTCACAAATGTTAAACATTGTGTTCTACCATTTAGCTATACTCTGGCTCCTGATGTATAATTTAAGTGTCTTCAAATTCTTTCCAGGAACAATACATGGATAATAATATTTGTATATATCTATTTATAATGAAAAAATAGATGCAGACAGCAAATTAAGACAGAGAGATGGGAGGATGTTGGCGGGATGGAGGGAAAAGAGAAAAGGAGAGGCAGATGGGGAGAGAAAGACTGCTAAGGACATGAAAAGATATAAAGAGAAACAGTCGTGCGTAGAAGGCCTTGGCCAGGAGACACTGCATTGGAGCATTCACCTACTCATCAACCATTCTGACTTCGCGGTAACTCCCTATTTCAGGTAGGGGCTCTGCACTACCGCGGAGAATCGATCAACCCATCACGGGGGGGGGGGGTGGAACCCTTCTCTCTACAAAGCACCTTCAGGGTCCACAGCAGGCAGTTGTTTATCCAATGAGCAAAGTCCATATCCTCCCCACGAAGGGAGAGTTGGGGACTGGACCCCATTTCACTTCAGTGAGTTGATTTTCCCTGGCTGTCTGCTAAATCCACAGCAAGGTCTGTTGCCCTAGCGACTGCCCTCCGACTGCCATGGCAACCATCAGCTGCAGTCTCTGACTCTCCACCTTGTCCTTGGAGCATCACCCCAGCGACGTGCAGGCTGCAGAGACTGCCAGAGCTGATGCTGCGCCTGCGTGGAGTGGGAGCGAAAGAGAAGGAGGGGGCGGGCTCCCAGCACGCACAGCCGCAGAGCATCACAGCTGTGCAGCTACCCCAGCGCTGCGCACTTCACAGACATCCAGTCCGCCCGCCTGTCCGGAGCCCGGCTCGCAGGAGCAGCATGGCGGGGTCGCCGCTGCTCCGCGGGTCGCCGGCCGGGGGCGTTGGCCTTCTGGTGCTGCTGCTGTTGGGCCTCCTTCGGCTGCCCCCTGCACTCTGTGCGAGGCCCATAAAGGTGCGACCCTAGTCTGGCGCGGGTGGGGGTGGGGCAGAGGATGCCGAGGCCAACGGTAGGGCCGTATCCTCACAGGAGCCACCTTGGGGATGTACGGGAAGACTGGCAAGGGTGGCCGGACTGCAGCTGCCAGGCTGCCTGAGGTCACCAGGGCGACACACCTGGGCCAGCCTGAGGGCTGTGGCGCTGTCCATAGCTCTAGGGTGCATTCAGGAAGGGTGTGCACAGCCTTGTGTGTGCGTGTTTGATATGATGTCAGCAGTGCAAGGGTGTTATGTGCTTGTTAGTGATTGTCCTACAAAAGTAACGTGTGTCCCCGTGTTTAGGGTGTGTGGTATTTGAGATGCTTTTTATGTGCGGCTTTTCTGCAGGTTCGAATGCTTTCTCAGTTATACCATGTGTATTCATGAAATCTATGTGTGATGGCGTGACCCCTGGGCGTGTCTTAGCGTGTGTTCCTAAGTGTCTGTGTGATTTTGTTTTCCTTTTGGAAGGCGCAGTCCTTGTGTATCCTTGGGCACACGCCATTCTTTCAAGCTGAGTGCCTGGGACTTTGGGTGTGTGCTCTTGAGGCTGCTTCTTTGTGGAGCTGTGTCATATGGGAGAGGAGCCATGATGTCCCTGTGCTGCATTGTAACTCACAAGTGTTGCGTGTCCTTGCACCTTGGAGAGTGTAACTGCATGAGCATGTGTCGTTCCTTGCATGTGGCTGTGGCAGTGTTGGGCTGCATGTGGTATCTCAGAAGCTGTCAGTCTTCATGCACATGTGAGAGAGGAAGGGAAACTTGTTGGTAATTCCCCAGGGGCTGCCAGTTGGTGAGTGACAACCAAGGGCACTTCCTTTTCCTCTTCAGGGCCATCTACATCAAGGATAGAGGAGTTTTCAAAGTATTAAACATTTTACATAGAACAATATATTTAATGTACATAGATTTGTGCAGTTAATGTGCATATACTTAATTGTATGCATAGTTAATATATGTACAATTATAAAGACTAATGATAAAATGAATCTCCTGTGTACTCATTGTTCAGCTTAAGATTAATTAGAATAAGACCAGTAATAGTCAGAAGCCCCAGGGTTTCCCCCCTGGTATCCTCTCTGCCTCATAATCCTTATTCTGTAGTATTTTTTGTCCATTTATCTCTTGCTTTTGTTTCAGGATTTTTCACATGCATCTATTATATCTTTAAGCAATCTGCAGCATAGAAATGGAATCAAAGCCAGAATCTGCTTTCTGGTAGTCACTAGGGGTCACTAGGAAGTCCTTGTGTGTCCGGTCATCTTAGTCTGCAGTGGGATTCTGGAACTTGCCTTTTGTGTGTGTGTGCAGTCTTGTGGCTTGAACCTAGGGCCTGGTTCAAGCGCCCTACCAGAGTTACACTCCTCATTCATCTTCTTTTATTTGTTCTAAACTGGTGGTGAGATTCATTCATATTAAAGTGTTTAGCTACAATGCATTTAAATTCTTCCTTCATAATATTATGTTCTATGAGAATAGCACAATTTTTTTTTGTGTTACTAGGGATTGAGCCAGGGCCTTTGTGTTACCAAGTACTTTTTCACTGAGTTACATCCCCAGCACTTGTTTTTTGAGACAAGGTTTTGTCAAAGTGCCAAGACTGGGCTCCAATACAGTCTAGTCATCCTGCCTCAGCCTCCCAGAGTGCAGTGGTTACATGCATGCACCACCACATCCAGTTTATATATGCATTCTTAATATGTCAGTGAATACTGAGTTGCTCCAGACCTTCATTTCCCCTCTCCACTTTTATGCTATCCCCTGCCTCACACTTTTATGCTATTACAAAGTTGTACTGCTATCTTTCACAAACTCATGTCCAGTAGTGTATGTGTCAAAGCTGTTCTGCGTTGTAACACCTCAGGAGTGGGTCATAGGATATATATTTCTTTTTGGACATTACCAAGTTGTTCTTAAAAATTATTTGGATAATTTAATATCTACCAGCAAAGTGTAAGAATGTTCATTTCTTTTTTCTTTAAGTTTTCCTTTCAAACCTGGTCCCCACTGATCTTAAGGGCAAGTTCTGAGCACTAAGGTATTATTGGAGATTACTGGAGATGGCTCTACGGATCTTTGGTGGGGGGGTCTTATATGTATCTGAAAATATTTGGCGCTCTCCTGTGGCCCTAGAGGTGTTTGTTATAGGGGGGCATGGTGGCTTTGGTTACTTGAGATTTGTGGAGTCCCCAAGTCAGAGGTCCTTGGCCTGCCCTAATGTGAAGATAGTTATCTTCCCTCCCACGTCATCTTCCCACAGGACCCCCGCAGCCTAAGCGCAGCGTCGCCAGCCATTGCCGAGGCCGGACCCCAGCGCCGAATACGCCGGGCGGCGCCCCGAGAGGCAGCGGCGGGTGCTGTGCAGGAGCTGGCGCGGGCGCTGGCACACCTGCTGGAGGTCGAGAGGCAGGAGCGGGCACGGGCCGAGGCGCAGGAGGCAGAGGATCAGCAGGCGCGTGTCCTGGCGCAGCTGCTGCGCGTCTGGGGCTCTCCCCGAGCCTCCGACGCGCCCCTCGGTCTGGACGACGACCCCGACGCACCAGCCGCGCAGCTCGCCCGAGCCCTGCTTCGCGCCCGCCTCGACCCAGCGGCCCTCGCGGCCCAGCTTGTCCCCGCTCCCGTGCCGGCCGCTGCGCACCGACTCCGGCCCCCAGTCTATGACGACAGCCCCACCAGCCCAGATGCCGAGGACACTGGTGAAGAGACGCCCGATGTGGACCCGGAGCTACTGAGGTGCCGGGAAAGGGGCAGGGAGGGAACGGGCGCTGCACGTCGGAAGGGCGGGAGCTAGGGCAAGGGGAACTACATCATCCAGTGGTGACCAGGACACCCAAGTCCTATGGAGGGGCGACGGTCGTGGGACCTAACTAGGAGTCAGATCCTGAGTGGAAAGGTGTGGGGCACTAGAGGAGCAGTGCAGGACATGGCCTCCTGGCCCTGGGGAGGGAGGCCCGGGTGCCCGGTTTCTGCTAGGTAGGGGAGGCCAGGATGCTACCATTTCCAGCATGGGAGTGGAGAGAGAACATTCGCTTCTTGAGAGCAGTGGGCCAGGGACACGGGTAGGGAAGGGCCAGAAACTATGGGGTTTCAAGGTGTGCTGTCCAACTTTCTGGGCTGCAGGGGTGACCCACAGCCACACCCTTACTGCATTTTGCTCTGTCCCTCAGGTATTTGCTGGGGCGAATCCTCACCGGAAGCGCCGAGCCAGAAGCTGGGTCCGCCCCGCGCCGCCTTCGCCGCTCCGCCTCTGAGGTCCCCCCTGAAGGTGTTCTAGGGGCACTGCTTCGCGTTAAACGTCTAGAGAACCCCCCACCCCCTGCGCCAGCGCGCCGTCTCCTACCACCCTGAGTGCCGCCTGCATCCAGCCTGCCCCAGAACCCCGGAGCAGGCCAGCCAGCCACCTGAACACCCCACCCCCGCCAGCACGTTGAGAGCAGCTTACCCCTTGGACCCGCCAGACCCCCACCCCCTAGCCTTACAATAACACCATCTGAAACAGCTCTGTTTGTCTATGTGAGCGGCACTCAGCTAAGGGACTGGTGGGCTGGTGGTGGTAGCTGCTCTTGGGGTAGAGGGGCCCTAGGTCTTACACTTAGCTACACCCTCTGTTCACAGGTGCCTCTCCTCACAGGCACAGCCATCCCCACAGGGACAATGGCAGCCCCTCCCTTCTTGGCCTCGGGGCCTCTTTCAGGGCCCTCTAGCATCTTCCAGGCATCCCTCCTCCTGAAGATAAAGGGCGCCAGTGGCTGGTTTGAGGTCTTGACCTTTGCTTTTACACTGGTTATTCCCTCTGCTCCCTGGATATCAGCAAGGTTTTAGCGCCTACTCCATAAGGATCCCTTGACCACCCTGACAGTTTTCCTTTACTTGCTTTATCATCAGTCTCCATCACTTCCTAGCCTTCCATCAGAAAAGGGCAAGAATTTACCTCCACGTCGTTTGTGTACCCAAAGCAGGGCCTGGCATATGGAGGGCTCCCCCATATTTCTTGAATGAAACATTTATCATATTTCAACTAACATTCCACCCAATCTTGCTCCCACCCACATAACACTTGGCATAGAGGCAGCTTGGAAACTGGAAACATCATTTACTTAATCTTGCACAGAATCTCTTAAATTGACATGACAGACAACCCCATGACACCAAAAAGCTCACCAAATGCAAGGAAGAAAAGTGCCCATCCATCCCCAATCACCAGTGATGTGACCATGTTACTAGTAGCTCCTGAGGTATCTTTGTCAAGGGAACCCCACCCTAGCCTGGGGGAGGGGCTGCTTTTCCTGACCAACATCTTCAGGCCACAGAGCAGCCACAGCTACACGCAGCCTTCTGGTGCCGAGCCTTCTTTTCCTCTGCCTCCGCCATGGCCGCTTGGGCTCTCTGGATCGCATGGATGAGCAGGGTAAAAGCTTCCTCCACACCTTGCCCTGTCTTGGCTGAGGTCTCCACGAAGGGGGCTCCCCATTGTTGGGCGAGGGCTACAGCAGTGGCATGCCCATCTCCAGCAGCAGTCACGAGGTCACACTTGTTGCCCACTAGGATGAGGGGCTGGGTGAGGCGAGGGCCCCAGGAGGCCCGCATCTGCTGCAGCTCCTCCAGAGACGAAGGGTCATCAAGAGCGAAGACACCCAGTATGCCATCCCCAGCTGCCACGCACTGGTTCCGCAGAGCCCTGTGGATATCTTGCCCTGCTGTGTCTATCACATTGAGAACGCAGCCTCCATTGTCCAGGACTACCTCCTTCCAGTAGGAATCCTGGATGGTGGGGTCATGGTCCTCCACGAAGCACTGGTGGGTCATCTGGATGGTCAGCGCACTCTTGCCCACACCACTAGCACCAACCACCACTGCCTTGTACTCAGGCAACTTCTTGGCAGCACCCTTGCTGTGCACTGAAGCCTCAGGCTTCTCCTCCTGGGAGCTGGGGTTCGGGGTGCCCGGGCTCATGGTGACATCACTTGGTGGCAGTGGCAGCTCCATGCCCCAAACAGGCAATTCAAGGAAGAGATAAACAGCAAGGCTGCCAGTGAAAAGGGAAGAAAGAAAACAGCGGAGATAGGTCAGGGCAAACTAGGGGCTAAAGAGACAGGTGGGTGGCATTGAATTAACATTTGTAGAGAGCCTATTACATGCTAATCACCTCCTAATATCCTTCTAAAAGGACAGTCACAAAGCATGCATTATTCATGTTGATCTCCCCTCCTCCCTTCTACAAAATCAACTTTGTGAATGGGAGGTTTTTCTATTGTTTTGCTGAGAATCCTGGGACTAGGCGATAAGGGTTGCTTACCACCCAGCTATCCTCTCAACCCCAAGGCAGGATTTTTCAGGCAGTTTTACTAAGATATAATTTATATTCCATAAAGTTCACATTGGCCTTGAACTCCCAATGATCATTATGCCTCAGTCTCCTAAGTGCTGGGATTACAAACATACACCACAATTTCACCCAGTTAAAATGTGCAATTAAACGAATTTTAACATATTCATGAAGTACTGTGAATTTTGCAGAGGGCAAGATTTTTTTTATTTTAGTGGCCGTGGAAACACAGCCTCCAGGTGGCCAGGGTTTGTGTTCTAAAAGAATATTAGTATCTAAAGAGATAAACCAAATAAATTAGGTGAATTATATAGTCTATTAGCTATTTTCATTAGAATTTAGTCTTAACTACTCAAAATATATTTACTGAAAATCTACTGTGTGGCAAGGACATAGAAATTAAAAAAAAAATAGATGACCCCTGGCCCCTGTGAATGTTATGTTCTACATTATTGTCTATAATTCCATATTGTCTGGCAACAGGTGACAAAGATAAATATGTAAAATACATTTCAGTAGGAGTTGCTCAACTAATGTTAAGCATTTTTACTATTATTCAATCTTCCTTAATTAATTCAAGCATTTCCTGTATGCCAGACTTTGTGATACAGCATTGAACAAAACAGATTCATCTGGCCTTGGGAGCTTTAGATTCTGGCAGTGAGACAATAAACATAATAAGTAAGGAAATTACCTTGCATATTAAAGAGAATTGGCACACGGCAGGTGATCAATTTGTGTTACCTATTAATAGCAAATCGGTTTGTAATCCTAGCACTCAGGAGGCCGAGGCTAAGGCTGGAGGACTGATGTGAGTTTGAGACCAGCCTGGGCTACAAAGTGAGTTAAAGGCCAGCCTGAACGGCATAGTGAAACCTTGTCTCAAAGAGACAAATACAAAACAACAAAAAAGCAAATCACCATTAACTCATTAAATGCGCCTCCCCAGCTGGTTTGGAAGTAGCCCTCATTGAGTGCACCATTATGGTCATCAAGAAACCAGGGAGCAATGGCAGTCTGGGTGCAGATGCAGGGTTCCAGGTGAGTTTGGGATGTGCAGATCAGGCTGAGATGGAGGGCTCCCTGAAAATGTTCACTGCAAGTCTCTGCCTAGAAATGGGGGCAGGATGAAGAGAGAACAGCTTTGGAGGCACCCATCCTTTGGGGAAAAGAGAGGAAGATGTGGCTGTGAAGACAGACTTGAGGGGAGACCAGGAAAAAGAGGTCACCATTGATGATGATGGCAGTGGGGCAGGTGGAAAGAACAGGCAGGGTTCTGGTAGATTCTGAAACTGGTGGGTTGTCTCTAGAGGTGAAAAGGCGGAAAAGGGGTTAGGCAAGTTTGGGGCTGGACCAACTAAAAATTTGGGGTGCCATTATCAGAGGCAGGGAAATATGAGAGAGGCTCTCCCTTTGGACAAGGTGCTGGTAATGACCACAGGTACCCAGATACCATCTCCTGAGAGTGTGGTAGAGGCAGGCTGAGCCCTTGGTTATGGTTACCGGAACTCCCATATCCCATGAAGAATAGGGCGCTCAGAGAAGCAATTACAGAGACTAGACCACATTACAAGTCCCAGTCACAGAATGGGGTCCCAGCCTTCTTCTAAAGAGCACAGAGCCCTCATCGCCATGTCGGGTGCTACTGCTGTGTCCCCAAAGGTTCCTTGAGACCCTGCAAGCGCCCACTTGGCGCTGCCTAGCCCAGTCAGCAGCCTCCCCAGCCGCGCCACACAGGTGAAGGAGAATGGAGGGGCGCGGAGGCCCCCTTCAGGCTTGGGCAACCCGCGCGGTCCTGCATTTTGTTTTTTCTGAGGCAGGCGAGATGAGGAGCTGGAGGTAAGCAGGGTTGGCCCCGGGGGCCAAATCCCTAAGCGCACCTCCAGCCTGCATAGTGGTGCTCCAGTCTAGTTTCGGGCGCCATCCTGAGAAACAGCCCCGCTTCCTCCAAAGCGCGGGCACCCGACCCGGCACGGTGAATGTAAGGCTCGCTCCCTAGAAGGAAAGGCGGCGGGGAAAGGTCCCCTTGACTCCGGTGAGGAAAGATGTCTAGGCCCAAATGCAGCTGGGGTTCTGGGCGGTCAGCTCACCTGAGGTGCTGGGAGCAGCGGTGCGGCGGGACGCAGCAGGTAGCTCTGACAGGAGCAACCAGGGCTAAAGCAACTCCCCACCCCGGCGGCGGGGCGGGGGCAGTGGGCATGCGCAGCCCGCCCTAGCGCCCCCTCCCTCCCCACTTCAATGGTCGCAGGCGAGCGGCCCAAGCCCAGGTGGTGCTGCCACTACCTGCTACCTGCGCGCGCGTAAGGGGCGCCCTGCCCGAGTCTCGCTACGCCTTTCCTTGCCTGTGCTTGGGACGGTCAAGTTTGACCTGGCGGAACCATTTTAACTGTTTTTGTGGATGTTTTGGGCCCGAGGAGCTTGTGCAACAGTTTAAACTCAGCTCTTGGTAGGTCTGGAGGGGGTTGGGTCTGTGCTGAGGGAAAGAACTTCAGGGGAGAGGCTTACTCTGTAAGGGCCAAAAGAACAGATTACAGATGAATAATTCAAATTACAATTTCCCAGACTCCCTTGCAGCTAGATAAGCATAGGGACACAGTTCTGATCCCTGAGTTAATTAGTAGAGGTTTGGAGGTGAGCCATCTACAACGTTTTTTGCAATTGGGCTGGCGCAAGCCTTCTAGTCCTTCCCCTCATTTGACCTCTCCTTTCTGATTAGGTAGGTCTCTGGTAGTCATCTTGGGATCTTAAAGTGGCAATGAAGAAAAGTTCCAGAAACCTCAGCCAAAGAAATTCTTATGTGAGAGAACTAAAACTCCAAAATTGTGCTCCAGTTTCCTACCTCTGGACCAGGATCTCTACCCATGACCCCCACATCCAGGTGAAATTTGAACCCACCCTACTAATCAGGTCAACTAGACAGATGGGGAAACTGGGGCATGTGGAGAATACTTCCAGATAGTTTCCCTTGTCTTCTTGGCCTTGGCTATGGCTGGAACTGGCTGTGAGACCTCTATTTCTAAGGCAGAGACTCATTTTCTCATGGATTCTACTATTAAATCTCCAGTGGAACCAGTCAAGCTACTTGCTCTATTTTCAGTCGAGATTTTTTGGGCAATGGATGGGCAGGTTGACCTGTTGAAGACCCCTCATTCCTTTATTATTTATCAGCGCTGCTGGATAAGGGATGCGGGGAGTCTCAATTTTCTCAAAAGTTAAAAGGCTTTCTCCAGGTTTTGAGACAACTTGAAGTTTATTAAATATGCCATAGCCGCCAGTTGTAACTACCCTCCCCATGTTATCCTTTTGATTTTAGCCCTCTCTTGGGGACACTAAGCTGCCCCACTTCTCTGCAGGGGTGGATTAGTAGTGTCCCTTGAACTGGCAGTTGACAGGGTTACATTCACAAATGACCACAGTCCACTTAAAATGTATTTACACTTAAATAAGCACCCTTGGGACATTGACAAAGGATATTCATGATGGGGCAGAGGCTACCCTCATCCAAGATATAGATGGTAGGAAATAAGGCTGGTCTGTCTGGGGTGGAAGGTGGAGAAGAGGGAGGACCATCTGATATTTAGTGTACGTGGGGCATGTCCTCCCCAAACTTCTTTTGGTGAGTGATATTCTTCACATCTAGGAGATCCTGAGGAACAGGCAAGAATAGGGCAGGTGAGAGAAGTGAGGACTGCTCGACCTCAGCCAGGAGGATGCCCCCACTCCAGCCCTCAACCACCCCATCTCCTGGCCGGCTCCACAGGCCCCAGACTGCACTAATCTCTGGGAAACTGCACAGAGGGTTCTGGGTTCTCCTTTCCCCCAGGGATAGAAGGGTATGCATGTGTGTGGGTAGGGATGAGTCTGCCCAGGGCCCACCTGGTGGTGGACATAGGCCTGACAGGGGTAACACCAGGTAGACAGGTCGACATAGCTGAGGACCAGCGGGTGCCCAGAGGCTTCATGGTGTCGGACCATATGAGCGTTGATGTAACGACTGCAGTAGACCTGAGGTTGGGGACTAAGTGTCAGAGGCAGGGCTCCATACCCATCTGCAGTTTCCTCCTAGGCAACACATCTCCATCCCATTTTCTTCCTCTGCTATATACCTGATAGCAGGACAGACACACCCAGTTCTCCTGGCATGTTCCGCAGTCCTCACAAGGTTGGGTCACGTCCAGACTTGCTGCAGGCATGGGATGTACGGCCACCAAATGGGGACACCAGGACAGTGGTGTCACAGCATATAATATGCCCTAGGGTGGGTGAAACTGAGTAAGCCGAGTTCCCTATCTCTTAAGTGTTTCTACACTGCATGTTCCTGCAAGTAGGCACAAATGGACAAGAGAAGATACCATAACTCCAGCATTTCCCTGAGCTCACCTGGTTAATGTCAGCAAGGTCCTTAAATCTCGGTGTCAGCTTTAAGTCAGCCATGTCCTGACCTCCAGCTGCCTCTCCTAGTAGGCTCTCCTCTCCTAGGGCCTGAGGTTCCAGGGTCTCCTGGACACACAGGAAAAGATACATCTGAGGAGACCCATTCTTGCCTTTCTTCCCTTTCCCTGGGTGCAGTGGGCCTTACCGGAGCTTCCCCACCTAGTTCCAAGGTCCCAGGATCCCCAGTCAGCTGACTGGGGGAGAGCAGGTTTGTAGCTCCCAGCACAGGTGAGGCTGATGGGGACTGATTTCCTGTACATGAGACTTGAGGAGTTTGGATCAGCTCAGCTCCTCCTTCAGCCTCCTCTGAAGCAGTAGGGTACATCATGACTCCCCCTGTAGCTACCTCTGAGGTGGCCTGGCGCACTGGAGCTTCTCCCACAGTCTCCTCTGAGGGGGCCTTGTCCAGGATGGCTCTCCTGGTGGCTGTCTCTGAGGACTGGTCCTGAGTGAGTGCCACATTAGCTGCCTCTGGTTTAGTCTGGTCTGTAGTGGACTCTTCTGCAGGTAATGCTGAGGTTGCCTTCCTTATGTCCACTTCTAGAACTTTCTCTTTTGGCATGGTCATCCCCTTAGCCAACCCAGGATTGGCTTGTTGGGGTACTTTCTTGGTGACTGACTTAGAACTGGTGAGTCCTTCCTTGTCTTCTACCTCTGGAACCATGGAGCAAGATCCTTGAGTGTGGATCTTGTCCTCCTCTTGGACTCTAACCCCTGCCCCTGCCCTACCTTCCCTAGGCCCCTCGTCACCCCTTGTCCCCCACCCTCCGCACTCACTTGTGACTCGTAGGCTGCGCCAGTATCTCTGATGAACTTGGATGGTCTCAGTGATGGAGGCCAGGGCCCCGGACTGTGGAGGCCGCAGCAGAGGCAGCCGGGGTGGCAGGTCTCCAAGAAGTGCGTGAGTACAGGCAGCCATGGATTCTGAGATGGATGTCAGATTGTAGCCACCCTTTGGTAAGGAAAAGGGGAGAGAAAGGTAGAGTGGGGTTCATCAGGGAATTTGGGAGTTCAGATGTTCTGCCTAATTCTCTTCCCTCCCTGCTCCAGGGCCTTCCAAGTCCAAGTGGAGTGTGGTACCAGGAACATACCCACTTTTGTAAGATGGGCAGCATTTACTGTGTGCTGGTATGGTAAACTGTTTGTGTTGTCAAGTGCAAGATAACAACACTGACAAGAGTATTAATAACAGCGCACATGTATTACATGCTTGCTATGTACCAGACCCTATTTTATATATTTTATGCATACTAACACACTTAGCCCTCATGACCACAGGTGCTCAATTTGTACAGGGACCTGCCTTCATGCTATCCAGAAATGACTTCACACTTTGCAGGAATCCCTCACAGCCTATGAATCACCACCCTGACCTGCACAGGAGCCTGCTGTGAACCCACACAGAAGGCCATGCCCTGTCCACATACAGGTATAATTGGTCTTGTGCTCACTTTGGCAGCACATATACTAAAATAAGGATAAGTGGTCTTTCCTCTCTATACCATCCCCTATCTTGAACTTTTTCATCTTTTATAGGAACTCCAGTACCTATTCTTTTTATATGTAAGGCTCAGAATGGTCAGATGATTTGTCTGAGGTCACAAGAGCTGAACAGGCAGCAGTGGGGTTTACAACTTGGTCAACTGACAAAATAGCCCATGTTCTTAACCACTACCCTGCCCTGCCACAAGCAGTCCTAGGCACACTTTAAGTGAGACTTTTTTAAGCCAGTTAATTTCCCTGTGACCTAACCATCCTCAACTATAAAAGAGCAGCACAGAAGTTTGCTGAGAGGGTTAATTAATGTCTGAACAACACATAGCAGTAAGAATATGTAGCGTTTATGTAGTGCTAATAACATGCCAGGCACTCCCCTATGATTAACCAGCCCCATCTTACAGATAAGGAAACTTATCTAGACACAAGGATAGAAGTACTGAGTCTTTTACAAAAGGTCCATGAATGTACTTAGTCCTAAAACTTGTTAGAGGCAGTTCAGGTAGTGTTAAAAAGCTAAAACCCTACAGCAAGCTAGAATGCTTGATTGTGTTCAAGCCTTGTCTTTGCCATTATTAAATGTGCAACTTCAAGGTGGTACCTACCCTTTTCTGTGCCTCAGTTGCCCTGATTTTTTTTGGTCTTTTTGAGAAAAGGTTTCACTATGAAGTTCAGACTGTCCTTGAACCTTGAACTCACTCTGTAGCCCAGGCTGGCCTCGAACTCACAGTGATCCTCCTGCCTCAGCCTCCCAAGTGCTAGGGTTACAGGCATGCACCACTACACCCAGGTTGTTGCCCTGATCTTTTCTTATTTTTACTTTTTTTTTGGTACTGGGGATTGAACTCATGACCTTGCGCTTGCCAGCCAGGCGCTTATACCACTGAGCTAAATCCCTGGTCCCAAACTGACCTGATCTTGAAAGAAGAACATGACTAGGAAGCAGATCCTATCTCCTCATGCTGCTTTGTCAAATAAACATTAATAATACATATAAAGTGCTGAAAAGAGTTCTGTGCATATAGTCAGTGCTCAAATAAAGAGGCTAATGCTGTTACTGTCATTATTAATGCCCAGGATGTGACAACAATCCCAAGTGGGAACATTTGAAGGAGGTTTTAGGAAATTACCCTAAGTAATGTAGCCAACTCTTCCAAACTGCCTGCCCCCACCACAGGAAGAGGGCCAAAGACAGTTACCTCTAGGACAAGGATAATTCGACCATTAGCAAGGCCCATCAACAAGTGGGTGAGGTGTGCATAACCTTCAGGTGACACCTGGCAGCCCCCTAGTGGGTCCCCTCGTGCAGCATCAAAGCCAGCTGAGACCAGCACCAGTTCTGGGTTAAACTAAGGCAAGGAAAAAAGAGACACGTGAGCATGAGGGGAGGCTCTGGCAGGCAGGAAGTGATGGAGACAAAGAAATGAAAGTTAGAGATGGGGACTTGGAGACTGGGAGAGAGAACACTGGGGACCTGAAAATAAAGAGCAGAAGATGAGGAAACAAGGAGAGACTCAGAGCTAGGAAAAATGGACATGGATAGACCACCAGAGAGTGGGTACACCACACACTGAGGCATAGACTCACTAGAAATGGACATAAGGGGCCACAACAGAACCATGAGACAGGAGACACAGACTCAGATGTCAAGTGACAGTGACATGAGAAATGGAGACTCCTCATGTATGGCCTTATATATGCACCCCAGGGTCAAAGACGGAACACATACATGATGGATGCAGCATTTTCTTCAGAGTGCCAAAAGGAGGTGAATGCACATTTTGATCACAAACATGTGACAACGCAAGTACCACATACAGAGGAGATGGTCACATACTACTAGCACACAATGAGTTCCACATAGATGAAACTGCATGGGCCACTAGTCATGCATACATACTCAGCTTCTCAGAGGATGCAGGGACCCACAGCTACCCCTGCACAGTTACAATCACTCGCATACTGTCATGTCTCAGACACTTTGTTATTTGGGAGGTGTTCACTGGCCCACACAGTTCCACACACATGAGCAAGGTAGTCCTAGACACCCATGCAGTCACACACGCAGGCATGTATAAAGGTGTATACTACCCCCAGGCTTGCAGAATGGCATGTATGTGCCCTCACAGTTATTTGTACAAATGCCACTGGTCCTTAGCTCCCTCACAGGAAAGGTGATCACAGCCAGGCCACCCCCCAGCCAGAGAGACACATATACAAACAGCCAGGACAGATGGACAGACATAAATGGAGGTCCCACACAGCCTCTCACATCCAGAGTATCTAATACATACTGTCAGAGACAGCAGTGCCCAGTGATGTACAATACTACACCTGTTGCAGAGAAGAGGAAAAGACAAACAGCTCCCTTCACAGAATCACACATGGTACCCACCTACCCCCAGCTCTCCCTTGCACACACGCAGTTCCAGAGTCAGCATCACTTATGGCTATCCTCAAACCCAGGTGGGCACTTGTGACAGCAGACAGACAGAATTCCGATCCAGCAGGCTACACAGGCCACCATGGGACATCCAAAAGGCCCTCACACATATAGCCGAGAAGTTACTCGCACACAGAATGTCATGCAGAGGGGCTGGCCACATGACACCTTGTGTGTAGTTAGACAGATACAAAGGCCATCCGAGCCACCCTTGCCCCAACAGTCATCATCACAGCCACCCACAGGCTGTCTAATGCCATCAGTCAGTCACTCCACAGTGAGACACACATTCTGAGGAGGCAGGCATATGCCACCATGCACACAGGAGTGTCACATATATCCCAAGCCTTACCTCATAGGCAATGGGAAGCACTAGGCGATGCCAGGCCACCAGGTACTCAGCATCACCCACGCGGCTCCCATTCCAGGCCACGTTGACAGTGAAGCCTGTGCCTGCAGCCCTGCCTACCTGGCTGCTGGCACCCTCGTCCCCCATGGGAAAGAAGGTACCTCGGTCAAAGCGGTGCAGGGACACATATAGTACGCTGATGGGATGGAATGGAAAGGAGCCAGGGCTGGTTAGGGAGTCCGAGGGCCTCCACAGCACAGCTTAACCCCTCCCTGACCACACCCTTGGCCCCAGTCCCAGCCCCAGCCCCAGCCCCTCACCTGGGGTCATCCTCAAATATGTGCTGAGTTCCATTACCATGGTGGATGTCCCAATCTACGATCAGGATCCTGGGGAGGAGACACCTTCTCAGTAACTGGGACACTTGCCATTGGGACAGGGCTAAGGCATGCCATTGGGGCATGAAGGGCCTGGGTGGCTATTTAAGGTGTGCTGAAACTTGGGATTTTGAGAGTAATCGCTAGGGACCTAGGTCTGGATTCTGTTGGGATGATTGTTAAGGGTGAGAAATAACAGGGGTATGACCCTGGATCCTGGCTATAAGTGCCTGAGTGCTACAATCTAGGAGTCCTAGCAGAGGAGCCACTGGGAGGCCCCCTCCTTGGTCCTTTTCTGGGGAGGTGCTGGGCAAGTGGACAACTGGTGGTTTCTGGAAAAGTCCTAGAGACTATGCCATGGACTTGCCAAGGAAGCATTGGGCTGGGAGGTGGAGGAAAGGTCTCCACAAGGATCAGGGTTTGGGGATCTCCAGGGAGTCCTTACCGCATGGCACGCCCACTGATGGCCTGGGCATGGCGAGCAGCCACAGCCACAGAGTTGAAAAAGCAGAAACCACATGCAGCATCCTGCTCCGCATGATGCCCTGGAGGGCGCACCACGGCAACACCATTTAGAACCTGGGGTAGCAGTGCGGAGTAGGACTGAACCACTGCCCTCACACATGCTCCCCCTTCATCTTGTCCCTCTTGCCCACTAGTCCACCAGCTGCTAGGGGCTTCCCCATTGCCCCTTTCTTTGGGCCTGGCTTAACTCTCTATAGGCTGTCAAAAGTGACAGATGGTCCTTTTGTTCTGTCCCTTAGGACTGTGTTACCCCAGTCCAGAACCTACCTCTCCTGACAGCACGGCCTCCACAAGGCAGCAGGCAGCACCTGTAGCAAGCTGAGCGCAGGTAAAGGTACTGGGGCAGATGTAGATGGAGTCGAAGTTGGCACCCTCCCGGTGCAGCTCTCGGGTTTTCATCTTCTCAGTGGCCCGGAGGCGCTCCACATACTCAGCACTGGAGATACAGAGAAGAGCCCAGGGAACAGTGAGGATGTTCTGTTGCTCTGGAGAGCCCCAATCTAGAAACAAGAACTCGGGTGCCCCTGGGTCTATGGCAGTACACACACCATGGTGGGAGGGGTCCAGGCCCTGACCCAGAAGCCCAGCCCCCACCCTGTGCTACCCACCTAGGTGGGGACCTGACCTGTGGCAAGTGAGCAACTCCGCCTCTGTGGCGGGCCGCACAGGCAGGGTGATGCAGCGCCTAGAGAGGCCCAGCTCCTCCAGATGGTGCATGATCCGCAGGATGCGCTGGGGTGTCTCAGGGTGGTGGCTAGTAGGGGCAGAAGTTCAGTCTCAGTGCTGAGGAGAGTGAGCCCCTCTACTTAGCCCAGCCCTCTCACTGCGCACCTATCCCATACGTTGCAATGATTCATCATCCGCTGGTCATAAACCAGCCCGGTTCGAGCCTGCAGCAAGGGCCAGGTCAGGATTGGCAGCACGGAGGGCTCCCAGGGTCCTTCCTCCTCAATCTCCTGCACATCATCCTCCACATGGTCCTCCTCTGGGGTCTCTGCTACGAGGAGAAGTCAATTTGTCCTACTTCACCAATCTCGATCTCTGCAATACTCAGGACACAGGTGGTCCAAACATAAAGAGGAGGCCTGAAACCTGGGCCAGGTAAGAAGGCCTGACACTCACCACCAACATGGCCCAGGAGAGTCGAGTCAGAAAGAGATCTGGAAGTCTCCCCTGGGCTCATTCCATGGCCAACCCCCATCAAGCCCACTCCCCACTTCTTACCTGGTCTCACAAGAAACTGCCAGAAGGGCTCAAGAGCTTCCAGAGTACAGGAGATTGAAGCCTGGGCACTGGAGGAAGGGGAGGGGACAATGCAATGAAATGCCTCCTAGCAAGCAGTGAGAGCCCCTCCTGCCCTCCTGTCCCAGGCTCACCTTGGGCAGGGGGCACCAGGGGACTCCAGCATGGGGCAAGGATCTCCCAGAAGGATGTGGAGTGACACACTGACACCCTCAGCCAGGGGGCGAAGGTTGTAGCCACCCTTTGAGGAGTTGTGAGGAAAGGCCCAGATGTTACCAGAAAGAATGATAATGAGGATAACAACACTAGGGTGCATACCACATATTAAGCAACAAGGAACTCACAGAGTGACCTCATTTAATTCACTGAAGGTGACATAAGGTGATTACCATTAACATCTTCTCTGTTTCGTGTACGGAAAGCAGAGGCATAAAGAAGTGACATATCACACTGACCAGTTAGTAAGTGGAGATGCCATACCAGAGATTCCTAGTGGACTTGAAAACCCTGTTCTTCGTATGTGTGTAGTGCTGGAGATTAAACCCAGGGACACATGCATACTAAGCAAATGCTTTACCACTGAGCCACACTCCAGCCCAAAAGCTCTGTTCTAAAGCCCTCCAGGGTCCACAGGCTGAGAGACAAAGGTCACTTACCTCCAGAGACAGGATCAGCTTGCCTTCTGCAAGACCCATGAGCAGGTGGGTTAGCTGGGCAAACCCTGCTGGAGTGGCTGCCATTTCACCCTGGGGGGACAGGGAGGGTGAGCCTGGCTCTATGCAGCTCCTTTCACTCACCCACCAACCTCAGAGGCCTGCTTTACCTTGGGATCCCCTTGTAAGGCATCAAATCCAGCAGCTACTAGGACCAGCTGAGGCTGGAACTGAGGGGGAAACAGACTACATGAGACCACCTGTCCTCACGGGCCATCCCTTACTGTTGCCCCTCACCCCAACATTTCCCAGACCCCAGGACCTCAAAGGCAACTGGTAGCAGGATGTGCAGAAAAGCAGCAATGTAGTCAGCATCCCGCATCCCCACCTGTGAACAGAGGCATGATGGGGACGGATAGCTACCTGCCCAAGAGAGCAGAGGGTATGGCTGGGTCTCACTTTGGGGCAGAGCATGGTAGATACTGACCTGGTTCCAAGGCACATTGATGGTGTAGCCTTGACCTTGGCCAAAACCTGTAGTAGACCAGTTAGAGGCCTTAAGGTGGGGCCAGAACCGACCCTGCTCATAGCGATGGATAGAAAAATAAAGGACACTGGGGGCAGAGAAAAACAATGAGGTGAGGGGTCACCTAGGATGCATGTGGCCCTATGTTCAATCCTTAGCACTGCAAAGAAAAACAGGTGCGGGGGAAGGAGAAGCATCAGTCTCCAGACACTCCCAACCCACAGCTGTTGTTTACTTAACCATTCATTTCCCTGTTCAACCACTCACCCTTCTCTCAGTTAATTTCCCCATCAATTCTTTTTTTTTTTTTTTTGCATTAATGGGGATTGAACCCAGGGTCCTCACACTGAGCTATGTACATGAGGTCATAAATATTATCACCAGAGTGCTCATTTTGGCAGCACATATAGTAAAACTAGAAAAAAAGAGGCTAGCATGGGCCCCATGCAAGGATGACACACAAATTCATGCAGTGTTCTGTTCTTATTTCTAGTTGGTTTCATCATACAAAAAATTATCACTAGAAGAAAGGAAATAAAAGATTTTTTATTTTTGATTCAGAATCTCACTCACTAAGTTATTAAGTTGCCCAGGTTGGGCTTGAACCTGCAATCCTCCTGCCTCAGCCTCCAGAGTACTGATATTACAGATATATGCCACCACAGGAGGGCCTAATTTGTCCATCCATTCTTCCACTAATTCATCTTCCCATTGATTAATTTTTCCACTTGTTTACCCATTTTTTCATTCATTTCCCCACCAGAAGCCCTCCCTCACCAAACAGCACTGCCCCTTTGGTGTTTATCCAACTCCAGAATCAAGTCTGAGATCCCAAGTGCTAGGTGGTCTATCCCAGCCTCTGGGACCTCCTGATCCTGTGGCAGACTGTAGACTGGCATGTCTAACCTGTGGGCTGTTGGTTGCCTGGACTACCTGGGCTGTACTGAGTGCAGAGGAATTGTTTTGGGCCACATATAGTTAATGTAGATAACTGATGAATCTCCCTTTTTGTACTTATAACAAAGAAAAGAGGGCAAGAGGCCTGTGAGCCACAGGTTGGACACACCTGCTCTAGATCTTATCTGCCTGTCAAGGGCTTCTGTGATCAAGGAAAGAACAAGGAAACTCCTGTGACACTGGAGGCACATGGGAGTCATGGAGCTTTTGGCTGTGGGAGCCAACTCAGCTACAAAAATCCTCAGGCCAGGATAAGAAGCTCAGCAGTTTCCATAAAAGATGAGAAACCAGGGGCCAGGGGTAAGGCTGGGTGGGACTTGGATCCATATGTGCAGCTAGAGTCGGGGTACTGGTTAGCACTGTCATGAGGCCAATCCCTTCTCCCCACTGGTTTATAGGCTGCTTCTACTATACTTCTACCTCACAGGTGAGGAAGTGAGCACTCAGTAGGGCAGAGGGACTGACAAACAGGTATTAAAAACCATTATGTAGATTCCAACAGAAAAGACGGATGAACAGAACTGCCTGAAAGGCTGTGATACACAGGTTCTCATCGCAAGGCATGACGAACAGGTTCTAGCTAAAAGCATGGAGAGAACTGTGGGGACTCAATTCTGAATGGGCAAAGTACAATGAGAAATCTATCACCCATCTGTCCATCTGCCCACCCTGCCCATCCATCTTCTCATCAGCCTTGGAAGGATTTTCCCCTTTCTAGAAAAGGAGCAGTATTTCTCCACTCTCTCCACTTTTTTTGGTACTGGGAATCGAACTCAGGACCTTGTGCTTGCCAGGCAGGTGCTGTGCCACTGAGCTATATCCCCAGCCCTCTCCTTTTTTAAGGAATGCAAAAAAGTGATAATCAATGAACCTAGATAAATTCAAGTCATATGTCATTAATGTTGATAATGAAGCCATGAAATTTTAAGCAATTAACATAATTCTTAAATATGAAGAAAAATATCTTGAGGAATAAAATCCAAGCAAATACTATGGTCTTCAGCAGGTGGGGGATAATTTATTTTTATTTTATTTTATTTTATGCACGTTTTATTGTGACAGGATCATGCTATGTAGTTCAGGCTGGCCTTTAGCTCTCAGCAATTTCCTGCCTCAGCCTCCCAATTGCTGGGATTACATGTGTGTGCCACCATGCCCAGCTTTATTTTTGACACTGGTATATATTTATGTATGTATGTATATATGTATGTATGGAGACATGGTCTCACTAAGCAGTTTAGGCTGGCCTTAAACTCACTTTGTAGCCCAGGCTGGTCTGGAACTTGTAATGATACTTCTGCCTCAGCCTCCCCAGTACTGGGATTACAGGTGTGCACCACCATGCCCATCTTGACACTGGTATTTAAACACTGGCTCTAAACTTTTAGTAAGGTAACCATTAGAGGAAGAAAAAGATGCAGGAGGTCATAAATATTATCACCAGGGTGCTCATTTTGGTAGCACATATAGTAAAATTGGAAAAATACAGAGACTAGCATGGTCCCCATGCAAGAATGACACACAAATTCATGCAGTGTTCTGTATTTTTAGTTGGCTTCATCATACAAAAAAATTATCACTAGAATAAAGGAAATAAAAGATTTAAAGAAAGATAACTCCATGAGAAAGCTCCCAGAGTCAACAAAGAAAAGAAGTAGCACCCAAGGAAACTAAGTTTATAAAACAAGCAGAAGGGAACAGATTTTTTTTTTTTTTGGTGCTGGGATCGAACTCAGGACCTCAAGCAGGCACTTTAGCCACTGAGCTAAATCCCAGCCCCTCTGATTGATTTATTGACTGCAGTGCTGGTGATGGACTCAGGGCCTCCTGCATGCTGGGCAAGTGTTCTAACACTGGAACAAGTCCTCTACCAGCCCAGAAGGGGATCTAAAATACATTCAAATGCCGGTCATGGTGGTGCACGCCTGTAATCCCAGCACTCAGAAGGCTGAGGCAGGAGGATTGCTGTGAATTTGAGGCCAGCCTGGGCTACAAAGTGAGTTGAAGGCCAACCTAAACTGCATAGTGAGACCCTGTCTCAAAAAGATGAAAACATAAAGTAAAATAAAATATATTCAACTGTCAAGTGTGGAGGTGTACCCCTGTAATTCCAGTACTTGGGAGGATGAGGTGGGAGGACTGCTGCAACTTTGAGGCCCGTCTGGGCTACATAGTGAGTTCCAGGCCAGCCTAGGGTATTTAGTGAGAACTTGTTTAAAAAAAAATAGTAAGTTCAACCGATTTCCAGTGCAATGGTGGTTTGATACCAGGGGTTTACCTTCTTGCCCTCCTTCTATCCCAGTTAAAAGAAGTAAAAACCTGTTGTTTATTTGTCTCTGTACTAAGAATTGAGTCCAAGTCCTTGCTAAATTACATTCCCAACCCTTGCTTAAATTTTTTTTTAAAAAACAGCCCTTGAACATGCAAAGCTCCTTTCTTGGCCTCCCAAACCACCGGAATTACAGGCCTGCACCCATTTATTAATATTTGGTGCTGAGAAAGGAACCCAGGATCTTGGACATAAAGTATGCATTTCACCACTGAGCTACACCCCATCGGTAAAGGAATTTCAAATAAATATGAGACTGGTGATATGGCTCAGTGGTAAAGCATTTGGATAGGATGCAGGGAGCCCTGGATTCAACCCCTAGCACTTAGAAAAAAATCAATCCAGAAGGAAAACAAGAGAAAGTTTCTGGATATTTCAGCAAATCTCTAGAAAATAGATGCTGAGCCTCTGGGGGTCTAGGGCCCTCTCCCAGCTGAGTAGGTGGGCAAACATCCACCTGGGATGGCCTGAAGTTTCTCTTCTGGAGAAATCAAGTGCAGATCCAGGTCAATGCACACAAAATCAATTCTGCATAGCCAATTTGCTAAATGACTGACTCATCACATTTACTTGTTTCTTCCATCTACTTGACTTTAGTTTTATCTGTTTTCTTTACCTACATAATAGCATTTAAGGACTGCCCAATCTGTCTCCCTGATGCTGGACTTAACAGACTGAGAGATGGGGAATCAGGAGGTCAAAAGGCATGGAAAGACATTTGAGGAAAAAACCCCAGTATGAAAGAGAAGGACCCAGGAAAAACAATTCAGAATGAAGAAACATCTGAGTATTTGTCAGCCAAATCTCTCCTGCTTCTTCTCTATGTGATCTCTGAATGGATAAGGTTCAGTCCCCTCCATCTGTAAAATGGGAATCCAACAGTTTCTGCCAGTGAGATGTGGACACAGCAGACACACAGGGAGGAGGAAGGACCCTGGTCGCAGGGCTGTCCAATGAAGATAAATGCCTTCCTTGCCTCCCAGACCTTTTGACTGGGCCTGGGAGGGTGGGGAGACGGGGGAATCCCAGAGTCTAGCAGCTAGGGTGGGACTTGAGGTGTACCTGGGGTCTTGGTCAAAAGTGAACTGTATTCCTTGACCATGATGCACATCCCAATCCACGATAAGGACCCTGTGAGCAGAAGAAAAGAGGGGTGTTCTGTCCCGGCGGACCAAAGAAAATCTGTGGATCAGTACCCCACCCTGACCCACCCCATCCCACCTGCCACCTGTCCCGTGCCACTGACCTCTGGATGTGGTGCTTCTTTTGAGCATAGCGGGCAGCCACAGCCACGTGGTTGAACATGCAATACCCATCCATAAGACTGTGCTGGGCATGGTGTCCAGGAGGCCTGGGCAGCATGGGCAGGTCACAGCTGAGGGCAGGGTCCTGTTCTTCATAGAGACATACTCACCCCTGCTCTCTGGTCCTGGGACCACTAACTTCTCCTGAGACCTCCAACTTCTCTCTTGTCAGTGCCACTAATTTGCCAGGAACTGAGTAAACAGGATCCTCAAACTGCCACCACCCCAATCTACTGCTTTATCTCCAAAGGAGATTTGATGATGTTCATTAAAGTTATACAAACATACATCTCATCCCCAGTTATTCTGCTGTGTGGTCTTAGCCCACAAACTGTATAACAAAATGGGTAAAATAATTCGTTTATAAATGTGGCTCCATATTCGCTGTAACATTTGTTTGAAGCAGCAAATGACTGGGACAAACCTAAGTGCCCATTGGTGAGAGAGTAGTTAATTCAAAGTGGATTTATACAATGGCACCCACTGAGGTCTAAGCTCCATACTGTTAGAGAAAGCTAAAGAAAGGAGGTGGAGGGACAAGGGTTCTATCTTCTGTATTTTGTCAATTCCAGAAAGCCAACTGTGACAAGATGTTCCATGATTCTACACGCCCACAAAGAAGCAGAAAATGTTCCCAATGAAATTCTGACACATCACTGCTAGATGCATCTGGATTTCAAAATGTTCTACATATGAAAAATTGTATACCTTAGAACTAATGGTGCTGGGTGTGGTGACACATGCCTATAATACCAACATTTGGAAGGCTGAGGCAGGAGGACTGCTGTGTTTTGAGGCCAGCCTGGACTACATAGTGAGTTCAAGGTCAGCCTGAACTACATAGCAAGACCCTGTATATAAATAAAAATAAAGTATAATGGAATATGATGCTTATTCCTTAATAAGACTATCTGTGGTAAGACTCAGGAATCACTGGTTCTGATAACTATCTCCCAAGAGAGGAATTGGCACCTGGGAAACAAGAATGGGAAACAGACTCTGTATTGTACTCTCTTTCGTGCCTTCTGCCTCTCATACTACATGAAGGTAATAAGCAGATCTATATTTCCTGCATACTACATGCAGGTAATACACAGTCTTGAGAGAATGACTTTTTAAAAATGGAAGTAGTAAAATGTCAAAGAGTCCTACCTGACGATAGCCATGCCATTCCGTATCTCAGCCCCCAAGACTGCATCCACAAGCCTGAGGACAGAGCCTGAGGCCAGGCAGGCACAAGTGTACGAGTTCTATAGACAGTGGGGAGCCAGAGAGAGGGTCAGAAGAGCAGCCCTATCTACTTGGCGGCTTTGTCCAGGATGAGGTAGGGACAGTGATGAGGAACCCCAGGATTGCCACCACTCCTTTACCCCACAGTGCTCATCCATACCGGATGCAGATAAACTGAGTCGTATGTATCTGCTAGTACTCGGAGTTCTCCTTCATTCATGTACTGGGTCGTTTCCATCAGATCAATAAACTCCAGGCTGGGGACACACATAAGGAATGAGAGCCCTGTCCCCTCCTCAGTTCAGCCGTCCACACCAAGACCTTTGCTCGAATCAGGCCTCCCCCTACTGTCAACGGGAGGGGACAACTGTGACATAGGACACAGTCCCTGTTTCTTCCCCAGCCCACCTCACTTTCAGTAATATCCTTTTTCTTCTTTTGTCTTTTTGAGACAATCTCACTATGCAGTTTAGGCTGACTTTGAGCTCACTTTGTAACCAGGCTGATCTTGGACTTGTGATGATCCTCCTGCCTCAACCTCCCGTGTGCTTATATTATAGGCATGCATCACCACACCTGGTTGCCAGTAATATCCTTTCTCTCCTGCTCCAGTCATGCTACACTTTCCTTCCAGGATCTCAGCTAGACTGTTCCAGCTGTTGGCCCCTCCTTCCCTCAGACTTCCACTTGATCATACTGTTTTTGTCCTCTCAGAACTTAGCTCAGCTACTTTCTCTGCCAAGCTAGCTTCCCTTGAGCCACATCACTCTAAGCCTTTTCCTCTGGGATTCTGCAGGCCCCTGGGAAGAACCCCTTGATAACTCTGCCCACAACAGTTCATCCTGGGCTGATGAACTATTGGGCTGGGTTGAAGCACCTGGCATTCATTGAGCCCTCCAGAGGAGCCTTATGTGTACCAGCCCTCACATTACAGGCAGTAACACAGATTCAGGTGGGCTTGGTGACTTGCCCAAGGCCAACCACAGTGGCCATGACATTCCTTCCCAGAGCATCCAGCCCGCCTTGGTTAGTCCAGCCCAGCCAGGCTCCAAGCATTAACCTGTGAACCAACATCAGCTCTTCCTTTTCAGCAAAGCGGGCCTGAGGAGACAGAGGAATGAGGGACTAAGACTCAGGCCACACCTGGTCCTCCCAGCTCCCTTCCTCCTCCCAGTGTCTACTGGGGGCCTCACCTGAAAGGATACACAGCGATCCAGGAGGCCTTCCTGGATCAGCTGCTCCTTGATGGCATGGAGTCGCTCAGGGCATTCAGGGAAGCTGCAGAGAGGGAGACACAGTCACACAGGTGCATGGAATGGGAACACTAAGATGCACCCTGCCTGCTCTCACCACATCTGCCCACCCACCTGCCTTAGCTGCCCACCCCACACCTGGAGCTCAGCCCTGCCTCCTGCTGTTGACCTTCTTTTCCCACTGTCATTGCTGACACCATAACCTCCAGCCTGGGCCGCGCTCCACCATATCCTAGGCCCCTCATCTCCACCCTCACTGCCCCAACATCCTTTCTGCACACAGCAGACAGAGAGTGGTTAAATTTGAATCAGGTCACAGCCCTTGGCTACTCAAAACCCTCTCCTGGCTCCCATCCCATTCTGAGTAAAAGCCAAAGTCTACATCTAGAAGGCCATAATCAATCTGGCCCCACCATCTTGCCACCACTTGCCCTACCACTTGCCCCTTTTCATGCCATGCTTCACCTGCACTGGACTCCCTGCTCTCATCTACCTCCCTTCAGCCAGCACTGAGAATTTATTGCAGCCATCCTTCCGGCATAAAGCCTGCTTCTCCCAGATGGCTCTAAGGCTCATCAGTCCAAGAGGCCTTCCCTGACTGTCCTGTTCAATGGAAATGTTGGTGTCAACTTCTCCATTGCACTCTGCTACTCCCCCAGGCTTAGTGCTCTCTCCAATACTGCATCATCTGCTTCCTGTTTATGTTTCCTTTGTTCCCCTCACCCTAAAGACAGGATTGTTTGTTTTGTTTGCTGCTGTACTCCCAGTTCCTGCAGAAATGGTAAATATGCATTCCACAAATGAGTCTTTTGCACTCTTCAGTTGGTCTTAGGTCAGGATAAGATAGCTACTAAATCAGTAAACACATGAGTATAATGATTAACAAATATTGGCAGGGGCTACAAAAATATCTTCGATCATGTGTGGAGGGATGGTGGTGGCAAGGCAAACTCCTTCTGGGATAGTCTCGAGATGTGAAAAGCTGAAAAGGGATCAAAGGGTAAAGGCCTTGGGGAAAAGGGTACCTGGCAGGCTAGCTGAACAGCCAAGGGTTAGCTATGAAGTGAAGCTAAATGAATGGGGGAGGATGCCTGCTGAGCTCACACAGGTGATGTGGAGCTAAATCAGGCAAAATCCTACAGGCCAGGATGATGAAGTCACACTACCTTGAAAGCAATGTCTGCACTTGAAATAATTTAAGAAAAGGAACAGCTCCCATACATGTGTTTTAGGCTGCTGTGTGGAGGTGGCAAGCAGAGGACTAGTGAGAGGACAGACACTGAATATATTTTGAACACAGAGCAAAAAAATTAGCTGAGGGTTGATATAGCTCATGGCATAGTGCCTGCCTGGCAAGTGCAAGGTCATGAGTTTGATTCCAGGTACAAAAAAAAAAATAGTTGATTCTTTTGAAAGTAGAGTTGAGGGGTACTCCTTCTGTCTTCACACAAATATCTTTCTCAAGGAAGGCTTCTGGGAACCCTGGATATTAGTGTAGGACTAAATACTCCTACTGCTGCTGGGCGTGGTGCTACACACCTATAATCCCAGCATTCAGGATGCTGAAGCAGGAGAACTGCTGTGAGTTGAGGCCAGCCTGGGCTACATAGTGAGACCTTGTTTCAAAAAAAATACTCCTACTGCTGTTAGCTGTTTAAGTGATCTGTCCTTTTACTCACCAGCCAGCTCCCTGAGAAGGAACCATTTTGTTTGGCACATTATACCATTGACTTGGTACAAGTAGACACTTCAGTAAATACATGTTGGCTAAATGAGAGGAACTCTTTCAAGAGTGAGTCCCACCTGTAATCCCAAACACAGTGAGTCCCACCTGCAATCCCAAATAGTGGGATTACAGGCGAGTGTGCTACAACACGCAGTAGAGCCCCACCTTTCTAAATCCTCTGCTTCCAGTCTCCAGGCTGATTTTAGAAAGGATTCGTTCTGAGCCTGTGTGGTGGTCCAAACATGAAATTCCATCACTCTGGAGGCTGAGGCAGGAGGATTGCCTCATGTTTGAGGTCAGCCTGGGCTACATAGTTCAAAACTAGCTGTACCACCAAGGATTTAGCTCAGTGGCATAAGCACATGCCTAGCAAGCTTGAGGTTATGAGTTTGATCCCTGGCACCAAAATAAATAAATAAACTTACAAAAAAAAAAGATTTATTCTTACTTGGTGGGGGATGTGTGAGCATATTTGCATATTTGGAGACAGCCTGGAGGACTCAGTCTTACCTGTCATCCCAGAGGCAGTGGAATTCATTTAGCTGCTCATCGAACACCAGCCCAGTGCCCACGACGATCTTGGCCTGAGGGTTCATATCCTGCAGAGACAGATCCACTCAGGAAAAAGGGAGCAACCTCTATGGTCCAAGGTGGGAGCCTCAGGGTTTTGATTTGTCACAGGAGCTCAAACCAGAGCCAGGCCCCTCTTACCAGCTCTTGAAACCCCATGATTAGGTCATTTTCCACTGCTTGGCTGAGTTTCTTCATTTTGCCTTTCTTCTTCACCTCTGCTAGATTGGGGCTGGAGCGAAGTACAGCACCCTTCTTAGTATTTCGCTTCTGTCAAGCAGAGGAAAAGGGTCAGCATCCAGGAGGGCTAGTTCTTCCTTCACCTCATCACAGCAGGGCGGGGACCTCACCGAAATGACGCTGGAGTCTTGAAGAGGTGACTGGGGGTTGTGCCTACTCCTTCGATGCCTGGTTGTAGTGGAATCCTGGCCAATGGAGCTCATGGTCAGAGAACCTCAGCCTCTGACACTATCCTGAGGGGTGGCATGGAGATAGCAGTGAGGGCTTGATGGCCCAGGGAACCCCCACCATCCCAGCCCCTCCCAGGCCCTGTCCCGTAGGTAAAACTTCCTCCCTAAGCTATCTCCACAGCCTTCTGAGCCCTGCCCCTCCAAGGCCTCCTCGGTCTACCATGACGTCCTTTCCACCCAGTCCCGCCCATTTCACTGGGCTCCGCCCCTTTCCCCTCTTTCCCGTCATACCCTTTCACCGAACAACTAACTGCGCCCCTCCCAAGGCTCTGCCAGTCTGGCATCTAACCACTGCCCTTTACTCTACCAAGCCTCATTCCCAGAACCCTCCATTCCTCTCAACCTTGCCCAGACCGCATCCCTTCATAAACGTGCCCTTTCCGGC
Organism: Hydrochoerus hydrochaeris; assembly: GCA_004027455.1. Taxonomy (NCBI): domain Eukaryota; kingdom Metazoa; phylum Chordata; class Mammalia; order Rodentia; family Hydrochaeridae; genus Hydrochoerus; species Hydrochoerus hydrochaeris. The sequence continues at coordinate 268,847 of PVLA01001850.1, forward strand.
CTATCTCAGGGTAATCACCCACGCTTTCTCTTAGCCAGACCTAGCGCTAGCTATAGCCTCGACTCCACCTTTAACATGCACTTACCTCTACCCTTTATCGGGCTGTACCGTTACCTTCCAGCCCACCAGAGCCCGCCCCCAGTGTCTCAGCCTGTCCTCCTCCTCTTGGAACTACCCCTTTCTTTCCACAGGACCCCACCCCCTGCCCAGACCGGATCTCTAGCATTTCTTTGGGTCCCCTCAGCCAGTCCTGAGTCTGCCTCCGCCCCTTCCCGCCCAGCCCGTAGACACCAGCCAATCCTCCCGGCTCCACTCACTGAGCGCGGCCCCCTTTTCCAGCTCTGCCTTTGGCTCGCGCTGCCAACTTTCTGGCAACCTGTCTGGCCGCGGATGCGGGATCCTCTCTTTTCCATTGGGCTGGATCTCTTTACTGTCCACCCAGATCCCATCCACAGCCTGGACAGTGCCGCTGGCTAGCGTTCCTGTTTCGGCCACACCTCTCACGATCTCACAAAACGAACGGGGCGTCAGCGAGCGACGCGAGCCTTACAGAGCCTGCGTAAAGTGGGCATCAGCTGTTCGACACCCGACTCTGACTTAAGCGCTTCCCAATCCCAGCTACCGCCACTGTGGTCCTGGTTGCCAGAGCTGCCATCCCTCTGTCCTTGCCCAGTCACCTTAGAAGCTCTTCGGACCCACGCCAACTGTGCCGTGCTGTGACTCGAGAGTGAGCAAGGAAGTGAAGGCGTCAGAAAGCGGCGTCTTCTCCCAGGGGTTCCCGCGCAGCGCGCAGTGATGACGCAGCGCGGGCGGGCTGGTGGCTGGGCTGAGAACGAGGTTGACCCTGAACTATGGCTGATGGATGACCACAATGGGCTTGGCGATGATTCTAAACGTTGTGACAGTATTAATAACGGTGGTCCAGAAGAGGCACCGCGAAAATAGAAGGTGGCATGGAAGAAGTCTCTGCAGGGACAAGTAATGGTAGTGTTAGCAATTACTGACGGGCATTTTTGAAAACCACAGTTCCATGAGTAGTTCCCATTATTAAGACTGCTTCGCAGATAAGGAAACTGAGGTTATGGGTCTTAGCCATGTGACCGAGGGCTAGTTAGTGAACAGCACTGTGCTTAGTTTACTCATCTAAAAAATGATGATAACAATAATGTGAAGCCAGAGTGGACTTGGGAGGGGGAATTTCATGGGTGGTGGCTCTCCCAATGTGCCTCCTCTTCTGGCAGGGGACTGGTTTCAAGCTGTAGTAGAAAGCACATGGGCACCTGGGAGGTAAAGGGAGTTGACAACCCCCCCCCCCGCATCTCCCACCCCGTGTCTAAATATCAGAACTGCAGGAGGCCGGTTTGTCCTCATAATCTCCCTCTCTCATTCTCCACCATTTCCTACCCCGCTGTAGGCTGGGGCCAAAGAGATAAGCGGTCTGGGGTTCAGCATTGCTGACTAACAAACAAATTGACAGCTCGGATGCCCAGTAACCAGGCCCTCTGACCCTCTTGAAAATGCCAGTTTCAGCCTCTTTCCTTCCACTCTTTTTCTACCCAAACATGACTTTTGTCTTAATGCAAGAGAGTCATAGACTCAGGACTTTCAAATCTCTACACTTAATGAAGAAAACATATACAGTGATATTTACTGAAAAATATTCTGAAGTTGTGATGTCCGCAAAGTAATAAAGAGACTAAAGGGTCAAGTCCCCCACACCTTTTTAAGACAGGATCTCACTATGAATTCAGACTGCCCCAAACTACCAGTGATCCTCCTGCTTCAGCCTCCCAATTTCTGGGATTGCAGGTGTGGTTATCAGGCTCAGCAAGGTTCATTTTCCTGTTTAGTCAGAGGAGAGGTTCCTGTAGAAGAGGAATCAGCCAAGTTTCTCTACAAGTTACTGCTCCATGTAGTAAATAGTGGAGACTTGCCGATACATAAAGTCTCTATGGAATGTTCCTTTTTCCAAGATAGGATATCACTGTGTTGCCCAGGCTGGCCTTGAATTCCTGGGCTCAAGTGATCTTCTTCCTCAGCCTCCTGCATAACTGGGACACAGACTGAAGCTGTGACTCAGTGGTAATACACTTGCCTAGAATGTGCAAGGGTCTAGATTCCATCCACAGCATAGCAAAATAAAAGAACAGAAACATCAGAATCCTAAGGCTAGGAGTGTAGCTCATGATAGAGCATGTGCCTAACACGTGTAAGATCCTGGGTTTATTCCCCAGTACTTCAAACAACAACAGATAACAGCCATGTAGACAGGACTACAGATGTGTACCACTGTGTCCAGCTTAGATTATGGGTTGCTTAACAAGGTCAGAATGGGTTCCACTACAGTGTAGGAATTTTTATATAGGTTCATTTCCTGGATCCCTCCAAAGAGGCAAACCAAAGGTTCTCATTGAGTATAAAGGCAGGGGTTTTGTAGCAGCTTATGGCACAGGTTTCTGCTGGGAATCAAAGGAGAGTCCCTGCAGATTTAGAGGCCAGTTTCTTCCAGCGATTCAGGTTAGTGTTCTGTGGGTCACTGACAGTGGTTCCTGTGCAGGCTCAGGATAGGGCTACCAGGGCAAGGGCTATTAACAGAATCCCATCAGGGCTGTATCGGGTCAGGAGGGATTTGTATAACTATGTAAAAGATTTCTATTGAGATTCAGCAAAAAGGTTTCCTTTTTTGTGCGGATTAAATCCAGAGTCTTCATATTGAGCTACATTCTCAGCCCTTTTTTATTTTGAAGCAGTCTCACAAAGTTGCTAAATTGTTGCTTGATGTGGTAGTAATCCCAGCACTCAGGAGACTGAAGCAGCAGGATCACTGAGTCTTAGGCCAGCCTGGGCTACACAGTGAGTTCATTACAAGCCTACACTACACAGCGAGACCCTGTCTCAAAAACAAAAGTTGCTTAATGGCCCAGGCAGGACTTGAACTTAGGGTCCGCCTGCTCTAACCTCCTAGAATGCTGCATGTACCACTATACCTGACTAGGAGTTTTCTGCATCAAATCAAATCAGAGATCCTGGTACAGTTGCACAGCCAGGCTTCCTATAAAGGATCAGGGAAAGGGAGCTAATGTAGGGAGAGAATGGGCGGGAGAGGCTTGTCAGCCTAAGCACATGGAAGCCATGCAGTGGGCAGGGGGTCCTATGCTAGGGGAAGCCATAGTTACCTATACAATAAGTCAGGCAGGGCACAATGACCTTTGCCTGTAATCTCAGCACTTTGAGAGGCTGAAGAATGGCAAGTTTTTCTCAAAATAAAGGGAAGAGTCCTGGGGATATAGCTCAGTGAAGAAGGTTTTATCCCTAGTACTGCTAAAAAAATAAAGATAAACTGGGGCTCATAGTAGAGGGTAGGCACAAGTTCCAGACTGAGGTTCATGTTGCAAGTTGGATCTGGGATTCCTAGAGATGCTACAGGGCAGATATATGATTCAGGATTGCTGTACAGTGTTCTATTCCCAACACTCCAAAAAGGAAATTGCATGTGAGAGTATGGGGCTCCCACAGTGTGCAGCTTTTAAGCATAAGGGCCGTTGTGGGCAGTCCTTGCAAAGGAATAGGCTGCTTCAGTGGGCTGCTCTGTGGCACTGCTGTGGCAACTAGCTGACATAATCCTGTTCCCCGAGGATGGCTGCTTATCCATAATATGCTCAGGACCCATGTGTTCCCATAGTTCCCAACTCTGGAGCTCTAGGGGAGAAGTTCAAGCAACTCAATCAAGTGTCAATAACACTCCTTAAATTGGTGTGGTCAAGACAAGGTATTTATCAGTTCCGAGCCTCACATTTCATTAGTGAAATGAATATGAGTATCTTCTTCTCAGGTTTTTTTTTCAGATATTAGTGAACTAAAAGCTGCCAAAGCTCCCCAGCCTGTCATCCAACCCCACTGTGAGCCCTCAGGAAATAGTGCCACTCACTGTAGGCAGCAGCTGGATGAAAGGTCAAGACGGACTCTCAAGACTGCCTCACCTAGCCCCTTGCTGAGCTCTGTGGCCTGGGTGAGCCTAAGACCTGACTGCCTTTGGATGTCCCCAACTCAAGGGTATGGTTCCCACATGCTTGTTAAATTGAAAGACAGATTTGGCTTTGAGGGGAACAGTTCATTCAGGTGAGTAGGCTTGTTTGAGAGGGTGATGGCTCCCTATTTCTGTGTTCTGATCTCCCCCATCATTCTCTTTTATTTTCCACAAGGACACAGGCTGAGGAGCTCAGAGTTTGGGTGAGGGCGATGAGAAAACTGACCAGAAGGCACAGGGACCACCCCAATTTCCAGCACTGGCCTTCTGACTTTGGCGGCCACCAACCCCAAACCGACACTTCTCTCTTGAAGGCTGAAAGTCCCTAACTTTCACCCTAGAAACTATGCCTGTTGATACCTTCATAAACGAACATTGTCAGCCACTCGGTGGCACTGTGACAAGGCACATGCCACATATTATGCACATGCATACACACCCACACACATGCAAGACCGGCAGAGGAATATTGCTGTTCTGAGACATTTTCACACACTGTCACACACTTCTGGCTCAGATTCTGTTCCCAGTGCACAGTGGACTCATACTTCCTCACAGGCCCCAGAGTCATGTACAACTGCACCCCTACAATCTCGCATGCTTTTTCCTCATTACTATTGCATAGACATGCTGTCCTCAAGTCACCTGGTGCTACACATGCCATCTCATGCTACCTCGTCCCCACAGTTAGCTGGTCACATGTCATTTCACCATGATATATGGAACCACTGGATGCTATGCACAGTCTCACATATATTGTTACATACGCATGTACCAACTTTCATTCATGAAGGGTCACACATGCTACCCCACCCAGCATCATTCTGGTTGTACACTGTAGCCAACTGCTGTCATGAGAGAACTGCCCAGTGCCACACACCCCACATAACAATGTCATTTACTGAATCACATGCAGACCCACACCTCCAGTTTTATTATTATTTTATTTTACAAAAACTTTGAAGGTCCAGGCCAGGGGGTGTGTGGGGCCCAGAGGATTGGGTTGCAAAGACTGCTGGCTATAAGAGGAGGAGGACAGCACCCCTGCCCCTGCCCGCTGAGGCCATACTCTATGCCCTCATGAACTGAGTGGTGCCACTACAGTGGTGCTGGTGGTGGGAGGCATTGGGCCTGTGGAGAAGGAACCAGTGGGTGAGCCCAGCAGGGAGCCTGGGAAAGGCATGAGGTGGCTAACAGGCCCTGACAGCACCACGGGGCCCAGGCCTTGGTAGAGATGGGCAGTACCTGGGGCACCCAGTGTCAAACCTGAGGCCACCTCCCCACAATTCCCACTACCACTGCCCCCTGCCACCACCATGAAGCCACCAGGTTGTCCTTCTGCTACTGCTCCTCCTAGGCTTGATCCACGCTTCTTTTTCCCTTTTCCAGATGCCTTGCGGTTCCGGGTCTGAATACCGTCCTTCCTCATGGTCAGTGGTCGGTTTACCTGCCAGAAGGGAGGCCATGGTTGTTCCCAGCTCCAGCCATTTGTGTCTGTCTGGGCCACTTCTTTCCACCCCATTTCTCTAAAAATAGGGACTCGATTCAAGGACTGGGTGAATGTGTTCCAGAGCCTGGCAGAGTCACCACTCTTAGGAATTGGAGGTGGTGAGGGCTGGAGGTTGGAAGTCCCCCAGGCTGACAGGAGCAACCCATGACCTAGGGTAAAGGGTAGACGTTCCCAGGTAACTGGAGGTGGGGAAGAGGAAAGAGATGGGAGATGGAGGAGGGAGTGGAGAAGGAAGATGGAAGGAAGAGGCTAAGACAAATGAGTGGGAAGCAAAGGGCAGGAAGGAAAGTGAGAAGGAGGTAAAAGACAGAAGAGAAGAACAGAAAAGGTTCAGATAGAAACAGGGCTGAATGAGGAGGGGAGTGTGGTATAAGGACAGGAAAGCAGGGGTCACCTGGTGTAGCTTGTAGTAGAGGCCACAGGCATTGCACACAGGGTCTCCACTGGCATTTCTGCGCCACAGTGTGGTGGTGGTTGTCTGGCAGTTGGTGCACTGAGTACCTGCCCGTTTGCTGACAATCTGGGGGATGACAGGGTGTGGGATCAGAGCTCTCGGGAGGTAGAAGTGGAGATCAGGGCTCAGTGCCTGACAGAAGGACCCGAGAGGTGGGGGTCAGGTTGCAGGCATGGGTTCCTGTCCAGGGTAGAGGGTTTTTATTTTGTATTCTATGGAGGAATATATTGATGGTTCTCAAATTTGGCCACATATTGGAATCACATGGGGAGTTTAAAAAAAAAGTCCCAGGGCTGAGGGTGCTGCTTAGTAGTAGAGTACTTGCCTAGTATGTGTGAATCCTTGGTTTCCATCCCCGGCACTGCCAGAGTCAATCAATAAATAAAACTCCTAATACCTGGGCAGCACCCCAGTTCCACCAAGTCAGCACATGGGGGACAGGCCCCAGGGCAGGGTTTGTCTGCTCCCTGTAAGGGTGGTTTGAGGATGAAGTTCCTATACAAAACTGGGATTCCCATCTAGGAAAGGGGCAGCAGTTCCTGGTGTGAAGGAGGAGGAGTGCAGGGCTTCCACATGGGACTAGCATGGGCTTTCTAGGTAGGGTAGCAGGCAGCAGTTTCTGCCTGAGCAGTTATGTCTGAGGATGAGGTTCCCCTGCCATGGGGCCTCATGCGGCCCCCATCCAGCAAGGGAAGCCTTGGGTCTTACCAGGCGCTTCTTGGGCCGGATGAGGGGCCTGTTTTGCCCATTCATCTTGTGATAGAGGCCACAGGCATTGCACAGGTAGTGACCCGTCCTGTCTCTCCGCCACAGTGGAGTGGCTGTTGCTCCGCAGTTCACACATTCCCTGGCCTCTGAAGAGGTGAAGGGGGGGAAGGGAGCCAGTCTCAGTTTAACTTTGTCCCTCCCACACTTACCTCCATATTCCTTTTCAAGACGCTCACCACAGGGGGGTAGGGGCAGGCTCCCACGAAGCTTGGGGGAGGAATAGGCTGTTGAATTGAGGGGGCTTCCCGTGGGAGAAAAGAAGGGATTGGAAAAGTCGGGACTCCCGTAAGCACTGCTGGAGACTGAGAGTGAGGAAGGCAGTGCAGGTCCCAGGGTGAGGAGGTCTGGACTCAGGCGCTCAGTCTTCAGTGTCTCTAGGAAGCTGGTGCTGCTCTTGCCATCCGTGTCTTCTGGGGCCTGGGGAGGGGAATCCTCACGGCTGGGGCACACAGTTGTGGCAGGATAGAGCCCCGTCTTGCTGTAGGTCCAGCCAGGATAGGGTGAGCCCCCTGGGATCCCCTCCACACAGTTGAGCAACGGGTATACCTGAAAGACTGTTGGGGGCAGTAAAGGGAAGGAATGGGCAAAGAAGGGGAGAGATCAGTCTGAGATCACCCCATTTTCAAGGTGCAGTGATACCCAATAGTCTCAACTCTGTGGCCAGGTTTCCTGCATTTCCAAAGGTTACCAAAACAACTGCTGGCCCATGGGCAACTCCTCAATCCGGTGTCCCTTTGGTCACTATGGCAAATGCAATAGCTTCCAACTGAATGGGCTAATGGGCTTTTAAAATTTTTTTTTGCTTTTTTAGATAGGGTTTTGCTAAGTTGCATAAGCTGGACTTGAACTTGCAATCCTCCTGCCTCAGCGTCCCAGAGTGCTGAGAGTTCAGGTATGTACCATGTCTGGCTTCCAGGTATGGGCATAACTAGATAAAGGAGTCAGCACATCCATGTGAAAAGCTTCCACCCATTTCCAAGATGACAACTTAGTATGATTTCAACCGAGCTGAGGAGCTCCATGGCCCCAACAGCATGCAGTCTGCAAAGTTACCTGGGGAGTGTCTGTAGGCCTCAGCATCCCTGTAGTAGGCCAGCGTGGCAGCTGCGGCAGTGGCTGTGCTGGGGACTGTGGAGGAGGCTGCTGCATCCAAGCTTTCAGGCCCAGAGGGAAAGAAGATCCCCGCCTCTGGTGTCGAGGACACCAGGGCAGGATCCACAAACTGGGGTAGAGGTTCTGAGGTCCCCAGGGTCCCCAGGCCAGAGAACTCCATGGGGCCTCCGGGGGTTAACCTGTGAGGACAGGCAGGATCCTGAGACACACAAGCCTCCTCCCTTCCCCTTTCCTACTGGCCCCCCTGTCCTCCTCTGCCCTCCTCCCAGTGGAGCTCCTCAGTCTCCCTTGTTCCTCCTTTTCTTCCTCCCCTCTCACATCTGCATCTCCTATTTCCAGTTGCTTCTCACTTCCTGTCCTCCCTCCCTTTCATCTTCATCACTATTCTCTTCTCCTTAGACCATTCTTCTTCCCTCCACTCACTACTCTTCGGCTCCTTGTCTTCCTTTCCCTTTCTCCCTCTCTTCCTTCTCTCTCTGATTGTGTCTTACAGTTAACTGTATCCCTCTTCCCTTTTCCACAGCTCCTCTTCCACTCCTCTTCCTTTTTCTTCCCCTCCTGCTTCTCCCCTTTGTTTTACTCATCCCTTTTCCTTCTCCTTTCCCTTTTTTCCTCCCTTTAAGCTCCCCCTCCTCCATTTCCTCTTCTTATTCTCCTCTGCTTCCTCTAGAAGGGTCTGTGTGAGGACTGGATGGGCTGCATAACTGGGATTCCTTCAAACCCTGGGTCCCTCCTCCTGGGACCTTGGGCTCTGCCCTCTGTGCTCCCCAACTCTGCATCTATCTGTTGCATCTTGCCCTCTGACTTTCTCAGAAACCCCATGGTTTCCGGCTTCACTCCCCTCCCTCCCTGGGTCTGCAGACGGAGGCCCCCTTAGTTCCTCCCTGCACCCCCCAACACTGCTTATCTCTGCCATCCCCGCCCAACTTTTGAAATCACCCCAAGGCCGCTGGCTTCCTCTGAGGGTGACGGGTGGGAGGCGGTCCCTCTGTTCTTGGGTGGCTTGCCACAGTTCTGGTTTCCCAAGGCTCCTGGTCTCATCAGTCTCAGGCCTCAGTTTCCCCATCTGCTCTATTGGAGGTGGTGATGGGGGGCTGAACTAAGACATGGGAGATGGGCCTCTGCCTCTGTCTTGCCTCGTGTGTGTCTCTTTCTCTCTGTGTCTCCCTGGGTCTTTTTCCTGCCTGTTTTTCCCCATCTTCCTGTGCCCTCTCCATCTTTGTTTTTATAAACATCTACTGTTTCCCCTCCAGCTTTCTGTCCTTCCATGTCTCTCCTTGATCTCCTTCAGCCGCCTCTCTCCTCTCCCTCTCTAAGCTCTCCCTGTGCACATTTTGGTCCCTCTTGCTTTCTCCCTCTTCACACATCTTTCTATGGACATCTCTGCAGTTCTCTGGCCATGTCTTTTGTTGTGCCCTCCCATTGCATCCCCCCTACTTCTCTCCCTTTGAGTTCTGCGACCCTGCCTCCACCCACACCTCTCATCCTTCCCACGACCCTGAGCAGACCCTGAGCAGACCTGGCTATGCACTGCCTGGGCTGAGAATGAAGAAGAGTCTGGAACTTGCCCTGGGCCTGCCTGCTCCATTTCTGTCTCAGGGTGGAGTGGAAATGGAGTAGAAGGCTACCCTCAAACTGTCCCTATGTGTAGACAGATGGGGGATGGAGCCAGACTGCAGCTGTGCTGAGAATGGCAGCCTCTGACCACCTCCCTACTGACCCCAGGAGTCCCTCTGTCTGTCCTTGAACAAAGCGTGCTTTTCTATCTTTGAGATCTCTACCTCATCTCCCATTACTTTCTTCTCTGTCTTGAATCCTTTCTCTGTCTCTCCACAATTCTGCTTGCCGTCTCTCAGGACTGAACCCAGGGCCCTCACACTAAACTACTGAAAGATCAGTGGAGAGGGAGAAAGCAGGAGGGACCTAAATATATGCAGGGCGAGCTCAGAGAGGGAGGGGAGAGAGAGAGAGAGAGAGAGAGAGAGAGAGAGAGAGAGAGAGAGAGAAAGAGAGAGAGAGATATGGAGGGGGGAATCATGGAGACTTATGGAAGAACAGAAAAACCAGAAGGGAAAACAGTAGATGTTCATAAGGCAGGGCCTTGCTAAATTGCAATCTTCTTGCTTCAGCCTCTCAGGAGGCTGGGATTGCAGGCATGGGTCACTACACCCACCCCTTTCATTTCTTTCTCTTTTTCTCTGCTGTATCTCTGGTTTCCTCCCCAGCACTATTCTCTTTCCCTGTCTCGCCTATATGTCTCTTGCTCTTCCTCTCTCCATCATCACTATTCCGTCATCCCCTCATCCTCACTGCCCCCCCACCTTGAACTTTGGTGGGTCCGGGGCTGCCCACCCCTCTGGCAGGGGCCCAGCCCTACCCCCCAGTTATCACTCTCTGGACAGAGATAAAGTTTATCTCTGAGGCTGGGGGATATGAAAGCTCCTTATCAGCTGCCCCACTAGAGTAAGCTCTGCCTGCCCAGCTGCGGAGGTGGCAGGCAGCAGCCTGGTGCCCTCAACTTTCCCTCAGTCCAGCCCCTCAGCCCAGGTAACATCCTAGCCCATCCCTCAAGGGAGGGTCTCACAGGACTGAAAAGAGCAGTCTGAGGGACTGGGGGCAGAAATGGAGCTTGGGGCTTAGAGGTGATGTCTGAGGGTCAGCTATGGGGCTGAGGAAGGAGAGAAAGCTTTGGGGTATAGCCATAAAATTTGGGAGAAGCAAACAGGTTTCAAGGAGCAGGGGCAAGCTTAGGAGTTCAGAGACACACTTTGGCTTCAGAAATAGGTTGGGAAAAAAGAGAGGAGGTTGGGGAATCAAAGGTGTAGTTTGAGGCTGAGCAAAAGCTGACAGAGACATAGTGGGGTTAGACATGAATCCTGAGAGCCATAGGAAAATGCAAGTAGGAGCACAAAGCATTTTCTAGAGCAGACCCAGAGTTGAGAAGTCAGCAGCTACGGTGGGCCAAAATCTGGCTAATTAGAGTTGGGCAATGGGTATACAAGAAGGCTTTCAGAAGCCAAGGTAGAATCAGTGTAAGAAAGTTTGGGACCAGAAGGATTTGGGGCAGAGATATGTTTTAAGGCTTGGCTGGGGCTTAGGGAAGACAGACAGCAGGGTTCGTGAAGCAGAAGAGATTTTGGGGGAGCAAACTTAGTGTTTGGAGAAACAAAGACATACTGGCAAGCAGGGGCGGGGGGTTGGGAGAAATGGTTAGCGAATAAATATAGGGTTTGACCGGCAAATGGGGGTAAACTTTAGGGTTTAGCAGGTCAGAGACAGGTTTGGTGGCTGAGAGAGAAATTGGGGAAGGAACAAGGGTATTATGGAGCAGATAAGGGGTCTGGGAGCAGAAATAGTCTTGGAGGAGCAGAAGTGAAATCTTGGGAAAACAAACAAATTTGGGTGAGATAGGGTTTTTAGAGGCGAGGGTATGTTTTGGGGACCAGAGCTGGTGTTTAGGGGAGGCAGATGGGGAGGGAGGAGTAAAGTTAAAAGAGCAGGGGGACATAGGTATCTTGGTAGGAGTAGGCGGATGTCAGGACAGAGGGAGGTGGGCTTTGGGGTAGACCCGGAGAGATAAGTGGGTCTGAGGTGCTGTGGTGGGATTCAGAGGTGGGAGACACTCGAGCAGTGGGTTAGGGAGCCCAGAGCAGGCTTGCGGAGCAGCTGTAAGGTTCGGGCACAAACCAGGGTTTGCCCTGCTGGGGCCTCCTGGGGGGCTGAGACTGACCTGGGTGGGTTGGTGCGGAGGGTTCAGCCACCTTGGGGATGTGGAGAGTTCAGTGTGATCCCAAAGGTCGTCCCGGCTGGCCTCAGACTTTGAGGCTCCCTCCCTCTTGCCCGCCCTCTCTTCTCCCTCCTCTCTCCTCCCCAGGGAGTGGCTGGTGCCTCAGTGGGTGGGGCAGGTCAGGGGAGGGGGCGTGCCCCCTGCTCATGGCTCACCTCCTGGGCACCCGGGCCCTCACCTACCCTACCTGCCTACTCAGTGGATTTTCAGACCCTACTTGACTTGGGCTCTTGTGGACTTCAGTGTCCAACCAAGCAACATGGGCTGAAACCAAGATAATTGAAACCAGCAGATATAGTTTCATGACTCCACTGAGCTTACAGAGAGGGAGACCTCAACTGTATTTCAGGTCAAGTGTGGGCTGGACCCTTATGTATGTGAGCCCTCCTGGCCGCAGGAGAGGAGGGAGGTGGCCATACCCATTTTGCAGATGAGAAGAATAAGGCTCAGAGGTGCAGACAGATTTGAACTAGAATCTGTAGGACACCTCGCTGACCCAGCTGCAGGGCTTTGCCAGAGCTGGAGGGAGGCAGCGAGGGCTCGGCCTCAGGCTCAGGCTCCGACTCAGGTCAGGCCCTTTTTGCTCACTGGCTGCCTCCTCTATGCTGGGGCTTACGCCAGCTCTGGCCTGCCCTGGGCCAGCAGATAAGTCTTATCAGATGGAGGCCACTGTGGCTGTTGGCACCGCAGTAACAGGCTGTCTTGGGGGGTGGGGGTGGGGGGTACCCAGGGACAGTGGACTTGTTGCCCGCCATACTGCCTTGGAGGCGGGAAACTGAGGTGACGCCCAGGGTTGGTTCTCCTGTGAGTTCTGGGGGAAAGGGATAGGGATGGGACTGGGTGGGGAAGGGAAAGGATGGAGAGGAAGAGACTGAGACAGAGAGGAACAGAGATAAACAGAGATGGAAATGAGACAGAGGGGGCAGAGAGAGTGCGCAGAAGGAAAGGAGGGACACACAGAGGAGCTGGGGACCACTAAAGACAGATAGATAGGAAAGCAGAGAGAATGAGAGACAGACCAATGGATAGAGGGTGAAAGAGCAAACCAGAAAATGACAGAGGCAAGGACACTGGTGGAGAAAGAAGACAGAGATAATGTCATAGGGAGGGTCATCAGGACAGAGGTTCCAGCTGGGGTTTGAGCCCCACATGGCAGTGGGGCAGGTGGCATAGGGTGTGGACAGATGTGGATCGGTATGGTGGTGTCTTATCCTGGTCCCTCTCCTGAGTATTAACAGCCACAGCCACACTGATGCAGACCCGCATAGGCCTGTTCTGAGCACTTTCTCCATCCAGTGTCACCAGACACACACCATGAATGTGGTAGGTGTCTGACATGGGTCCCCACAGGGCAGGGAGAAGGGTCCCCAGTCATGGCCCTGGAACTCCCTGGGGCAAGGAGCTCTACCAATCATCCATTCTACAGGGAGGGAGACTGAGGCCTTCAGAGGACAGTGGCAAGGATGGAGCCCAGGACCAGTGGGTTCTACCCAGCCACCCACTGCAGAGGGAACTGACCATTCTCTCTTCTCATTCTCTGGGTCCTTGGATGCATGATTGGAGGTTTCAGGGGAGAGAGCAAAGCCAGGCTTAGCATTGGGCTCACTGGTCGATCTGCTGTATGCTACACCTTGTGCTGAGTCCTGTCAGGAAGAAGACAATCAAGGACCCAAGGGGATGCTTCTATCCTGTGAGGGATCTGAATGATTTATGTCCCCTTCTTCTGTCCCTCCTGCTAGAAGATAGGGCAATAATGGTGCAGGCCCCTGGGCATGGTGGCACATGCCTATAAACACTCAGGAGTCCAAGGCAGGAGGATTTCCATGAGTTCGAGGCCAGTCTGGGATACATAGTGAGTTCAAGGCCAGCCTGAAGTATATAGTGAGACCCTATCTCAAACAAACACAAAAACAAAATGTGAAGGGCCCACAAGTTGACTAGGGAGACGACAGTCATTTGAATCTATGTTAAGTGGCAACTACATGAATCTGCAACCTTAATAAGTGTTAAACATTCTTGTTTATTTAGTGAGTACCTGTTACATGCAAGCAAAAGCACTGGGCCCTTTCTAAAAAACACTACTACCAATTCTAAGCTGATTCCATTTTTCCTTCCTTTCTCATTTAATAGTAATACTAATCTAATACAAATTCTAATCTAGCACTAATACTGTATTTAACACATTCTAAAATTATTATTATTGGTTTTTTCATGTGTGGTGCTAGAGATGGAACCCAGGGCTTTGTGCATGTTCACCAAATTCTCCTCTTCTGAGCTACACACCTTAGTCCTAAAATTATTATCCATGCTAACTCTAATAATAATAGTAATAGTAATTGGGATATTAATGCTTTTACTAGCACAAATGTAGTAACAAGAGCCTCTTTATCTACTGAGAGATGACAGGCACAGTGCCAAGAGCTTTCTGTGCAGTCTCATCCCCATCTCCCCAGATGTCTGTGCTGTAGATGTGTCTGATCACCCCCACCTTCCTGACTGGGAGGATGGGGTGCCCCTGAACCAAAGCAGTTTGTCCAAGATCTCAGCTTCTTGTTCTAGCTCGCACACACGTTTGCTGCCTGATTCCTGGGCAGGCCTCACTTGGAACCTCAGTTACTTTACCTGGAAAATGCATATAATCACAGATTCTCCCCCTCTAGCCCAATTAAATGCAGCCCTTCAGCACAGGGCCTGTCTGGGACACCACCAGAGCTATGCTCTGTACAAGCTACATCTCAGCACCACCATTATTGTTAGAAACACAAGTTTCAAACTAGGGCTTCCTGGGAAAGGGCAGGCGAGAAGCGTGTCTGTGAGGAAGGTTTGGCATGGGACTTACACTCGTTTCGTCGTTCCTAAGGAGGACAGTGGGCTCGGGAAAGGAAGTAAAGGGTGGGGAGAGGGGTGCCTCTGAGGCCAGGCCTTGCTCCATTCCCTCCCCCATCCCGGCGGAGGAGGCACAAGCCAAGTCTGCAGCAACAGTTCAACCAGCAGAGAGGCAGCTGGGAGTGGGCAGATAAGAGAATCAGCAGGGGCCAGACTGGGCTTTGGGGACCCAAGGGGAGGGCAGGAGCGGGGCGAGGTGGGGTGGGGTGTCCGGGCACCTCGGCCTCTCTGTCACACTTCCATCCATGACTGGTTCCAATGTCTTCTCTTTCTGGAAGTCCTTTCTTCTGGCATCCTCTGGAGTTCTTGACCCAAGCCCAAGCATTAGAATATTTCTGGCTCCCTGAGTGGGTGGAGAAGAGGGTAGAGCCTGACTGTCCTTGGTGGAATAACACCGATACATCAGCTGATGCCTAGACAAGGGCCTCAGAGCCTAGCTGTTGGTTGATTTTTGGTTTTGGGTTTTTCTGAAAGAAAATTATTATTTTTGAGATGTAATAATTGTATGTATTTACTGGGCACATCGTGATAATACATGAACACAATGTGTAATGATCAAATCAGAATGATTAGCATTTCTGTCCTCAAATACTTGCTATTCCTTTTTTCTTCCTTTTTTTTGAGACAGGGTCTCATTATTAGTTCAGGTTGGCCTCGAACTCACAGCAATCCTCCTGCTTCAGCCTCCGAGTGCTGGGATTACAGGCATATGCCACCATGCCCAGTCATTTGCTATTTCTTGAAGCTAAAATATTGATCTCATAAAAGGAGAGAGTAGGGCCAGGGATACAGCTCAGTGGCATAAATGCCTTCCTGGCAAGTACAAGCAAGGTCCTGAGTTCGATTCCTGGTACCCAGAAGCAAAAAACAAGAGTAGAACAAACTGGAAGTGGAGGGGAGGAACAGAGTGAGGTCAGCAAATGAGTGGGTGCCAGATAGAACAAGACTGGAGAGATAAACTAGTGCTCTAAGCACTAGGGTGATTGTAGTTGATAACAGCTGCTTTTATGTAATTTATGTTTTTATTTTAAAGAGAATAAAACAAGAGGACAGATCTAAGCAGATCAGAACAGAACAATGCAAGCAACACAGCACTTCACAACAAGACAACCAGATATTAACAGTAGCTACCATAATGTGTCTTTTCTTTGAAATAGTTCAGCATACCTCCACATGTGTGTAATTATTTAATGACACAGGAAAATAACACGATATAAAACCAGCTGGTGATTGTTGTTGTGGTGCACACCTGTCATTCCAGCACCCTGGGAGGCTGAGGCAGAGACTCAAGATCCAGGCCAGCTTGGCAATTTAGCAACTTCAGCAGGACCCTGTCTCAAATAAAAAACTAAAAAGGGTCGGGGATGTAGCTGAATATCAAGGTCCTGGGTTCTATCCTTAGGACCACAAAAACAAAAGCTGGTTATAAGTAGTAGGTAGGGTATGACTTTAATTTTTGACAAACACTACTGAGGGTTGAATACAGTGCCTTTGCACTGAGCTGCATCCCCACTTTTTTGTTTTATTTATTTCTTTTGAGACAGATTCTTGCTATGTAGCTCAGCTGGCCTCAAACTCACAGGAATCCTTCTGTCTTAGCCTCCTGAATGCTAGGATTACAGGCATGAACCACTATGCCCAGCCCATCACCAACACTTTTTAAAAAAGTTTTTATTATTTATTTATTTTTTGGTTCAGGGAATTAAACTTAGGACCTTATACTTGCCAGGCAGGCACTTAAGCTACTGAGCGATATATATCCCTGGTCCAGAAGCTTTTATTCTGAGGCAAGGCCTTGCTAAATCACTAAATTTCCCAGGCTGGGCTCTAATTTATGATCCTCTTGCCCCAGGCTCCCAGACTGTTAGGATTACTGATGTACACTGCCATGCCCAGCAATACTTCATTTTTTATTTTTAAAAAATTAAAATGTATAAACATGCATACAAAAAATTGTAAGAGCCATGGGTATAGCTCAGTTGTACAGCATGTGCTCAGCATGCTCAAGGCACTGGGTTCTGCCCCTAGTATTACTGACCACTTAGGTCCTTATACTCAGGTTTGTCCACTCACCAGCGACCAGGTCAAAGGAGGCCATTTATTTCGGTAAAATAATTTTATTTGGATAAAATTAGCTCTGAAAAGATGGAGCATGGTGCATTCACTCATCTCACGGTGTGCAGCTGTGTTAGGGTTTTTATAGCAAGGAACAGTATGGGAGAGAACACAAGGGAATGACAGACAGGTTCAGGCTAGTTCCTCCTCGGCTAGACATGGGCCTCTCCCTCCCTTTCAGCATATTCTCTATTCATCTGGGCTGGGGAGAAGCAGGGGAACCCTTATGGCCAAGGCCTACAGGGAGGTTTAGAGGTGCAACTTGTCCCTAAAGGAGAAAGTCTAACTTCAAATGTTTCCTCTTGTGGACTGGGTATTTGGCTCAGTAGTATAAGGGGCTGCCTGACCAGCATGATGTTGTGAATTTGATCCCCACTAGCACAAAAAATTTTTCACTTTGTAGAGCTGATTATACAAGCATGGCACACATACACACACCCTGGAAAGTTATATGAGAAATTATCAACGTAAGTTATGTTCAGCGATTAACTAGTCTTTTTTGTTTTTTTGAGACAAGGTCTCACTGTATAGTCCACACTGGTCTCCAACTCAGGGCAATCCTCTTCCTGATTCAGCCTCCTAAGTGCTAGGTTTACAGGCATACACCACACCTGGCTGTTTTGTGTATTTTTAAAACACAATTATTTCTGAAATATAAGGAACTGAAGGAGCTGGGAGTGGTGGCTCATGCCTGTAATCCCAACACTTGGGAGGATGAAGCAGGAGGATCACTTTGAGTTCAAGGCCAGCCTGTACTATATATTTAAACTCTAAATAAATAAATAAATAAATAAATAAATAAATAAATAAATAGAAACTGAAGGGAGAAACAGTCATTAAATGCTAGGAGTCAGGAATCCAAGAAATCAAACCAGTTAAAGTCTGAAATCTCAAAGAGGTTCAGCCAGGGCTGGCAGTCAAACCTGAAGGTGAACAATGTTCTTTTGTTCTCCTACCAGAATGTTATTTATCTGCTGGTTTCTACCTACATTTGATGATCTCAGTGTAATTACATTGAATGAGACCCTGAATATTAACTGGCACAACAGTAGAAGGATGTTGACAACTTTGGTTTG
Organism: Hydrochoerus hydrochaeris; assembly: GCA_004027455.1. NCBI lineage: Eukaryota > Metazoa > Chordata > Mammalia > Rodentia > Hydrochaeridae > Hydrochoerus > Hydrochoerus hydrochaeris. The sequence goes on from PVLA01001850.1 coordinate 286,583, forward strand.
AATGGCTCTAAAAATTTAACTAGTTTGTAATTATATACAACACAAAACACACTGGGAATCAAACTCTCCTACAACAATAACAACAAAAACCCACCTGGCCAAATATCACTAACAGCTGTTTTCCTGATTTCTGTTCAGTTTTCACTGCAAATGTGTTTCTTGTTTCATGGATTAGCAAGAGATATTGTTTCTAATATCTAATATTTGAAACTAATATTAATGTAGGCTGAAATCTGTCTCATGATTTGGGTTTAAGAATATTGATAGTTGTGTAATCCTAGCACTCAGGAAGCTGAGGCAGGAGGATTGCCTCGAGTTTGAGGTGAGTCCAGGCCAGCCTAAACATGTGTTTCTCAAAGTTATTTGCCCTTTCAATAGTAAGACCCTGTACCAAAAAAAAAAAAATTATAGTTGGCCTACACTTCTAAGTAGTCTGCAGGGTTAGAAGGGCTTATCAAACCCCAAGCCACTTCTTGATAACCGAAAATGAGAAATTTCACAGCTGTCTTTTTTTTGGAACAGGTCTCCCTGTGCTGCCCAGACTGTCCTCCAACTCCTGGGTTGAGCAGTCCCCCAAGAACAATTGCTGAGGCTACAGGTATGGGCCAGTGCTAGGCTCAATTTTTATTTTCTTTTTCCAAGATGGTTACTAAATTACCAAATGGATAAAAACAGAATATCACACACCCAGAATTTCCAGCCTGCCCACCCAGGTGTGGTAGATGCTAGTGGCCTCTACTTCAATAGCCCTGAATACTAACCTACACTTCTTGCTCTTTGACAAACAAATTAGAGAAGTTCTTTGTTTTAAAATCAGGACTATAAAACAGTGATAACTTTAACTTTAGGCAGTTTTCATGTGTTTCTCAAAGTTATTTGCCCTTTCAATAGCAATTCCAAACTACCCTTAAGGCCCAAGAAGCAGTTGAACCCACAATATAAACAGACTATTTTCTGTATTACCACCAGTATAAGAGTTTCATTCATTCATTTGTGCATGCATGCATCGGCTTTTTGGAGAGAGGGTCTTGCTCCATAGTTCAGGTTGGCCTTGAACTCACTGTAACCCATGCTGGCCTCAAACTCACAGTGATCCGCCTGCCTCATGCTCCATCATTCCCAGCAGAAGTTGCATTTTATAGCAATGTAATTCATGCAACAACAATTGTCACATATCAGAAAGGATATTAAGAGCACCAGAAGCAGCTTAGATATAGCACTTGCCTATCATACACGGCATTTAATCTTGAATTCCATCCCCACAAGCGCAAGCACAAAAGATTGAAAAAAGTGGCAAATTGCAAATTGAAAAAGTTGGCAATATTCTAGATGACACATTTTCATGTACAAGAGTAAATGTAACTGGGTGTGGTAGTGCATACCTGTAATCTCAGCACTTGGGAGGCTGAGGCAGGAGATCATCACAAATTTGAGGCCAGCCTGGGCCACATAGTAAGTCCAGGACTAGCCTGAACTACATAGTGAGACTATCTCAAAGGGTCATACTATGCAGTTTAGGCTGGCCTTGAATGCTTTACGTAGCCCAAACAGGCCTTGAATTTATGTCAATCTCCCCCACCCAGTGCTGGGATTATAGGCATGCGTCACCACATCCAGCATGAAATTCTTGGTATACTTTCTAAAAATTAATTAATTTTTTGAGACAAGGTTTCACTATGCAATTCAGGTTAGCCTTGAACTCATGTTGTAGTCCAGGCTGGTCTCGAAATCAAAGCAATTCTCCTGCCTCAGCCTCCTGAGTGCTGACTACAAGTGTGCACCACCATGCCTGAATTTATTTCATGTTTAGATTTTTAAAACTTTTTTGGTTGTACTGGGGATTGAACCAAAAGCCTTAACATTGACCTAGATCCTCTCTCACTTTTTTTGATACCAGGAATCAAACTCAGGACCTTGCACTTGCCAGGCAGGCATTGTGCCACTGAGCTGTGTCCCTGGCTTTTATTCCTTTCTCTTTCTTTCTTCTTTTTTCAGTACCAGAGATCGAAGTCATGACCTCACACTTGCCAGGCAGGCACTTGTACCATTGAGTTGAATCCCCAGCCCTCCCTTTTAAAATTTTTTTATTTTAAGATGAATTCTTGCTGTGTTGCTAAATTACTCAGGCCAGGCTTGACTTGTGACCCTCCCAGAGTCCTGATATTACAGGTGTATACCACTATGCCTGGCTTCATTTTTGGATTAATTGCTCATATATATGAGTCAATTTTTGAAGGTTTTCTTTTTTTTTGGTACCAGGGATCGAACTCATGAACTCGTGCTTGCCAGTATATAATTAAATTTTGCATTTTCCTGTAATAGGCATTGTACAGGCTTTGCACATGCTAGGCAAGTACTACATACTGAACTATACCTCTAGCTATCCCAGTTTTACCATTTTTTCCAGCACTGGGGGATTAAACCTAGGATCTCGTACTGCCTAAACAAGCAGTCTGCCACTGAGCTACATCAACACTCCATTTTTTTGTTTTACAGAAAACTAAAGTCAGATGTAGTCCTCTCTCCTGATGAAAAGTAAGGAAGGAGAAGGAGGAAGGGCTCTAATGGCTGAAGCATGTTTATTTATACACTTGGGTGGTTGAATGTCACATGAACCCCCTCTGCCTCCACATGGCTTGCCTGGGGTGCCCAGTGTCCTTGACACTAGAGTTATCATCATCACTCCTTGTAAACAAATTTTTATTTTGGGGGCTGGGGATTTAGCTCAGAGGCATAAGCGCCTGCCTTGCAAGCATGCAGTCCTAAATTCAATCCCCGGTAACAAAAAAAAAAAAAAAAAAAAAAAGGCCAGGGGTTTAGCTCAGTAGTGTAAGCGCCTGCCTAGCAAGCATGAGGTCAGGAGTTCAGTCCTTGGTACCAAAAAAAAGGGCCAGGATTTAGCTCAGTGGCATAAGCGCCTCCCTTGCAAGTGAGAGGTCATGAGTTTGATCCCTGGTACAAAAAAAGAAAATTTTTTTTTTTTTTAATTTTGAGCCAAGCATGGTGGTGTATTCCTGTAATCCCAGCATTTGGGAGGCTGGGGTAGCAGGATCACCATGAGTTCAAGGCCAGCCTAGGCTATATAAACAAGTTCAAGACTGATCTGTACTACATAGCAAAATCCTGTCTCAAAAAAATAAATAAGTAAATAAATAAATAATTTTATTTTGAAACAGGGTCTGGCTAAGGTGCCCAGACTTAGTCTCAAACCTGAAATCCCTCTGCTTTAGCCTCCCAGGTAGCTGGGATTGCAGATGTGAGCTACTGTACCCAGCCAAGTTTTGTGTGATCTCTTATCAAAAAATCTTGCATCTTTCAAACTTGCTAAACTTATCAGGCTCTACCGGTTTTATGTATGTATGTTTGTTATTAGTTTTTTATGTATGTATTATGTATGTATGTTATTAGTTTTTTTGTTTTGTTTTTTGTTTGTTCTGAGACAGGGTCTCACTATATTGTGCAGACTGGGGTCTCACTATATAGTGCAGACTGGCCTTGAACTTGCTTATGTAGCACAGGCTGACCTTGACCTCACAAGAATTCTCTTGTCTCAGGCTCCTAAGTGCTGGGATTACAGATGTGCACCACCAGCTAGTTTTTGTTTTTTTGAGGAATCTCCACACTGATTTCCACAGTGGTTGCACCAGTCTACACTCCCACCAACAGTGGAGAAAGGTTCCTTTTCCTCCCACAGCTCCACCAGGATTTGTTATTTGCTATTTTTTTTGTCTTTTTGAGACAGGGTCTCTCTATGCAGCTCAGGCTGGCCTTGAGCTCACAAGGATCCTCCTGCCTCATCCTCCTGAGTGCTGGAATTACAGCTGTGAGCCATCACACCATCTAAAGGAATATTTACTACTGGAGATAGGTTTTTTCTTTTATTTTGTGAAGTCTTTTGCATTGCTTTCAGAATTTGATTTAAATATATTTCAATATTTCATTAGATATATTTTTTTTAATCAGTACTGGGGATGGAACTCAGGACTGGGTGCTTGCAAGGCAGGCGCTTATGCTGCTGAGCTAAATCCCCAGCCCTAATTTTTTTAAAAAAATTATTCATTTGTTCAGGTACCAAGGATTGAACTTATGATCTTGCGCTTGTCAGGCCGGCACGTATGCCACTGAGCTATATCCCTAACTCCTTTTTTTCTAATTTTAGAAAGAATAAAACCAAACCAAACAAAACTGAATAAAGCTAATCAGAACAGAACAATGAAAACAATATAGGACTTCAAAACACGATAATAGGGAATCAACAATGATTACCTTAATGTCCCTTGATTTTTTTCAAAATAGCTATTCATACCATCAGACACGATAAAATCAAACATAATAAAACAGAATAAAACCAATAAAAAGAATGAAAGTGTATTTTAAAGACAATAAGACCAAACAAAATGAAACAGAATAATGCCTATCAAAAGAAAAAAACAGTGAAATTTACACAGGATTTCAAAACAGGATAATAGGAAATCAGCAGTGGTATCACAATACCTCTTATCTTTAAAATTGCTGCCCATACCATCAGATACAATTAAATCAAACAAAACAGAACAGAATAAAACCAATCAAAACAGAACATTGAATAAAACAAAACAATAAAACAGAAGAAAACAAAAGTGAGAACAATACTGGATTTCAAAAACAAAACAGAAGAAAATTCCCCATAGTTGTTACACTGCATATTTTTATCCTCTTTTTTTCTTTTTCTTTTTCCTTTTTTGTCTTTTTGAGACAGGGTCTCGCTATGCAGTTCAGGCTATCCTTGAGCTCACTTTGTAGTCTAGGCTGGTCTCGAACTCGCAATGATCCTCCTGCCTCAGCCTCCCAAGTGCTGGGATTACAGGTGTGAGCCACCACGACCAGCTATTTTTATCCTCTTAATAGATGCTCAGACTACTAGTGTTAGGCCTGCAAAGTCAATCAAACAATATAGGTATTAAGTTGTTTTTGTACCTCAGCTGCTATCAACTCAGCCTGTCCTCTGAATCCGCCATTTGCTTGCTTGTGTGTGTGGGTGGGTGTTCTTATGTCTCAGCCTGTGTACCAGTTGTGTCACAGAAGGGGCAATTGACTTCTTGTTATTCCTTCCAGGCCCAGCATGGCTTTTGTCTTGGTTGGTTTGTTGATGATAGCCATTATTTCTGGAGTGAAATGGGATCTCAGTGTTTTAATCTGCATTTCTAAAAAAATGTTGAACATTTTTTCATGTACTTACTGGTCATCTGTAATTCTTTTTCTGAGAAGTGTCTATTCATTTCAGTTGCCCACTTTTTGATTGGGTTTTTTATGAGGGGTCTAATTTTTTGAGATCTTTATATATTCCACATTAGTCCTTTGTCTGAAGATCAGCTGGCAAAACTGTTTTCCCATTCTGTTGATTGTCTCTTCATTCTGCTGGTTGTTTCCTTTCCTATGAAGAAGATTTTAAATTTGATATAATCTTATTTGTTGATTCTGGATGCTATTTCTTGTACAATTTTATCATTTTTAAAAATCTGTTTTTATTTATTTATAGACAGGATCTTGCCATGTAGTTCAGGCTGGTCTTGAACTCACAGTAATCTTTCTGCCTCAGCCTCCTGAGTGCTGAAATTATAGAGGTGTATCACCATGTCCAGCTTTTTAAATATTTTGAGACAAAGTCTTGCTATGCCATCCAGGCTGGCCTTGAACTCACTATATAACCCAGGATGTCCTTGAACTCATGGAGTTCCACTGTGTAGCCGACTGAGTATTGAAATCATAGGCGTGCATCACACCTGGTTTATTTCTCTTATTAATTACTTGTGCCACAATATTGAATAGAAGTGGTGATTGGAGACCTCATGTTGCTCTCATCTTCAGAGGAAGCCTTCAGTCTTTCATGAAATATGGTATTAGCTATGGAGATTTGGTTTGAGAATTTACAGCACTGGGGATTGTACCCAGGGGTGCTCAACCACTCAGTTATCTCATATCCCTCTTCAAATTTTGAGACAGGGTCTCCTTATGTAATCCAGGCTACACTCAAATTTGAGATCCTCCTGCCCCAGTCTCATGAATAGCTGGACACCAGGTGTGCACCACCACACCTGGCATTGTGGTTTTTGTAAAGGTGTTCTATTTCTAGGTTGTTGTGAATTTTATGAGGAAAGGGTGTTGAATTTTGTCAAATGTAGTTTTTAAATTATTAGTACATTTTAGATATACATAATGGTAGCATTCACAAGAAATAAAACAACCATTTTTTTTACATTTACGTTATTTTTTATTGGTATACTTTAGATACACATAATGATTACACACATCATAGGGAATTTGTACCTGTACATGACATGTGTTGATTCTTTTTTCCCAATCCCTTACCCTCCCTTTAACCCCTTTATTTACAAAAGCTTTGTTTCCATTTTCTTATTTTTTCTTTTCTTTTTTTTTCATCTTTTTGAGACAGGGTCTTGCTACTCAGGCAGGCCTTGAGCTCTTTGTAACCAAGCTCTTAAACTTGCAACGATCCTCCTGCCTCAGCCTCTACCTTTGTTTCCATTTTCTCCCTTCTATTCTTTTTTCTTGTCCCTTCCTTCCTTTCCCTCTCCTCCCCTTTCCAGTTCTCCCTCCCATTTGAACATTTCCTTCCCTTTTCACAATATTTATTATACATTTTGTCCTTATTTATACTTTCAGTTTTTCACATCTGAGAAACAATACAGTATTTAAACATGCATGTCTGATTTATAAAATGCTTTTCCTACATCTACTGAGAGCATATTTATCCTTTAATTTATTGATATGGTACAGTATATTGACTCTTTTTGATTTCTGAGACAGGGTTTTGCTATATAGTCCAGGCTGGTTTTGAATTCACTGTGTAGCCTAGGCTGGCCATGAATTTGTGGCAATCCTCCTGCATCAACCTTCCAGGTGTTGGGATTACAAGTATGTGCCACTACACCTGGATTAGTACATTGACAGATTTTTATTTATTGAATCAACCTTGCATTTCTGGGAGAAAATGCACTTGGTCAAAGTCTACAACCTTTATATATGTTGCTGGATTTTATTTGCATTTTATTGATGTTGTTCATTCATATTTACTAATTTACTTTTGATTGATTTAGACAGTATTTCACTATGTATGTAGACCAGGCTGCCATTGAACTCAATATGTAACTCAAAGTAACCTTAAATCTGGGGGAATCTTCCTGCCCCAGCCTCTCAGATTCTGTGATTAAAGGTGTGTGCCACTATGTCCTGCTATTTGATGAGGATCTTTTGCATCTATATACATAAAACATATTTATTGGTCTGTAGTTTTCTTGTTATATCTCTTTCTGGGTTTGTTATCAGAGCAATGCTGGCCTCTCACACTTATCTTTTTATTATTGAGCAACATTACGCGGAATGGTTACAATAGTTTCTTTCATCATTTGTTATAATTTGGATCTGGATACAAAGTTCCATGTGTTGAAGTCTTGGTCACCAGCCTCTGGTGCTACTGGGCAGTGGGAAACTTTAGGAGCTGGGGCCCAAGGGCAGATGTGCGATCACTGGCAGCATATCCCTGAAACGGATGTTGGGGCTCCTGCCCTTCTTCCTCCTCTTCTTGCCACAGGACCAAGCAACCATGGACTGAAACCTCTGAAGCCATGAGCAAACATAAACCTTTCCTCCTTAGAGGCTGATTTATCTCAGACATTGATCAGTGATGGAAACCTGACACACTATTCATTTGCTGATGGACATTTGTTATTTCCAGTGTTCCCCCATTATAGTATACCTACAGATTTACAAACCACTTCCTCACATGCACAAATGGTTTTTTCCAGGGGGTGGGAGATTCCAGTCTACCCACACGTGTCTACTTTTCCATTCATCCATCTACCCACCCATTCCTTCCTCCCTCCTTCTCTCACTTCTTCCTATGAATCATCTATTTCCCTCCAGGCAAGTAACCTGTGGGGCTAAGGCAAGCTTTCTTTAAAAATTAGGCAAGATCCGGGCATAGTGGCTCATGCCTGTAATCCCAGCACTCAGGAGGCTGAGGCAGGAGGATTGTTGCGAGTTTGAGACCAGCCTGGGCTACAAAGTGAGCTCAAGGCCAGCCTGAACTGCATAGAGACCCTGTCTCAAAAAGACAAAAAAAAAATTAGGCAAGAGCTGGGCATGGTGGCATATACCTGTAATCTTAGCACTCCAGAGGCTGAGGCAGGAGGATAGCCTTGAGTTTGAGGCCAAACTGGACTACATAGTGGGTTCCAGGCCAACCTGAACTACATGGTGGGACCCTCTCAATAAAAAAGGAAAAAAATAGAGAAATAAGGGTGGAAGCTGGGTGTGGTGGTGCATGCCTATAATCCCAGTACTTGGGAGGCTGAGGCAGGAAGATTGTTGTGAGTTTTGTGGCCAGCCTGGGCTACAAAGTGAGCTCAAAACCAGCCTGAATGGCACAGCAAGAACCTGTCTCAAAAGGAAAAAGAAAAAGGGCAGATCACCAACAAGGAGAAATCTATTAGAGGTCTTCAATGTCAAGGAGACAACCTGAATTTGATGCTCAAAAAATGTAACATCCTAGCCAAGCATATTGGTGGCATGCCTGTAGTCCCAGCACTTGGGAAGCTGAGACAGGAGGATCACTGAGAGTTCAAGGCCAGCCTGGGTTACATAGTGAGTTCAAGACCAGCTTGAGTTGCATAGCAAGACCTTGTCTTTAAAAAAAATATCCTGGTCATGGATACTTTGTTTATTTGCAGTACTGAGGATTGAAGCCAAGGCCCTTGCACCAATGTTACACCCCCGGCCCGTTTTTATTTTTTTTGAGACAGAATCTCCCTAAATTGCCCAGGCTGGGCTCAAGTTTTGTTTTTCTTGAGACAGAGTCTTATGATGTAGTGTCGTTTGGCCTTGAACTCACTGTGTCACCCAGGCTGGCCTTGGATTCATAGCCTCAGCCTTTGTGCAACAACACTCCCAGCTCTAAACTTTTTAAAGGGCACAGACAACTCAGACCTTGGACAAAACTCCAGAAAGCAACAGAAATGGGAGGACAGTAAATGCTCTTAGGGACACAGTTTGTTTATTGTGTGGCTTGGATGATGCCCTCAGACAGCAGGCTTGGACTAAAACCTGCATGAGGGGAAACATGGAGGGTGGTGGCGATCAGGAGACGTAGTTGGACACCTCGATCAAGTTTCTGTCTGGGTCTCGGAAGTAGATGGACATAATTGGCCCCTTTGCCCCTGTTCTGGGGACTGGGCCTTCCTCAACAGGGACATCAAAAGCCTGAGGTGGGAGAAGAAAACAAGTCAGTTGTCACAGCCCATGTGTGAGACTAAAATTCAATTCCTAGCAGTGGTCTAGAATCCCCCAAACTTCCCCTTATCTTTCCGACCTCATCTCCTGGCATTCTTTCTTCCTCTTTTGCCCACGAGCAGACAGTCCTGTACCTCAGCCTCTTGCTTTGTAAAGTAGGCATGAGAATAGTATCTAGTACTGTTCAATAAATGACAGGACCAGAATTGAAAACTGGGCACTCTGGCCTAAAGCCTATGCTACTTTTGTGTGTCCACGTGTATGATGCCAGGGATGGAACCCAGGGCTTCCTGAGGGTTAGGCAGCTGCTTCAACACTGAGCCACACCCCCAGCCTTATACCTATTAGGTGTTTTTTTTGTACTAGGAATTGAACTCAGGAGCTCATGCTTACCAGGCAGTTGTCTGTGCCACTGAACTATATCCCTGGCTTTTTTTTTTGAGCCAGGATCTCACTCTATAGTTCAGGCTGGCCTTGAACTCACTGTGTAGCCCAGGCTGCTCTTAAACTCACAGCAATCCTCCTGCCTCAGCCACCTGAGTGCTGGGATTTCAGGTGTGTGGCACCACATTTGGCCTATGAGTAGATAATTGTGTGCAAGTGTGTGGATGTGAGGAAATCATCTGTTCAAAGCTTGAGGTAGCCCTTCCTGGGCCATGCTGTCTTTCATGGCGTCTGTACCAATTTTCTCAAGAAGCATAAAGTCCAGGGCTGTGGCTATAGTTCAGTGGCACAGCAAGTGTGAAGCTCTGGCTCCATCCCTATCACCAACAAAACAAAAAATCCCACAGAACAATAGAGAAACAAAGAAAGCAGCAGCCCAAAACACCTTGAGGCGCTGGATCATCTCCTCCAGAGGCGCCTCTGTGATCAGACAGATGTCCAAGGAGCCAGGCAGGGGGTGAATGGCTTTGGGTTCAAATTCCTTTCCCATCTCATGCAGGTTAAATTTCTGGTCTCCAAAACACAGTGCTTTCCGATCTCCCTATTTAGGGGCAAGAAGACAAACAGAACTAAAGCTCTGAGGTGAGCAAGAGCTAACCCACCCCTAGAATCTTGTTAAAGAACAGGGTTGCTGAACACCATCCCTGCCCCACCCAGTTTATTTGCCAGAGCAACTCCCAATGCACCTGTGCATGTTGTGTTTATTCTGTCTCAAAACTATTTCTGTACTCAATATGCTTATACCATCTATAGCAGAGAAAGTAATTTGTCTGCCCAATAAACATTTTCTTCTTTTTACTTTTGTTTCTTTTTTGAGACAGGGTCTCACTATGATACCCAAATTGGCCTCATATGCCTGGGCTCAAGAGATTTTCCTACCTCAGCCTCACGATTAGTCTCACTTTTCTGGTAGCCTCACGATTAGTCTCACTTTTCTGGTAAATACAATCCAATTTGGATGGAATCAACTGTGTGCCCAGATTTTAAAAAAAAGAATCCTATGTTTTTGAAGTAATATTCCTTGCTGGAAGTAAAGGAGGGTACTTAGCATTACTAAACAGTGGGATGGAGCTGGCCAGCACTCCAGGGAATCTATCTACTACCCATTCAGCAAGTGCTCTGTACTCATTCATTTCCTTCTTTTTAGCTCCTGCTCAGCAACAGCAAAGAAAGCTCTTGTTTAGCCAAATAGGGGCACCACAATTTTTTTCTTTCTTTTTTCCCCTCTGTATTGGAGACTGAACCCAGGGTAGGAGATTCACCTACAATCTCCAGCCCTTTTTATTTTTTTTAAGACAGGGTCTCCCTAAGTTTCTGAGGTACCCTAGTTGGATCGACTTGTGATCCTCCAGCCTTGGCTTCCTAGAATGCTATGATTAAAAATGTACACTACCATACCCAGCCAGAGACTTTCTTCTTTCCTTTTTTCTTCTTCTTTTTGTGGTTCTTTGAGACAGAGTCCCACTATGCAGTTCAGGCTCGCTTTGAGCTCATTTGTAGCCCAGGCTGGTCTTGAACTCACAATGATACTCCTGCCTCTACTTCCCCAAGTTGGATTACAGTTGTGAGCTTTCTTTTTGTAGTAAGAAAGCATGGCTTTCTTTTTGTTTTTTGAAATAGGGTCTTACTCTGCAGTTCAAGCTGGTTGTGAACTCCTATGTAGCTTAGGCTGGCCTCAAATTTATGGTGATCCTCCTCCCTTAGTCTCTCCAGTGCTCAGATTGAAGTCATGCACCATCATGATGATTTAGAAACTATTTCTTGATTTAGCAGCTTTAAATGTATGATAAACTTGAATTTAGCTCTAATTTTTATTTTTTATTTTGTCTTTTTGAGGGTTGTGCTATGCACTGCAGGCTGGCCTTGAACTCTTAGTAGCCCAGACTAGCCTAGAACTCACAGTGATTCTCATGCCTCAGCCTCCTGAATGCAGGGATTACAGGCATGTACCACCATGCACAGCAGCACTTTTACAACTTTTAATCAGGGTTTTTTTTTTTTTTTGTACCATGGAATGAACTCACAACCTTGTGCTTGCTAGGCAGGCACTTGTGCCACTGAGCTAAATCACCAGCCCCGCTTTTACAATTTTTAAACAACACTTGCAAATTTATTTATTATTGTTGTTGCAATGCTGGAGATTGTGCTTGTTTTCTTTTTTTTTTGATAATTCTGTTTCTTTGCTGTCCTCTTTATGTTTCATCCTCTCTTGTACCTCTTACCTGGTATTTCTTTTATATTCTTATGTCATTGATTCCATATCCACTATCAAAAAAAGAACTTTATTTCACTTTTACACTTGCCTGGTAGTTTGACTCAGCATACAACTCTAATTTGGTATTATACTCCCACAGACTTTTAAGTATGTTGCTTGAATCTGATGCTACCAGTAAGTGTGACATTAGCTGGTCATAGTGGTGCAGGCCTGTGATCCTAGCACTGAGGGAGGATGAGGCAGGAGGATCACAATTTCAAATCCTGCATGGGCAATCTAGCAAAACCCTGTCTCAAAACTGCAAAATAAAAAGGGCTGAGGATGTGGCTCAGTGGTAGAGCACCCCTAGGCTTGATCTCCCCCACATCCACATGAAATAAAATAAATGCAAGCGTGATGTACATCTGTTGTTCTTTTGCTGGTGACAGGGCCACTATTAGCTCTGCAGCTGTTCTGATTCTCCTGCTTCTGACAATGCTCTCCAGATCAAGTACAGGGGCTCAGGGAGTCATGGACACACATCTCATCATCATGGGTGGCCCATGTGAAGCCCACTTCAGTTTATTTATGACTTCGCTGTTTTCATCTTTGCTCTCTGCCCCCGGCCCCACCTTAGGAAGCCAGTAGAAGTCTGCTGTGTTGGGTCAGCATCCTTTGGTCTTTATAAGCTACTGTAAAAAGTGCATTATTGTTCTGTGAGGATGTTACACATGCTAGCATGCTGTAAACTTATTGTATGTTTTCTTCTGCCTTCCATAGCATCTCATTTTGTTCTGCAGCACAGGGCAGGGAGCCAGGGCTACATGCTCTGCCGTGGAGCTCTATCCCTATCCCTATATTCCCCATGCAGGAAGCTGAAGCTGTTTCAAATTCTCAAGGATATTATTTCATCTCTGGAAACTCTTTTTTCCTTGGCTATGTCTTTCCTGGGGCCTTTCTTTCTACTGTCTCAAACTGAACTGATCATGCCAGGTGTGGCAGTGCACCCCTATAATCCCAGCACTCTGAAGGCTAAAGCAGAAGGATCACTGCAAGTCCTTAAATCATCAGCACACTTTCATCCACACAGGGAAGCAACTACCTTGAAAGTTGTCACCTCCATGCCCAGGATCTTGGAGTAGAATGTGGTGGTGTCTTTGATGCTCTTTACTGTCATCACGATGTGGTCAAGTCTCCGGATAAGGCACGGGGATGGGGGTGGGGTCTGACTGCTGTTTCTCCATGACTAAAATGTAAAAAGAAAGTTAGGGAAAAGCACCTTGATACTGGACACATTTGTTTTTCCTTCTATCTCCCCTCTCCAATTCCTCTATTTCTTCCTCTCACTCATTTACAGGAGAAAGTGCTGCAAGAAAATCTCCATAAACCAGGCATGGTAGTGCATGTCCCTAATTCCAGGGCTCAGGATGCTGAGGCAAAAGAATAACCATGAGTTCGATATCAGTCTGGGCTACCTAGTAAAATCCTGTCTGAAAAAAAAAAAGACTGGGATATAACTTAAGTGAAAAGACCCTAGGTACAACGAAACAAAAAATAGCCTTCAACACTGATTTTTCTGTCATATATATGTTTACTGTCTATTTTACCAAATTCTGCTCTTCCTCTTGCATCCGCCTCCTGAGCCCAGGGATTACAGGTTTTCACCTCCACACCTGACTAGTTTTTTTCTTTTGAGCCAACATCTCTCTATGCAGTTCAGACTGGCCTTGAACTCAGTATGACACAGGGTGGTGATCCTCCTGCCTCAGTCTCCCAAGTGCTGGGAGTATAGGCATGTACCACCATGCCTGGCTGTTCTTTTTTGTTTTTGAGGCAGAGTCTTGCTATGTAGTTCAGGTTCCTGGCTGTTCTTTATACTTCCCTTCCTTCTACTTAGGGTTCAATTGGCTGTTCTTGTTCTGAATTTCTGGTGCGGGAGATCACATCACGGATTTTCAAATTTTCTACTCCTCAAATCTATTGATTTGGAGCGATGTGGTTCCCTGAAGCACTGCTTTAGGTGCACACACCCCAATTTTGCTGGTGTGCCCAAACTCCACCTGCTCCTCCCATTAGCCAAGTTCTGCTGGCTCAGATTCACTTCCCAGATCCTGTGTGGCAGACTTGGAACTTAATCCTTGGAAATTCCAGGATAGATTTCATCGATTGGGATGAGGCCAGTGTGTAACTAGGGGTATGTAGTCACTTCAGTTCTAGGCCAGCCTGGGCTACATGGCAAGATATTGTCTAAGAAAAAAGAAGAAGTAGAAAAAGAAGAGGTAGTGTGGTTTACAGCCCCAGGGTGCCTGAGGGCTGAGTGGGAACAAGAGGCTGGGTCAGATTATGGCAGGCACAGAGAAGAGGCTAGAGTCTGCTTTAAGATAAAAAGGGAGTGGTGGTGCATGCCTGCATGCCTTATAATCCCAGCATTCCGGGGGTCAAGGCAAGAGGATCACTGCAAGTTTAAGGCCAGCCTGCACTACATAACAAAACCCTATCTCAAAACAAAATAAAACAAAACAAAACAAAACAAAACAAAAGCTGGAATGGTGACACACACCAGTAATTCCAGCACTGGGGAGGCTGAGGCAGGATTGCCTTCAGTCTGGACTACATAATGAGTTTAAGGCCAGCCTGGGTTCCATAGTGAGGCCCAGTCTCAAAAAACAAAACAAAAAAATAGCTGGATGTGGTGGCACACTCCTGTAATCCCAGCACTCCAGAGGCTGAGGTTAAGTGCATAATTGCCAAATTGGAGACCAGCCTGGGCTACAAAGTGAGCCCAAGACCAGCCTGAAATTCCTAACAAGACCTGTCTCAAAAAGACAAAAAAATATTGAAAGGAAAAAAAAGATGATTGCTGAGGATGTTGCTCATAGGGACAGCACTTACTTAAGCATGTGTCAGGTCCTGGGTTTAATCCCCAGCACCAAAAACAAGATAAAGAGAGAACAAATGAACAAACAAAAAAATGACAAAACTGTAATTATACCAGGCCAGGCATGATGGTGTATGCCTGTAATCCCAACATTCTGGAGGTTGAGGCAAGAGATTGCAAATTCGAGCCTAGTTTGGTAAATTTAGGTACTTAACCAAACCCCGTGTGGAAATGAAAAAATGCAAAAGGTCTGAGGATGTATGTAGTTCAGTGTTAAGGACCTGGGCCACTGCCACTCCCCAAAAAGATTTATGCCTCATACCGCCCTGTAATACGTAGGTGGAATTGGAAAATCCGGAATACGCCACCCTCCGTTCCACAGGGAAGGATTTTGGGTACACCCATAGAGTCAGTCCTCTTCAAGGTCTCTTCAAACTACTAGGGGTCCCTCAACCCTCTCGCGCACCTCAAGGTCACTGCGTTGTTCTCTCGCCCTCCACACGGGGACCACGAGCCAGCCTCCAGGACACCCTCCTTGGACTCTCTCCACTCATCCCCCGACCTATCCCCACCAGACTCCAGGGGGAGCAGCCACGCCCAGTCTCGCACACGGACACGCTACGGGGGCGGCCACGGCCTGCGTGCGGCCTTTCTGTGAGACTCTGCTGCCCTCTGCTTGCCTTTGAAAGACAGGAGAGGACGGAGATATGAAGGGCAGTAAGCAAGGAGCCACAGAGCAGGGAGGCAGAGGGAGGGGGAAGCCGCAGCCGCTGCAGGTTCCCGCCACGTTCACCTGAGTCCCGGCAGTCCTGCTCCACAGCCTGGCGGGCAGCCGACGCAGCATGATACAGCGGGTAGCTGGTGCTGGAGCCGACTGAGCCTCGGGTACTGGAGCCGACTGAGGCTCTGCTCCCGCAGATCAAGGGGCAAGAGAGGGTGGGCGGGACCGGCAGAGGTAGGTGGTGCAAACCCAAGGACTCTGACCTAAACTCTGGGCCTGAAGGGGTTAGGGGTGTGGCTCCTTGAGGGCTGTTGCCCCGCAGGCACGAGCCGTGGTTCCTTCCCAGCGCCGCTGGATCAAACAAAAAGTTCTGTGCCAAAAGGCGAGTTCAGCGCCCCAAGGTGAGACTTCAGGAATCCTCTGAAGGAGTAAGGTTAGGTTTTTCGTGTCCCTGTCCACCCTCCGCTTCTGTTCCCCAGGACTCTGGCAACGTTCTGTTCCTGTTGGCCTCACGCTGAGCTCAGCCCGGCTTTCTGTCTTTCAGGCTACATATCCGGTTCCCCCGGGACAAAAGAATTTGAGATTCTTGCTCCCGGACGCCCCGCGGTTGCCACCCACCCTCAACACAAATGGTCTGTGCTGGGCTGTGGCTATTGTTAAGGATATGAGACTGGAGATGTGGGCCTGTAATCAGCTATTCGGGAAGTTTAGGCAGGAGGGTCACAGATTCAAATCAGCCTGGGCGACTTCGACCCTGTCTCAAAATAAAATTTAAAAAGAGCTGGAGCCGGGCGTGGTGGCTCACGCCTGTAATCCCAGCACTCGGCAATCTGAGGCAGGAGGATTGCTGTGAGTTTGAGACCAGCCTGGGGTACAAAGTGAGCTCAGGGCCAGTCTGAACTGCGTAGCGTGACCCTGTCTCAAAAAGACAAAAAAAAAAAAAAAAAGGAGCTGGGCATGATAGGACACACCAGTAATCCTGAGGCAGGAAGATCACAAACTCAAAACCAGTCTGGACAATTTAATGACTTAGCAAGACCTTCGCTACAGAGCGAACTTTTTTTTTTCTGTGCCTGCCGGTTCTGTGCAATCACAAAGGGAAAGCAATCCGCATCCCTCTAAGCCCACCACCAGTTCAAAACAAACAAACAAAAACAACTTTAGAAGAGCTGGGGATGTAGCTCAGTAGAAGAGTGCTTGACTGAACTACATGAGACACCAAGGTAGATGGCACAGGCCTGTGATCTCAGCACTTGGGAGGCTGAGCAGCAGGATCACTTTGAGTTCAAGGCCAGCCTGCACTACATAACAAGTCCATATCTCAAACAAACAAACAAACACACACACACACATAAAAACGCATGAGGCCCTGGGTTCAACCCCAGTACCAAGAAGGAATGAGAGAAGGAACCCCTACCACACAAATAAATACAGGTCCTTTTTTTTTTTTGAGACAAGGTCTCAATATGCAGTTCAGGCTGGTCTTGAACTCCCTATGTAGCTCAAGCTGGCTCGAATTTGGCTATTCTCCTGCCTCAGCCTCCCTGAGTGCTGGGATTACAGATGTGCGCCATCACACCTGGCAACACAGGTCCTTTTTTATTTGTAGCACATACAGTAGGAGCTCCATGGTAGGATGTGAACCCTAATTCATTTCCTTCTGCAAGAGTTATTGACTATAGGTGAACATTTCTGATGTTTTCCTGAGCATGTTTCTCTTCAGATTGCACAAATCTTTGCCCTTTTATAAATTTTTCCCATCATTTGCACCACCAGCCTTGAGCACACACCTCAGTGCACTTGTGTGGATGTTAGAGATGGAGGTGGAATGGCTAGTGTATCCATTAAGGCTCTCCAGAGAAATAGAAAACACTACATGATTTTTTTTTTTTTGGTACGGGAGATCGAACTCACGACCATGTGCTTACCAAGGAAGCGCTTGAACCACTGAGCTAAGTCCCCGGCCCCCACTACATGATTTATTATAATGAATTATGTCTGTTTGTTTGGGACAGGCTGCTCTGTGTAGCCCAGACTGGCATTGAACTCCAGCGATCCTCCTTTGTCAGCCTCCTGAGTGCTAAGATTACAGGTGTGTGCTATTACACCTGGCCTTATAAGAAGTCATTAAGCCAGGCATGGTGGCTCACCCCTGTAATTCCAGCACTCGGGAGGCTGAGGCAGGAGGATTGTTGTGAGTTTCAGACCAGGCTGGGCTACAAAGTGAGCTCAAGGCCAGCCTGAACTGCATAGCCAGACCCTGTCTCAAAAAAAAAGACAAAAAAATATTTTATGAAAGCTGAGAAGGCTCACAATCTGCTACCTGCAATACAGAGACGCAGGAGAGCTGGTGGTGTAGTCCTGAAAAGCAGAGGGCGAGGATGAAAGTCCTGGTAGAGGACAGAAGATGCATCCCAATGCAAACTGTTGGGCAGGCAGAGCGAACCTTTTTTTCTGTTCTGTTCTGTGCAGACCCTCGAAGAATGTATAATGTGCAATCACATAGGTAAAGCAATCTGCATCCCTCTAAGCCCACCAGTTCAAATGCCAAGTTCGTTTAGAGAAAGTCTTAGACATATCCAGAAATGATGTTAATCAGGGCACTATGCGTCCTAGTCAATCTGATGAGTAATATTAACATGAGGTCTACCCTTTGTCAACTGGGCAGTCATATGTATCTCATTAAACCATATTTAATCTCCAAATTAAGATGATAAAAACCCATTATTCTGCTTACTATAATGTAAAATTTACAATACTTAAATACTGATATAAAGTCAACATACCTTAAGTTACACAATAAAGGAATAAGACAGGAAAAAACCAAAGCTATTTGTTAGATATACACAGACATATACAAAGAAAAATAAAGAGCTCTTTATCTACTGGGCAGCTTAAGCCTTCATTCCTTAAGGGCCTGGGTCATTTGTAGTCCTGCCTGGTTGGGGCTGTCTTAGTGTGTGTGTGTGTGTGTGTGTGTGTTACTGGGGACTTGCACATAGGCCCTTAACACCGAGATATATCCCCAGCCCTTTTTATTTCATTTTAAAATTTTAAGTCAGAGTATTGGTAAATTATGAAATTGCCAAAGCTGGGCTCAAATTTTTAACCCTCATGTCCCAGCCTCCCAGTGTTGTATTTTTCCATTGATCTTGGTGATGGCATGGGAATGTTAAGAGACACCCCAAGGGATCTCCTGGAATGCTCTCTGTGGCTCTACAGTCCAAATGCCCTTGGAAATCAGACTTGGTGGCCTTGGCAAGCACTGTTAACTCCCTTCCTTGCTCGCTGGATTCAGAGGTATGAGAGGCCCATGTGACTGGGTGTCAGTTTTAACTGCCAGCACAGTGAAATCACTGTCCCATCTCTGGTGGAAGCATTCCCTCTGCAGAACACAAAGGAGCATGAGCAGGAAGCAGAAACCTTGCTAGTGAATGCCTAAGGGTAATGGCTGCTTCTTCATTCCGTTTCCACCCTGCACTCAGCCTTTGTGCAGTCCTGGGGGCCACCTGGCCTGAGGCTGTCAGGAAGTGCTCTGCCACTGAGCCCTACCTGGACCTGTGAATGTGGGCTAAGGTCCTTGTACTTGTGGTGGATTTATAACTAGTGATCAACTTGTAATACCAGCTGAACTGAGTCAGTATGGTGCTTGTGTGGGTAGCCCACCTGAGGATTGTTTTTTTTCCCCACTAAATTCTATCTGAATTTTATCATCTCTTTGATGATGATAATAAGCAACAAACCATAACAGTATTGCCTGGGGCTGAGATGATGTCCCTAAGAGAATATAAAGACTTTCAAATCACAGTATAGCTTTTGTAGGTATTTCAAAAGATGGCCTATATTCATAGCTATGTCAAATTTACAGTACACCTGAGGACTGTTGCCAAGACACAAAGAGAACTGGAGAGGAAGGGGTAGTGTTGTTGGTTCTCTGTGGTGTTGTGGTTGTGTGGTGTTCTCTGGGAGGAGCCTATCGAGCTTCACTCCTGATATGAACTTGATTGTTCTCATTGTTAGAGGAACTCAGGATCTTGTTGTTGCTAAGAATGGCTGCAGTTCACTTTGGGGGAGCTCTGTTCTTTACTCTCTCTATTGCTTCCTGGCTCCGGAGGAAGCCAATCTCCAGGAGAAGTTTGTCATGCTGAATTCCTGGTATGAACTCAGCTGTTCTTATTGTTGGAGTTGCTCAGGACCTCACTGTCACTGAGGATGTCTGTGGTACTTTTTGGGGAGCCCTAGTCCTTACTTTGAGTGTCACTTCCTGGCTGAGTGCAGAACCCTCAACCTACTGGCACAGATCCTTCATCCTGCTGGCACAGACTTTCTGGCTTCCACCACTGACCTTTCTTTGGGCCTTCCCAGAGCAGATTCACGAACAGACTTGCAAGAGACATTGTCATGGGCGCTAGG
The DNA here is from genome assembly GCA_004027455.1 of Hydrochoerus hydrochaeris. Classification (NCBI taxonomy): domain Eukaryota; kingdom Metazoa; phylum Chordata; class Mammalia; order Rodentia; family Hydrochaeridae; genus Hydrochoerus; species Hydrochoerus hydrochaeris. The sequence continues at coordinate 306,521 of PVLA01001850.1, forward strand.
TCTTCATTTGAACTAACACAAGACATTGCCATGGAATCTGGGCCCTAAGCTGGCATTTTTGGGGTCTTTAGTGTGTGAACAGATTTCCTGCACTTTTTGTGTTTGATTCCTTGGGTGACTATTATAAAATAATACTATAAATTATGTATCCTGTATTAAATCATTTTCCTTGCATATCCTGACTACAGAAGTCCTTATTTATACTTTTGTTTTTTTATACCAGAGAAACAATGCAATATTTGTTTTTTATTTTATTTTATTTTTTCAAATCCTTTTTATTGAAACATAAAAAGAAAGAAAAAACAACAAAAATTTTAAAGTACATCAATCAGGGGAACAATGCAATATCTGAACATGTATGTCTGATTTATATCACTTGAGTATGGTCTCAAAGTGCATCCATTTAGCCAGAAATGGCTCAAGCTTATCCCTATTTATGGAAGGGTAGTACTGAATTACATAAATTAAACAAAACAAACCAAAAAAACATCTTCCTTAGCCACTGATCAGTTGATGTACATTTGGGCTGTTTCCAAGATTTGGCTATTACAAACCATACTGCCATAAACATGGGTTCACATGCATCACTGTGTTATAATGCTTTTTAATTCTTTTGAGAAGATACCAAGATGGGGAAAAGCTGGGTCAAATAGAACTGCTAGCCCTAGGTTTTTGAGGAATCTCCATACTGATTTCCAGTGTGGTACTTGCAAAACAAAACAAAGCAAAAGCAGGCTTGAAGATCAATGGAATAAATTAGAAAATGAAGAAACAACTGCAGACACCTTATCTTTGACAAAAGTTCCAAACATATTCACTGGAAGACAGATAGCCTCTAATGAATGGTGCTGGAAAAACAAGCTGAAGATTAAAACTGGACCCATATCTTTCACCATGTACAAGCTAAAATAAGAATGGATCAAAGATCTTAATATCAAAACAAAAACACTAAATCTGCTGGAAGATAAAGTAGGTGAAACTCTTTAAGACATTGAAGTAGGCAAAGACTTTATAAACAAAACAGATTGCACAGGAACTATCACACAGAATCAACAACTAGGGTGTCACCCTACTGAAAAGCTTTTGCACAAGCAAGAGAAACCACCAATAGAGTGAAGAGACAACCCACAGAGAAGATGTTTGCCAGCTGTTCCTAAGACAAAGGATTACTATTGAGAATATATAAAGAACTAAAAAAAAAATCAGTCTTCCCAGATTTCAAGACCCAATCCAAAAATGGGCATCTGAGATGAATACACACCTCCCAGATGAAGAAATACAAATAGAAAATAAATATATGAAAAAATGTTCAACACCACTGGTCATTTGAGAGATGCAAATTAACACAACACCAAGATTCCATTTCACTCCAGAAAAAATAGCTGCTATCAATAAATCAAGCAATAACAAATGCTGGAGGGGGTTTAGGGAAAATGGAACCCCTTTCTACTGTTGGTGGGAATGCAGACTGGTGCAACCACTGTGAAAAACAGTGTGGAGATCCCTTAAGAAAACTATGACTTGAGGTCCCATTCTACCTAGATATTCCCCTTCTGGGTATCCTACCAAAAGAATTAAAAATTTCATACCACAGTGATATATGTGCACCCATGTTTATAGCAGCAAAATTTGTAATATCCAAATTTTGGAAACAACCTACATGCCCATAGTCTGAGGAATGAATAAAAAAGATGTGGTATTTTTATACAATAGAGTACTACTCATCCATCAAGAAGAATAAACCAGAAACTTATATGTAAATGGATGCAACTTGAGATGATACTCATAAGTGAAATAAATAAGACACACATGTGTAAATATTGTATTATCTAACAAGTATGAGAAGCTGAAAGAAACAGCTTATGTATATGTATATGTATGTATATAAAAAGGATAGCTAAGATAATTATACTACTGATTTCTCTGTATATACTGAAGAGAAAGATTTGTGCAAATATTGTTCAGATAATTGAATGCAGATGTCTTGTACTCTATGTGAATAATTTGGGAATGATACTGCACAATATATGTACCATTTTTGAAATTTTGATGTAGTTTATATATAGCTACCTCTGCTTTTTTCTGGGTTCCTGTCACATGGAGTATTATTTTCTATTTTTTGACTTTCAGTCTATGAATTCCTTTTTGAAATAAATGTGTTTATTTTATGCAGCATATTGTTAGATCTTGATTCTTGATCCATTCTGCTAGTCTGTTTCTTCTGATTAGTAAGTTGAGATCTTTAACATTGATTTTTTTTTTGTCTTTTTGAGACAGGGTCTTGCTATGCACTTCAGGCTGGCCTTAGTCTCACTTTGTAGCCCAGGGTGGTCTTGAACTTGCCAAGGATTCTCCTGCTCTAGCCTCCCAAGTGCTGGGATTACATTAACATTGATATTATAACTCATATATATTGACTTATGTTTGTCACGTTATTTGCCTGTTGTTAGTTCCTTTTTTTCCACTTCTGTTTACTTACTTTCCTTGCCTGGTGGATTCATTCTGTTGGAGTTCATGGAATTGTAGTCCCCATTATCTCTTTCTACAGTGTTCAGAATATTTTGAGTGCTGATTTAGTGGTCATGAATTTCTTCAGGTGTTCTTCGTCAAGGAAGTATCTTATGTCTCCATCAATTCTGAAAAATAGTCTTGTGATGTACATCAATCTGGGTTGGAGGTTTTCTCTTTCTTTTTTTTGTACCGAGGGTCAAACTCATAACTTTGTGCTTGCTAGGCAAGCACTTGTGCCACTAAACTCAATCCCCGGCCTGGAGGCTGTTTTCTTTTAGGATTTGACATACTTCATTCCAAACTCTCCTTGATTTGAGGGTTTGTGTTGAAAAGTCTGCTGTGATTCTGATGGGCTTTACTTTATAAGTGATTTGTTTCTTTTCACTAACAGCTTTTAATATTTTGCTCTTGAGTTGAATTTCTGGAATCTTGACTATTGTATGCCTTAGTATAGATTTTTTTTTATCATAGCTAATTGGAGTTCTACATGCCTTACTTATCTATAAGTCAAATTGTTTTCCTTGTGTGGGGAATTTTCTGCCAAACTGTCAATGAACAGGTTTTGTATTTTTTATGTCATTTGCACTGTCTCCTGCTTTTTTGTTAACTCCAATCTTATTTTATTCTTCTTTGCAGCAGAGCTGCTGTATTGATTTCTCATGCTCCCTTGCAATTTTCTTCTTTCTTTCTCTCCTGTTTTGTTGTTGCTGTTGTTTGTTTGTTTTTGAGACAGGATTTCCTTATGTAGTTCAGGCTGGACTTGAATTCACCATGGAGCCCAGGCTGGCCTTAAATTCACTGCGATCCACCTGCCTCAGCCTCCAGAGTGCTGGGATTATAGATGTGAGCCACTATACCTGGTAGTCTCTAGCTATTGTTGGGAGATCTTTCTTTCATGATTGCTAACTGCAATCCTGTTTTCTATATCTGATATTCTGTCCTTACATTGGCTCAGTCTGTTGCATATACTTTCAATAGAATTTTTAATCTCCTGTATATCTTTTTTAATCTGTTTTATGAATTCCATTTTTTTGAGGCAGGATATTGCTCTATAGCCCATCCTCACCTCGAAATTTATTGCAATCCTTCTTCCTCAGCCTCTTTAGTGCTGGGATTAGAGGCGTGCACTACTACACCCAGCTCTAATTTGATTTGTTTTTTTGGTACTGAGGTTCAAACTCGTGACCTCACACTTGCCAACCAGTGATTTAATCCACTGAACTAAATCCCCATCCACTCTAATTTGATTTTTATAGAGCTTCACTCATTTGCTTTGTTACTTCCACTGTTACCACTTGAAAGAGCCAAGTGGCTGGCTTTTGAATTGTTACACCTCATTATCTCCTGGCTTTGTCTTTGTTGAACTCAAGTCTAGGGTTGCATCTTGTTTAAATGTCTTCTCAATTTCTTTTCTTTTTTTTTTTTTAGTTTAAGTCTTAGGTTGATGCTTATAAATTGCTTATGGCAAGTTGCTTTATTGCTAGTGTTTAGAACCCTTAGGAAATGACTACTTCTGAGGGATGTCTTCTGGGTGTAGCTGGCTTTTGAGTTTTAGTTTGTTGCAAGATCCTATCTCTTCTGTTTACTGCGAATGAGAAATTGCTGCCTATTTGGCCTCACTCCTGTTTCTTTGGCACTGGCTTGTAATTTGGTTTATGACCCTTAGGCAATCTCAGTCTTGGTTTATTACAACTGACTAGAGCAACTATGTCACTTTGAATACAATAGTACAGTCAGCAATAACAATAGCATCAAATAAAGCCTAGAAAATGACAAATTGGGGTAACCATTAATTTGCAGGCTTTAATCATAAAAACTAGATTTGTAGTTATATAACAAAATCTAAAATAAAACAGAAAATTGTATATAGCAAATAAGCCCTCAGTACGGCAATTTTACCTTCAGGGGAGAAAATTAAAAGGGGAAGATTGGAGGGAGACAGAGAACTAAAAGAAAAGGAAGAGATTAGCAGCTCAGGCCTGAGAACAAAGGAAGATTATACACAAATTGTGAGAAACTGGTGAAGAAGACAGGAGAAAAAGAGAGGAGGAAATAAAAAAAGAACAACGACAATAAGAAAACTAGCAACCAATGTTCACACTCATATAAAAACAAGAACCAATAATCAAGAAAAAACAAAACAAAAACAGGAAAACAAAGAAATAAATGAGTAAATAAAAAAGTGTCCACTTTAAGGCATATCTCTTCTGTCACTGGTAGACATCACTGGGCAGACAGCGTCCAGATCTGTAGTGATCAATCCCAGCAAGACAGTTGTAGCTTTATAGATGGGTAGTGGATAATCCCAGCAAGCCTGTACCTTTAGTTCCACTGAGGTTCAGGCTGGTTTCTGGCTCTGAGGCTGGAGCCTAATATGTTCAGCTCAGAACAGTTTGTGCCTCCTGCAGGCTTGGACTCAGTTTCCTGATCTGCTGCCAAGTTGAATTTCGCAGCTTTACCCCAACACTGGGATGGAACCAGTCTCAGCTACTCTGAGTTCCAAGCTCATTTGGCCCCTCTCCAAGATGGCTACCAGCCGATCACTCTCTCTCAGGGGACATTAGAACCTGAATAACTCACCGGCCACTGCAGTCTGGTGTGTTTATTGGTCTGTCACATTGGTGGGTTTCTCCATGGAGCCCCCTGGGTCACCAATAGTCACTGTGCATCGCAGGTTTAAGTCGCCTCTCTCACATAGTGAGTCCAGGAGAACTTGCCACCTACTACCTCCTTCTTCTTCATTGAAGTCTCTCTCTTGGCTCTTTCTGTGGGCTTCAATTCTTGGTTCAGATCCTCCTTGGGTCTGGAGGACCCACTTGACATCAAATCTCAGAGAGGTTCTTTCTCTGCTGCTTCACCACTCTGCCATCTTCCTAGAAGTCTCTTCAGATGATAGTTTTAAAGAAATAGTACAGGGCTGGGAATATAGCTCAGTGGCACAAGTGCTTGCTTGGCAAGCGTGAGGTCATGAGTTTGATCCTTGGTACCAAAAAAAAAAATAAATAAGTAGTACATTCTTTATTTTGTTTCATTTTTTTGAGGCAGGATTTCACTGTGTAGTGCAGGGTGACTTTGAACTTGCTTATATAGCTCAGGCTGGCCTCGCCCTGCCTCAGCCTCCCAAGTGCTGGGATTACAGGTATGCAGCACTGTTCCTGGCAAGATGCAGTGTATTAAGGAAGACAAATCCATATCCAGTGTCTACTCCAGTCAAAACAAAATGCTATCTCCTCCACAATGAAAGGCATCCAAACATGATCACCCCAGGAAAAGGCACCAGGTCAGGGACTCTGCATTGATCTTGGCTGCTGGGAGAGTGGGCACTAAGTGTCCATGGCTAGGTGAGCCTTGTGCATCTGTGTGTGTGCTCATGTGTGTGTGTGCATAGTGGTTTAGGAAGGAGGGGGTGGAAATATAGTGGACCACTGAGACCACTGAAGGGAAACAGGAAAGGAAGGGAGTGCTCGTGGTGTTAGAGCAGCTGGAGACAAAAGATACCTTGGATTTAGCCATGAACAGTCCCTCACGGGGACTCCACAGAGGGTGGGCAGGGTGGTGAGGATAAGAAAGAAATCCAGCATTATTTTAGAACATACTAAAACACACACACTAGAATAGACTATATCACTGTCCAATTGTGTGGACGCTCCTAAGCTCCCCTGGGCTGTTGTGTGGTCAGACTTTCAGTCATAGAGACAGGCTGTGGGTAATTCTGGCCCAAGCATATCCACTTGCAGGCATCGTGTGCCTGGTCACTAGAGACAGGGCCTCGGGTTGGCCATGTGGCCCCAGGAAAGTTACCTGGTCTCTCTGGAGCCTCCATCTGAGATAGTGGATGCAGGCCTGATGGTAGCCACCACAGAGAATCCCACTAGCCTTGGAACATGAGAGAAGTGGGCTGGAGCCTGGGGCTTCTGACTAGCACCTAGCCAGCCCAAAGCCTCTCTCCTCTGCTGTGAGTTCACCTACTCTCTTTATGGGTCAAGCTGCTTCTCACTGGTTTGTGATTTCCAGACCAAAGCTCTTCTCTGATAAAGTTTTTTCATAGTTGCTGGGGATTTAGCTCAGTGGCATAAACACCTGCCTGACAAGAATGAGGTTGTGAGTTTGATCCCCGTGTATCAAAAAAAAAAAAAAAGTTGTCAAAAGCATAATTGTCTTAATTTAGAGAATTATACATTTTTTTCTTTTGGGCAGGAGATAGAACCTAGTTTTGTGGATGCTACAAAACTTCTCTACCACCGAGCTATCCTCCCTGCCCATGAGTAATTTATTTAAAAAATTTTCATCTTTGTGATTTTCTGTAGTTTTTTTTTACAGTTTTCATTATGAACAGCTATTATTTTTTTTTACCATAACAGTAAGGTCATAATTAGGTATAATTTTGTATTCTCATGGCCAAAGCATGTATTGAAGTCCATGGTCACTATTGAATACTGTATCACTCTCTGGTAAGGTCTCCCTGAAGCAAACCAGCAGAGCACAGATGCAGCTAGTCCTTCCTCCTCATCTATCTTAAATACACAGAAAAATTCATCTCTGTTCAGGCATGGTGGCACACATGTAATCCCAGCACTCTGGGAGGCTAAGCAAGATCATTAAGTTTGAGCCCAGCCTCGGCAATTTAGAAAGATCCTGTATCCAAATAAAAAAAGAAAATGAAAGAAGGGCTAAGGAAGTAGCTCAGTGTGAGGCTGGGAATTGAAGCTCAGTCTGCAGAACTACACACACAAAACAGAGAGAAAAAGAAAAAGAGAAAGAAGAAAGTCGCTTCATAAAGATGAACCTATAGGTAAGCTTCATTTATTTAGCTAATTACTTTAAGGGCTTGTTTATTTTTGTTTTGTTTTTGGTTATTTTTCAGTGCTGGAGCTGGAATTGGGGCATTGCGCAAGCTGGGCAGGTGCTCTAGCACTGTGCTATATATACATTTGCCCTGCCTTTTGAGACAGGCTTTCACTCTGTAGCCCAGGCTCATCTTTTTTTTTTTTTATCAGTACTGGGGATCGAACTCACAACCATGTGCTTGCAAGGCAGATGCTTATGCTGCTGAGCTAAATCCCCAGCCCCAGGCTTGTCTTGAATTTGCTGAGATAGTCCTGTCTCAACCTCCCCAGTGCTTGGATCACAGGTGTGCACCCATAAGCTCTGCCAGTAGGTGAGCTTTAATGCAAGCTTTCTGGTGGCATTATAAGAGGAGATGGGTTGTAGTTTATGTCTGGTGGAGAACCACCTAGCATGCTAGGCCCCAACCTGGCACAAGAGATTTTTTAGAAAAAAGGAAGAGGAAGTTAGAGCCCAGACCTGCGCCCATAGGAACAAGAGGCCGCTTGAAGGCAGCCATTTGCAAAGCAAGAAGAAACACTCCAGGGGAAAGCAACCCTGTCAGTGCCTTGCTCTTGGACTTCAACCTCCAGAACCAGAGACAATAAAATTGTGCTCTTTGCGCTGCCTAGCTGCAGTGCTTTGTCATGATGGCCTTAGCAGGAATACACCAGAATCACCACCTATAGTACTTTGTTCTAAAGAAATTCCTTCTTCTTCCTCTTCCTCTTTTTCTTGTTCTTCTTCTTCCCCTTCTTCCTTCTTTCTTCTTCTTCCTTCTTTCTTCTACTTCTTCTCCTTCTTTTTCTCCTTCTTCTTCTTCCTCCTCTTCCTCCTCTTCCTCCTCCTCCTCCTCCTCCTCCTCCTCCTCCTCCTCCTCCTCCTCCTCCTCCTTCTTCTTCTTCTTCTTCTTCTT
>PVLA01001851.1:0-114513 GCA_004027455.1 Hydrochoerus hydrochaeris
GTGGTGACGGTGAGGCCGTGGTGGTGATGGTGAGGCCGTGGTGACGGAGAGGCCATGGTGTGGGTGAGGCTGTGGTGACAGTGAGGCCGTGGTGACGGAGAGGCTGTGGTGACGGTGAGGCCGTGGTGATGGTGATGGAGAGGGTGCAGTGATGGAGAGGGTGTGTTATTTCTTTAGAAGAGGATAATGGAGAAAATTGGATACAAAATTGGTAGAGAAATGGGGGTGGGGAAAGATTCCATGATGATATAAATATTTGAGAAAAGTTAAAAGGAGACATAGGTAAAGAGGAGAGAGGAAAGACAAGTTGAGGATGAATAAGACACAGGAGAAAGCAGTCAGCTAAGAGATACGGGTAAAGCGAGGAGGGGTACAATAGGACAAGTTCCCTGGGTAAACTACCTCAGGAGAGAAAGCCAGTGTGGGAAGAGAGACACAGGTGCCCAGACAGGGTCATGAAAGAAAGAAGGGTAAAATAATGGAATAAAAGTGTGTGTGTTGAGGGGAACAGCAAAGAATTTTTAAAAAGTAAAATGAAAACGAAAACATAATAATAATAATAGAATAGTAAGAGAAAGTTTTCTGCTGTGGCTCTTGGCCCAGGGTAGGGAGTCGGCCCAGGGGCAGACTCTGTCCCCACCGGGCTCGGGCACAGCCCGGCAGAGACCGCGCTGGCCCTGGGAGCAGATGGGGCTGTGCAGCTTCCAGCCCGGGAGCTGGACCCAGGAGCCCCAAGGCAACGCTGCCCTACATGCGCAGCTAGGGAGCTGCTCCGGGACCCAGGGCCAAACTCTCAGCCTTCCCTGCGGCGGCGGCGGTGTCCCGCCGGCTGCTGTTCGGAGCTGGCCTGAGCAGCTCCCGCAGTGGACCTCCGAGGGCCGCCCGGAGCGTGGCCTGCATGCTCCTTGCTGGTTCCAGCTGCTGCTGAGTCTCCCGTCCCGGTCTCTGGTTCTCCAGGCGCACACTTGCCCTTAGCTTTGCTTTGCCTCAGGGTGGCTACTCAGTGGCTGCGCCTGGGTGGGGCTGTCTGGCCCTTTTGCATCCCTAATCCTGTTCCAGCTCCTAGTCGGTTCCCTCGTGGTCCCGGTAACCTCTGCTCACTTGGATTCTCTCCAGGCTCCAGCACTTCAACCTGGGGAAGCGGGGTCGGTGGCCCTCACTGCTCCACTGTGGGTGACTCTGCTTTCTCACTTCTGTCATTGTCTTTAGTGCTTTGAGGAGAACATTGGAGTGTATCAAGTACGCACTAGACAAGTGCTATTAACAGCGAACCTTGCTCTTACAGGCTTGATCATGAGTTCCCTGGGTTTTTGTCAGAACTCAAAGATAAATACCTTGATTTGTTCCACTCCACGGAAAGGCAAAGCCTCATCAACACTTTGAAGTTTTATTATGATGCTTTGAACTCAGCGTCAAAATTTAAGCTTTTCTAAACAAAAAGAACCTCTTACCCACTCTCATAAAATAGTGAGTGACTTTGGGAATTAGAGCTTACGTGGAATTCAAAGTGTTTCTTAATGCATTCAAGTGAATAGCAAAAGGCAAAATGGTTCTTACATGCACAATTACACTGTGGTAAAGTCATTGTTACTTTACTAATATTGAGTTGCAAGTCATATTAAACTGCTTTATATACTTCCTGCGATGTCAGAAGTTGAAACCAAAGGAAGATCTCTAGCCAGGCACAGCAGGGCATACCTGTGATTCAGCTGCTTGAGAGGCTGAGGCAGGAGGATCAACTCTGTGATCAGCTGGATAACTTAGTGAGGCTCTCAAAATTTAAAAAGAGCTCAATGGAACAACACCACTGGGCTCAATCCAAATAGGAAGGGGAAGAAGTTGAGAAGGAAGAGGAAGAACAGGAGGAAGGGGAAGAGAAAAAGATCATCTCTGTCTTGGTTACTTTTCTCTCTTGCTGAGACAAAACACCTGACACCCAAAATTAGGGGAGGAAAGGTTTATTTAGCTTACAGTTTGTGGAGGTTTCAGTCCATAATCAGCTGGCTCCAAGGCAGGGTGGCATGCCACCAGGGCAACCCTTCAAGGCAGCAGCCAGCAAAAGCAGCCAGAGCAAAAGGGGGAGAACAAGCTTCTTTTCCTCCCTTATATTGTAAGCAGGCCACCCCTGCCCCAACCAGGGCAAGTGTAGCACTCACAAAATCTCTGTGGCCTCCTCTTGCACTGGATAAAGATTTTTACAGAATAACAACCCTGGTCTCCTGCTGAATCTCTCAGTTCAAACTGCTGAACTTCTCAAGTTGACACAATGTATCAACCATAGCACTGGTCCTATGCAAATACCCAGTGATATTATATTTGGATCTCAAAGTAAAATCAAAGCAGTGATTTTTAGAACTTGTTATATTTTGAAAGAAAATTTACATCCTGCAAAATCTATTTAACTGTGCAATGGAGAAGTTTCCACATAATCTTAATTTCAAAGTGACTAATACACAATGGAATGAATGAGTAGAATCTAATAGGATCTTATGAATGCCTTGTATGTATATGTATCCTCAATTAAAGTAGCATGCTAATGTACAGATATCAGTATTGGTAGTACATATCTTTGTGAAAAGGCATTTTTAAAAATGAAATACATAGTATCTCATTACAGATGATCATTAATAGATAAAAATTTTCAGTTGATTATGACAACTACCATTGATCCTCTGTTAAGGAAAATGTTATCTCACCCAAAAGAATTCCATTCTTTTCATTGGTAGCACTGTGAATATAACCAAAAAAGTCACATTATGATATTTTTAATTTTGTCAATTAAAATTTTGTGAGATCCATTCTGTTTCTCTTGTTGCCTACCTAAATCCTTGAGTTTTCCCTGAAATTCTAAAATATTTACTATTAAGCACTTTTTTTGCAAAGTTTACTGAAGTGATATTAGTGAAAATGAAGAGGAAAGAACTTTAAAATGTCTCTCATCCATCGCCATGATGAATGTATTTATTATGTACCACAAACATATACTAATAAAAAAGTTCTGTGAGAAATCTATCAATTTGTCAACAATTTTAGAATTTTAGAAGTTAACCTAACACTTATAACAATTAGACAAACATTTAAGAAAAATGACTGAATCTTGATACAAAGAAAATAATGGGCTCTGCAGCATTTCCTGTGTCCCGTTTTCATTGTCCTCTGCTTCACTGTGGCCACAGATTGTGGTCCAGGTGATAGGCAGAGGCCTGGAGTACAGGGCAGAGAGATGGGGCTGGGCTTCCTCAGAACATGGCTCCCAGAGGGGAGTCATTGATCCAGCTGTCCGGTGGTTCCCTGGAAGACCTCACTTGAAAACTTCTGTTTGCCCTGTCTTCCCTGGTATAAAAATCCTTTTCTTTGAGGGCATTTCTTAAAACAGTGAGAGGCCATTGTTACACTTTACAGCTGTATATGAAGCAGTGGATGACAGTTGGGGCAGGCAATAGCTAACTAAAAACCTTGAAAGGAAAAATTCATTTTTCAAAATTAGGTTTATTGCTACATTTTAGGTGCACATAATGATCATATTCATTGTAGGGAATTTATACCTGCACATGATATAACTTGGCTCTTTTTCCCCCTCATTCTCCTATCCTCCCTTCAAGCCCCTCTTCCTGTCCTTATTCACAAAAGCTTTGTTCCCATTTTTTTCTTCTTTTCTCTTTTTTTTCTTTCCCTTTTCTTCCTTTCTCTCTCCCGCTTCCTTGTTCACCTTCCCACTTGAACATTTTCTTTTAAAGGGAAAATTGCGGGAATACCATGGAAAGCCACAGAGGCTTTGAAAAGTGTAAGCCCACAGCTCTGTACATGCTCAGAAATGACAAGAGGTGCTCTTTGCTGTGATTTCTGACTCACCGTGAGGTTCTGTGCAGGAGGAATTGAAAGGTCAGACAGGAGTTGTCAGTGTTTCCTGCTTAATTACTGAAGGTGTGCAAAAAATATACATAGCCTTCTCACAAAGATAGGGTGCTGGTCTGTTACAGAATTTAAGGAAATCTCTTCTCTTCATAATAATTAGCTGACTGTTAAACTAACCTTGTGGAGAGGTAGTGGCCATATGCATGACCAGAAAATGCAGACTTCACAGAATTCATTCAGAAAAATAACTAACAAGCAACACCACAAAAAAGCATCAGCAATGAATGGCAGTACCCATAGACCCCAGGAGAGGAAGACCATCAGCTTTTTAGAATCGCCATGTCGTAGCACCTTAAATGGCTAGTCTTTCTAAAACAGTACACCAGCTATGCAGGGAAACAAGAAACTATGATCCACACATGGGAACGAGAGGCAGTGAGTAGAAACTTGCCCTGGAGATGCCTATAAAAATCCCTAAATTGACAGGCTGATATTAAAATGTAGGGGACCAGTGTGGTGAAAACAACCCTGGAAAAGATCAAAGTTGCATTGATACTTTCTAATTTCACAAGTTATTGCAAAGCTACACTAATAAAGACTTGTGATACTCACTTGTGGATATGTCAGTGGAATATAACAGAATTCAGAATTAGTCTCGTGGTTTTGTTTTGTTTTTTTTGTCTTTTTGAGACGGTCTCGCTATGCAGTTCAGGCTGGCCTTGAGCTCACTTTGTAGCCCAGGATGGTCTTGAACTCCCAACGATCCTCCTGCCTTAGCCTCCCAAATGCTGGGATTACAGGTATGTACCACTATGCCCAGCTTCCTATGTATTTGTGGTCAATTGATTTTTTGACAAGGGTGCTAAAACAGTTGGAAAAAAATAATCTTTTCCAGAGCCAGACATGGTGGCTCAGGCCTGTAATCCCAGCACTCAGGAGTCTGAGGCAGGAGGATCGTTGCAAGTTCAAGACCAAAGTGGGCTACAAAGTGAGCTCAAGGCCAGCCTGAACTGCATAGCGTGACCCTGTCTCAAAAAGACAAAAAAAAAAAAAAATCTTTTCCAAAAACAGGTGGTGATAATCCATCCCTAAAGAAATAAAATTGGCTCTCTACCTCATACATATGTAAGAATTAACTCAAAATTGACCATTAAAAAAGGTAAAGAGGCTGGGGAGTTAGCTTAGTGGCATAAGCACCTGCCTTGCAAGTGCGCGGTCATGAGTTCGATCCCCAGTACCAAAAAAAAAAGTCAAGAAGTAAAACTATATGATTCTTAGAAGCAAGCATAAATACAAGCTGTTGTGACCTTAGATTAGGCAATAGTTTCTTAGATATAATGCATAAAGTACAAGCAACTGAAGAAAAGTAATCAAGTTGTACTTTGTAAAAATTTAAAACTTTAATGTTTCTAAAGAGTATGAGGAAAGTGATGATATAACCTATAAAAAGGGACAAAATATATACAAATTGTATTTGGTAAAGATCTATTGTGTAGAATTTATAAAGAACTCATAACTCAACAATAAAAAGACAAATGGCCAATATAAAAATGAGCACTGACCTCAGGACACAGCCCCTTTGGGCGCATGTGGGAAGCCCTGACTTTGATCCCCAGCACTGAAAAAGAAATGGGCAGAGAGCTAGACAGACATTTCTCTAAGGCCAATACATGGCCAGCAACACATGAAAGATGTTCAGCATCATTAGCTATTAGGGAAATGCAAGTGAAAAGCAGTGAGATGCCAACTAAGACACCTGTTATAAAAAGGGAAGATAGCTTAGTGGCACAGTGCCTGCCTGACAAGCATGAGGTCCTGAGTTCAGCTCCTGGTATCAAAAAAAAAAAAAAAAAAAAGAGAGAGAAAAAGTAGTAACAAGTGTTTCATGGATGCAGAGAACTCAGAATCTTCATACATTACTGGTGGGTGTATAAATGGAGCAGTTGCTTTGGAAAATAGTTTGGCTGTTACTGAAAAAGTTAAAATCAAGTTAGCATTTGACCTAACTTTATGCACAAAGAAAATGAAAATCTGTGTCTGCACAAAAATTTCATAAATGTTCATAACAGGACCACAGTCTGATCAATGGAGAAAAGTGGGGCATATCCATGCAAGAGAGTATTACTCAAATTTAAAAAAATGAAATACTAACATAAGTTGCAGTACAGGCAACTGTAATAACATTATCCATAGTAAAAGAAAGGAGTGATAAAAATGACACATTGAATGGTTTCATTTATGTGAATGGAAATGTCCAGAACAGACAAATTCACAAAGACAGAAAGTTGATTGCTCACTGCCTGTGGCTGGGGGAGGAGGGATGGAAATCGTGATGACTGCCAGCAGAGACAGGTTTTTTTTTTTTTTTTTTTTTTTTGTCCTTTTGAGACAGGGTCTCACCATGCAGTTCAGGTTGACCTTGAGCTCACTTTGTAACCTAGGCTGGTCTCGAACTGCAACAATCCTCCTTCCTCAGCCTCCCAAGTGCTGGGATGACAGGCATGTGCCACCACGCCCAGCTCAGATTTTTTTTTGCAGAATGATGATAGTGTTCTAGTATTAGATGATAGTGGTGGTTGCACAGATTCGTGAATGCAGAAAAAAAAGCATACACTTTAGGAGCATGAGTTACATGGTATATGAGTGCTATCTCAGTTTGTGGAGTCCTAACTGGCACTCGGTAGATAGCAGCAATTTCCCAGTCTGTCAGCGCTTGCGAGTTGTTTTACCGGTGCCTTACATGATTTAAGGAGAAGAAAACAAGAGCCTTGGTGTGCCAGGTCCTGCAGGCTTCCCGCCTCCTGTGTGAGTGAGTGCCCATCTTCTCTCCTAGTCCTAATTGACAGTTCCTATTTTTTGCCTTTCCTTGAGGTTCTAGTCCATGATTTCATTCAATAATTATACAAATATTGTCTTTAACAGAAAGAAAATTCAAGGGGAATTCTTGGAAGGATAAGAGGATATGGGTAACTTCCTCTCAGAGGGAAGAGTTGACCAGGCAGGCTACAAAGGGGACAGAACTAAGAAATTTTTGCAGTCTCACAAATAAGAAGCTACAGATGTTCTCCATGAAATACCTCAAGAACAATTGTTCTTCGCTGTGTGTGACTACATTTCAAGTCCAAATATCTAGGAAGACAGGCAAGAAAAGCAAAATAAACAGGAGTACAGTAAACTGAAAAGCTTCTGTCTGGGTGTGGAGGCACATGCCTGTCATCCCAGCACTTGGAGACAGAGGCGGGAGCAGTGCTATGAGTTCGAGGCCAGTTTGAGCTACACGGAGAGTTCAAGGACAGCCTGAACTGAGACACTGTCTCAGAAAACCCAAACCAAACAAAACCAAAAACAGAAAACTAAATAACTCCTTCACAGCAAAGGGAAAAATAAAGCAAAGTTACCAACTACAGAATGGGAGAAAAAATCTGGACATCATGCATCTGATAAATGGTTACATATCAAGACTAGGTAAGGAAGTCCAACTCAATTACAAAAACACTTTTAAAAAATGAGCGCTAGACTTTGACAGACATTGCCCAAAAGAAGTCATACAAATGGTCAATAAGTCCATAAAAAACGTTCAGCATCAGAGAAATACAAATAAAGAGATATTCAGCTCATAATCACTTTAGCTACTGTGTGTGTGTGTGTGTATCTTTTTCCATTTCCTTCTTTCCTCCTTTTCCTTATTCTAATTACATTTCCTCTTTGAACAGTTTCTTACCTTTACATAGTATTCATTGTAGATTTTGGAACATATATAATTTTTCAGTTTCTTATACTAGGGAGACAATACAGTATTTACACATGTGAGTTTGATTGTATTAGTTATAGGAAAAGAACAGTTAATACTCATTTGTTGAGATTAGTTTTACATGTCTGTATCTGTTAATCTAAGCAACCCTCTTGAAGGTAATAAACAGTATTACAACCATTGTCAAATTCCTATCATCTTATCTTATAAACCTGTACTGTTATTGTATTTGGTTTCTTGTTTGTCTGTATTGCTTTTTTGTTTTTCTTTTCTGTGTCTTTTTAATCTTAAAGGATGACAACCTTGCCCTACTATTTAGATTCTTTGACAAATAGAAAATCTGAGTTATATGCCAAGAAATCTTTAGTAATCAAAAAGAACTTATTGTATGTAAGACATTTTATTTCATATCCCTTTTCTTCTAGATCACAGACTTTTGGCAGGGTCTCAGTAATTTTAATTGTGCTTTTTAGTTCCCAGGTTAAAGAAAGTAATAAACAATAATCATTGGTCATTAAAAAAAAAAAGAGCAATACCAGCTCATTCTAGTTAGAATGGCTGTCATTTTTAAAATGGTAAAAATAACAAGTTCTGACTTGTGGAGAACGAGACCCTTGTGCACTGGTGATAGGAATGTTAAGATAGTTCGGCAGATATGCAAGTTCCTCAAAAAGTTAAAAATAGCAGAAGAGCATTCACCTCGAATGTATGAGGTCCCCAGTTCAGTCCTCAGCACTGCAAAAACAATTTGTAAATAGCAAAACTAAACCTACTATATAATCCAGTGATAAAGGAAAAGAATCTACCTCACAGGACATCCACACCCCGTGTTTATTATAGCACTATCCATAATACCCAAGAAGTGGGATCAAACAAACTGTCCCTCAAGCAGATGGATAGAACTGGAGGACATTATGGTCATTGAAATAAGCCAGGCAGCTGAAGACATGCACTGCGTGGTCTCGCTCATAGATAGAATCTTGAAAAGTTGATCTCATGGATGTTGAAAGCAGAACTGTGGTTGCCAGGGGCTGGGAACTGGGAAGAAGGCTGGGGAGGGAGAGGTAGGGATGGGGAGCCCAGTGAGTACTGAGTTACAGTTAGGTTAAAGAAACAAATCCTGCCATTCTTTTGCACAGCAGCATGGCTGTGGATCATGATCCCGTACTTTATATTTTCAAAAAATTTGGTCAAGAGGATTTTTGTTGATTGTTTCCTTTCTTATTACAAAGGCATGACAGATGCCTGAGGAGATATATGCTTGCCCTGATTTGAACATTACCCAATGTATATGGGTAGTGAATCATCACATGTACTCCACATAGGTATAGAATGATTCTGTGTCAGTTGAAAAATAAAAGCTGAAAGGAAGAGATGCAATATACCATAGGATGCAGTTGTACTGTTTAGTATAAACATATAATTAATGATAATGTATTGAATTCTAAATTGTGATACAACCATGTTAGAAGAATAACAAGAGGTGATTTGGGAAGAGAAGTAGGAAAAAGTCCTACAAATAAAGTAAGCCACTAAGGGCCTTGTTGAAAGTAATTCCTTAAAACTTGCTGAGTAAAACTTGTGTATACATTTATGATATAAAATACAATATTTTGACATGTATACATTATCGCATGCTAGATCAAGCTAACATTTATTACTACGCATACTTACTATTTGTGGTAGGGACACTTTGGGGGGGCACATTGAGATAGAGTCTCGTTATGTATTTCAGGTTGGACTTGAATTCATGATTTAGCACACCTTGGCCTTGAACTTGCAGTGATCCTCCTGCCTCAGCCTCCTAAGTGCTGAGGTGACAGGCACATGTCACTCTGTCTGGAGGGAACACTTAAAATTGCTTTTATTTAGAGCCTCACTATGCAGTCCAGCTGGCCTTTCATTCACTGGGTAGTACAAGCTGACCCCTCAGTTGCAAGACCTCCTGCCTCAGCCTCCAAGTGCTGGGATTACAGGTATGTGCCACTATGCATGGTTTAAATTATTCTTGTCACAACTTTGTTACTAAATATAGTCATTATTTATATAATAAATCCCCAAAACTTATTCCTCCTGCTACCTGAAGTTTTGTACATGAGCCTCTACTCCATTCCCTGGTAACTACTACCGTTCTACTTTGTTTCCATGAGATCAGATATTTGAGATTCCACATTTGAGTGAAGTCATGCAATGCCTCTCTCTGAATCTGGCTTAATTCACTTAATGTCCTCCAGTTCCATCAATGATATTGCAAACATCAGGACTTCATCCTTTTCCTGGTAAATAGTATGCCACTGTGTATGTGTGCCTCATTTTCTTTATCCATTCACCAGCTGGACACTTACGTTGATTTCATTTCTAAGGTGTTATGAATGATGCCACAATAAATGTTAGAGTACAAATTTCTTTTTGACATATTGATTTAATTTCCTTTTTGTGTATACTCAGTATGAGATTGCTGGATCATACACTGAATTTATTTTTAATTTTTAAATGAATTTCCATGCTGTTCTCCATAATGACTGTACTATCTTGGCATCCCCACCACCAGGATTCTTTCTCCACAGGCTTGTCATCACTTGTTATCTTCAGCCATTTGATGACAGACACTCTAAACCAGAATGAGGAGTATTGCTTGGTTTTGATTTACTTTCTCTGATGGGTGGTGTTCCCAGTCACTTTTTTCATGTACTTGTTGGCCACTTGTGTGTGAAATGTCTATTTAGGGCTAGTGCCCACTTTTAAGTTAGATTATTTGCTTTTTGGTATTGAGTTGTTAGAGTTTCTTACATATTCTAGGTATTTCCCCTAAGTAGATGTATGGTTTGTACACAGGTTCTCCTGTTTTGTGGGCTGTCTCTTCACGGTTGTTTTCTTTGCAGTACAAAAAAAACTTTTATAAATTACAGCTTTGAATTATGTTCTGGTGTAGACATTTGAACTGTTAAAGATATTTCTTTGGGCTGAAGTTGTCAACACTTTTTTGTAGTCAATCATACCCATCCAAGTGCCCACTATTTGCTAAAAGATAGATAGATAGACAGACAGACAGACAGATAGCACTAAAATGGAGGGTTTTTTCCCCCTAATGGTTATAACCCTTCTGGGGGAAAACACAGCCCCTGCCTCTGTTGCCTTCCTGGTATCCTGTAACCTAGTCATATCCTTCACTATTCCATTTCAGCACCGGGATGCTGCACTATAATAATTTCCCCAGTGTTGGATTTCTCCAGCGGCTGAAGATGTGAAGATTTTGAGGTACTTATCAGCCATTTGTACTTCTTTTGAGAAGTGTCTATTCAGTTCATTTGTCCATGTTTTAATTAGGTCATTTATTTGGGGGGTATTAAGTTTTGAGTTTTAAATACACGCTAGGTATTTGTCCTGTCAGCAGAGTAACTAACAAAACTATCCTTCCTTGCTGTAAGCTGTTGCTTGATTCCTTTGCTGTGCAAGGGTGTTTTTTTTTTTTTTTTTTTTTGAGACAGGGTGTCTCTATGCAGTTCAGGCTGGCCTTGAGCTCTCTTTGTAGCCCAGGCTGGTCTCAAACTTGCAACAATCCTCCTGCCTCAGCTTCCCGAGTGCTGGGATTACAGGCGTGAGCCACCATGCCTGGCTTTGTGCAAAGTTTTTAATTTGATGTAATCCCAGTGATGGGTTCTTCATATGATTTCCTGTGCCATTAGAAATCTATTCAGGAGTACTTGCTTATGCCCATAGCTCTAGGTGTTTCCCCTATGTTACCTTCCAACAGTTTCAAAGTTTCTGTTTTTATATCCAGCTCTTGGATCCATTTTTATTTTGTTTTAGCATAGGTTGAGAAGTAGTTTCAATCTTCTGCAAGTGGATATCTGGTTTTTCCAGCTCTATTTGTTGAAGATGTTGTCTTTTCTCCAGCGTATGTTTTTGGTCCCTTTGTCAAAAATCAGATGGTTGTAGGTATGCGGTTGTTTCTGTGTTTTCTGCACCATCCATTGTTCTTCATGCCTGTTTGTGTGCCAGTACCATGCTGTTTTGTTACTGTACATTTGTAGCATAGCTTAACATCTGGTATTATGATACCTTCAGATTCGCTTCTTTTTTTTTTTTTTAAACAACTCACAGTTGCTTTGGCTATACTGGGCCTTTTCTGATTCCTTATCAATTTTAGAATTATTTTTTCTAGTTCTGTGGAGAATGTTAATATTTTAATAGAGATTGCATTAAATCTTTAGATTGCTTTCAGTATTATGGGCAATGTTTAGCAATGTTAATTCTGCCAACCCAAGACAAGGAATGTTTTTCCATTTTCTGATCATTTTCAGCTTCTTTCTTCAGTGTTCCATCATTTTCTTTATAGGGGTCTTAACTTTCTTAGATAGGTTGATTTCTAGATATTTAATTTTTTTGGAAGCTATTGTGAATGGAATTGTTTTCTTTCTCTATGGATTCATTATTAATATACAGCAATACTATCAACCTCCAGTTTCATGCCTTCATACACTTTTAGCTGACTGTTATGTGTGATGTATGATAATGTTCTGATTTAATTCTTCTTTATACAGTTACCAAGTTTTCTAAACACTACCAACAGACTGTCCTGTTTTCATCATCTTTTTTGTCATCTCTGACAAAATTCAATTATCAAAAGTGCATGAGTTTGTTTCTAGGCCCTCTGTTTTGTTCCTTCAGTTTGTGTATCAGCTTTTTTATGTCAGTGCTATGCTGTTTTGATTACTACTGCTTTAAAGTAGATTTCAAAGTCAGATAATATAATTCCGCTAGCTTTGCTCTCTTTGTTTAAAATTGCTTTGAGTATTTACAGTCCTTTGTGGTACCATATACATTTTAGGATTGTTTTATCTATTTCTGTGAAAAAGTCATTGAATTTTGATAGAAATTATATTGAATCTGTAGATCACTTTCAATAGTGTGGACATTTTAACAATATTAATTCTTCCATCTTGTAAACATATGATATTCTTCCACCTATTTGTATTCTTCAGTTCCTTCCATTGATGTTTTCAGTGCAGATCTTTCAACTCTTTGATTATATTTATTTTGTAGTTCTTGTAAACGGGATTTTCTTCTTTTAGTAACTTACTGTTAGAATATAGAAACATTAACTATTAAGCCAGAAGTGATAGCACACATCTATAACCCTAACACCCAGGAAGTTGACGCAGGAAGATTGCTGTGATTGTGTAGCCTGGGCTACATAGTGAGTTCGAAGCCAGCCTGAGCTATATAGGAAGACCCTATTTCAAAAAACAAACAAACAAAACACTAATTATTTTTGTATGTTGATTTTTATCCTGCAACTTAACTGAATTTCTTATTCTGTTATGGCTTGTATCTAGATATCCTCCCAAAACCTCATGTGGTCATAGGTGGAGCTTTTCAGAGATTGCTGCATCTAGAGTGTGACATTGGAGTTGATCCATGGCACAATGCTTAGACCAAAGGCACGAGGATTAAGGGTGTGATAGCTACCTGCCCTCAATAACCTGGATAAGATACAAGGGAGAGAAAGAGCTGTGGTCATCTCTCTTGCTTGCTTTGCTGCTGTCTACACTGTAAACTAAATTAACCTTTCTTCTTTAAGTTTGGGTGTTGATATTTTGTCTTGGCAATGAGAAAAGTAACTAAGACATAGTTATAACACTTTTTTTGATGGAGTTCCAAAGGTTTTCCATGTAAGACCATGTTGTCTGCAGACAATTCAATGTCTTTTCTTCTCTACCTGCTGTGGCTAGGACTTCCAGTTTTCTGTTGAATGGCAGCAGTGGGAGGGGCATCCTAGTCTTCTTATAGAAAAAGCTTTCAGCTTTTCACCACTCAGTATGATTTTAGCTGTGGGCTCCCAATACATGACTTTTGTTATGTTCAGATACAGTCTTTCTGTATAGAAATTGTTGCGTTTTTTAGAATTTTATCCTGAAAAAATGTTAAATTTTGTCAAATTCTATTTCTGCATTAAGTGATCATATGGTTTTTTGCCCTTTATTTCATTAATGTGATATATCACAGTCACTGATTTGTGATCATTTGATTCTTGCCTTCCAAGGATAAACTCACCTTGTTGATGCTGACTTATCTTAGTAAGATGCTGTTGAATTCAGTTTGTTTCTATTTTGTTGAGTATGTTTACATACAGATCTATCAGATATATTTGGTCTGTAATTTTCCTTTCTTATAATATTCTTGCTTTCAGTCAATGTAATACTAACCTCATAAAAAAATTTTAAAAAATTTTTCCTCTCCAGTATTTTGGAAAAGTTGGCAAAGATTGGCATTAGGTTTTATTTTCTTTTGTAGGATTCAGCTGTGATGCCACTGGGTCCTTGCTTTTGCTTTGATGGCAGACTTGCTGATTCAGTCTCCTTAGTCAGTACCAGAGTGTTTATATTTTCCATGTCTTTTTTTTTCATTATCTAGAGAATACTTTAGTAATTGAACCCATGTAGATAAGATGTTACATGTGTAATACAGTGCACTATCTCTGTACAAATGGAAAACAAATTAAGTTTAATGGCTCTAGACCAATATGGCTATTAACTTCTGTGCAATACCAACACAACACAATAACTGGGATAACTTCTTCCAAAGTTGACAGCACAGTAAAAGTTACCAAAAATTCAAATCATATTTTATATCTATTCAGTATGTTCCACATCAGTAGCAGCAACAACAGCTTTTTCAGGCTCTGTTATCATCTGAACAAAATTATAGAAGCATTCAGCACGTTCCATTGGAAAAAAATGAAAAGAAAAGGCTGAGGATATAGCTCAGTGGCACGCAGCTGCCTGGCAAGCACAAGATCAAGAGTCTGATTCTCAGTACCAAAAAAATTTAACAGATAAACCAGAAAACAACAAAGTTCTGTTACTGTTATGGTACCTGACATCATTTTTAAAATGAATTTCTCATATATTTTCTATTTCTTCCCCCAAGATGAATGTGTTCATTATGTATTATAAATATATACTAATAAAAATAAAATATAAAAAGGATTATAAAAAAGATTTTCTATTTCTTCATAACTCAGTCTCAGTAGCTTTTGTGTTTTTAGAAATTTTTCCGTGTCTTGCAGGTTATCCAATTTATAGCATAAGGCTGGGCATGGTGGTGGATGCCTGTAATCCCAGCACTTGGGAGACTGAGGCAAGAGGATCACTTTGGGCTGGGGATTTAGCTCAAGCGACATAAGCGCCTGCCTGGCAAGTGTGAGGTTGTGAGTTCGATCCCTGGTACCAAAAAGCGGGGGGGACAGAGATTTAGCTCAGTGGCATAAGCGCCTGCCTGGCAAGTGCGACATTGTGAGTTCAATTCCCGGAACCAAAAAAAAAAAAACAAACAGAGGATCACTTCACGTTCAAGGCCAGCCTGGACTACATAGCGAGACCTTATCTCAAGAAACAAAATCATAGGATAATTTGATAGTATATAAATATTTATAGTAGTCTATTTCAGTTCTTTGTATTTTTATTTTTTTATTTTTGGTATCCAGGTTCAAACTCACAACCTCACACTTGCCAGGCAGGCGCTTATGCCACTGTGCTAAATCCCCAGCCCTTCCCTTGTATTTTTGTGGTATCACATGGAGTGGATTCTCTTGATTTCTGCTTTGAGTCTTCTGTCTTTTTTCATAGTCTTGCTAAAGGTTTGTTGATTTTATTTGTTTTTATTTTTAAAATATTCAGCTCTTAGTATCATGGGCTTTTAAAATTGTTTTCCTAGTCTACTTTGTTCATTTCTGTCCTGATCTTTATTACCCCCTCCTCCCACTAACGCTGGGCTTAGTTTGCTCCCCTTTACCAGTTCCTTGAGGTGTAACATGTGGTTGTTTATCTGCAGTCTTTCTGGAGGCATCTACCACTGCAGACTTTACTGTCACAGCTGCCTGCACCCCCTAAGTTTTGGCTTGTTGTGCTTCCATTTTTGTCGGTCTCAAGATATTTTTATTTTATCCAGATATTTAAAAGATGTCTTCTTTGACCCACCAGTTGTTCAGAAGTATGTTTCATCCCCAAATATTTGTAAGTTTGCTCAAATTCCTCCTTTTATTGATTTCTGCTTTTATGTAATTATGGCTGGAAAACATACTTGATGTGATTCAATCTGCTCACATTTGTTAAGATTGTTTTGTATCCTAACATGTGATCTATCCTGGAGAAAGTTCTGGGTGTACTTGAAAAGAATGTGTTTTCTGCTGCTGGTGGATGGAATGTTCTGTGTATGTCTGTTAGGTGGGGCTCTTTAAATATTGATGTGAGTAAGCTTGTAATAGATTGCAGCACATCAAGAATAATGTTACTGTGATAACTAAATAGGTTGGAATTAATAATCGTAGGAAGAATGATAATAGAAGTGCACTGGCCATAGTGGTAGTGCTAGGGAATCAATGTATTATTTTAAAATTAGTACCTAGGGAGGGTGAACCAAGTATTTCTTTTGCTTTTCCTATATTACTTTTACATTTAAGTTACTAAATGTACATGAGAAGAAGCATCTTTTTAAAGAAACAGTCTAGCCAAGACATGGAAAGGGAATGTTAAAATTGGATTTAGCCATTTTTCAGCCCTAAATGAAGTAATGAATGTAAACATCAAACCTCATTGGTTGTTTACAACGAGACAGAGAGAGAGAGAGAGAAGAGCACACAAGAGAGACATGTTGCTTTCCCAGATGTCAGCACAGAGCACCGTCCTTCTCAAGTTATCTGGTCAAAAAATCTAACTTAAATCCAATGAAGCCTCTAGGTCTCTACATGTTTTCAAGGAACACATAGGACAAAGATACAAACTACCACTCAGGAAGTCAGGACTGTCAGAAACAAATTGCTCCATAGAAGGAAAAGTGGAGGGAGACCTACAAACTCTGAGAATTGGAAGTCATGTCAAGGAATCTTTTTGTTTGTTTTTTTAGTTTGTGTTTCTGATATGCAATGTTTACATTCCCCATATCCTGCAGGGAGTTGATACATGCACAAAATACATGTAAACTAATTTTTTAAATTTCCATTCCCTCCACCTCTATCTCTTGATCCTCTTCCCTTTTGAAAAAGATCTATTTCCCTACTTCCTATTAACTTGTACTGTTTTAGTGCTAGAAAAGTGTTTTGGACACAATTAAAAATTGAAAAATTGGCCCATGACTGGTTAGCCAATGGGATTAAAGGACATGTTGACACTCCCAGGTGTGACAGTGCATGGTAATAGTTAAAAGAGTGCTTATCTTCTAGAGATAAACACAGTTGTCTGGGGGAGAGTCCAACATACTGGCCTCTTACTGGTAGTGATACTGTGGTTTTGGAGGCCTATTAGGATTGTCACAAACAAAACGATAACTCCTTCAAAGAACAAGTGGGAAACGGCAACACTCCTATGAACTGATCTTTTTCTACCAATTTACCTTCAAGTCCAGCTTCAGTGGTCAAATGCTCAAGCTCACAGTGCAAATAGCCATGGCTTGACACCAGGTGATTCGCTGCACACACAGTACTGCCATCCCTCTTATCTCCTGTCAGTCAGTTCCACATGTGAAGTTCTGCCATGCTAATGCTCGTCTGTGGTCGGTCTGTCATCAGCTTGGGTGGTCACAGAGGGTTGTCTTGGCTTCTTCAGCCTACTGTAACAAAGCACCACAGGCAATGGGGGTTGGGAACAACAGAAACGTTTCTCATAGCCCTGAGATCCAAGGGTGTCCCTGTCTGTCAAGGGCCCACTTTCTCCCAGGGGACACCCCCCACTCTGCACCTGCATGTGGTGCAAGGGGGTCACCTTCATAGGGGTGTAGATCCACTCACTCCCTAAAAGCGACACGGCAGGGGTTAGAACGTCCACAGGTGAATTTGTGACTGGGCAGGACACAGACACTCAGACCACAGCAGGACTCTTTGAATTGCAAACTTTGGAAATTGTATTCAAAGTAGATTAGTCAAAAGAGAGGATAGCCTAGCATATAACTGGGGACCCAGGAGCTCACCTTACACCTAACTGAAAGCAGAGGTCAAAGTGGTCAGGATTCTACATATCTCCCCCTCCTCTCCTCACCCCTGCTCACCTCTCTCCCTCTCCTCCTTCCTTTGCCAAAAGGCTTTGCCTAGGACTCTACTGCATTGTTGGTGGGAATCTAAACTTGTGCAACCACTATAGGTATCAGTGTGGAAATTCCTAAAAAAAAAAAACAAAACCCTAAAAATAGAAATTTCATTTGACCCAGCTATTCCCCTTCTAGGTGTGTTTTCAAAAGAGTTAAAATTGTCATATTACAGGGATACATGTTTACCCGTGTTTATAGCAACACAATTTATCAGAGCTAAATCTTGAAAACAGAATATATGTCCATCTCCAGATGAATGCATTAGGAAAACATGGCATTTGTGCACAATGGAATACTACTGTGCCATAAAGATAAACTCGAGGCATTTGTAGATAAATGGATGCAATTTAAGAACATAATGTTATATGAAATGTCAGTAGGAAATAAGGAGGAGCTGAAATATTTCCCCAAATTACAAATTCCATTGTTTTAAAAATATTTCCATATTAATGCTAGTGGATTTCATTTGCATTACTAGTTTGTCTTAGTTTATTGAAAGAGTTATCTGGTTTTTTTTTTTTTGGTAAGAATCTTTTGGTTTATGTTTTATACTCTGAGTAACTACTTTGAAGATAATGATACACAATGTAATACCTGTTCTCTTATTAACTGATGATAAAAGTTTGTTTTTTTATTAAAACAAAATTTAAGAAGGCTTTTTTCTTGTACCAGAGAAGATGGCTACCAGTGCCTTACAGTTGCCATGTGTGTGTCCCAAAATGCAGTCCAGGGGTGGCATAGGATTCCGTTGAACAGAATTATCACACTTTATTTAACCAACACTCTTTAACAGTGGCTATTGGTGGGGTCAGGGGATCGCAGTGAGTTTGAGGCCAGTCTGGACTATACAGAAACACCCTGCTTTAAAAAACCAAAACCAAGCCAGGCATGGTGGCGCACTCCTGTAATCCCAGCACTCAAGAGGCTGAGGCAGGTGGATCATTGCAAGTTTGAGACTTCCTGGGCTACAAAGTGAGCTCAAGGCCAGCCTGAACTGCATAGAGAAACCCTGTCTCAAAAAGACCAAAAAAAAAAAAAAAAAACCAAAACCAAAGCACAAACCAAAACCAAAAACAAGAGTATTTGCCACTTTTGAAATATTTCAATATTCTGTATGATTCCATGACAAAAATCCTTGCAAATCTGGCCCGGAGCGCGATGCACTTCCTCAGGTGAAGCCCCAGACACGAAAGCGCCGAGTCGACGTTAGGCAGGGAGGCGGGGTGGGGGGGTGGGTTGCCGATTTCCCTCCCGCGAAGGTCGGCCCGGTCCTCCTCTCCATAACGCCCTCAGTCCAGGGCCCCACCTCCTCTGGCCCCATGGCTGCTGGAACCTCCCCTGAAGAGGAAGCCTAACCTGGCTTCCAGCAATGCCCCCCCACAAGCTCTGGCCTGTTCTCTCACTCGGGGCGCCCCGCTTCCTCTTTCGCGGAGCCTGTTTCCAACCTTCGCCTCTCCTGGAAGCCTGAATCCACTTCCTCCGAGGCAGGGTGCCGCCCCGCCTCGCCAGGACGACGACGCTGGAGGCGGCGCCAGGGGCTGCACGCGGGGAGCCTCCCGCTCCTTCCTCGCGGCCACGCGGCCGCCGGCGCGTCCTCAAGGCAGCGCCAACTGCGGAGGAGGATTCCGCCTCGCCCTGTGATGCGATTCCCTGGCCGTCACCGGGCTCCGCGAGGCCAGCCGTCGGGGCGCCACGTGGCCTCAGGAGCCGGCGGGGTCACGCGGCGTTTGCGCCCTTCGTGGGCTGCCGTGGGCTTTCCCCAGCGCATGGCGGCTGGATCCCGAGGGCAAGGCACTGGAGAGTCAGGGAGAAAGAACCCACCAGCAGGCACCCGCCCGAGCCTGAGGGCTGCTTTCAGCGAGGACAGTTTCCATTTGCAAGGTAAAAAGACTGAATGTGCTCCGTGTGGCCGGACGGCGCCCTGTTAGAGGGCTGCAGGGGGCTTTTTTCTTCTGTGCTTCGCCGTGGCGGAGAGGGGAGAAGGGGGAAGATGGGTATCAGGCAGCTGCATCTCTCCGCCATGCGGCCTCAGATCCGTCCTTTGTTGCTCACAGAGGCCAAGGGACATCTAGGGCAGGGGCCGGAGCGGACTCCCCCGGCACTGCAGAGATGCGGCTTCCGGAAGCGCGCAGGCCGCGAGGCCCGCCGCTGCCGCCATCTTTTCCTCCCGCCGCAGCCTGTCTTCCTCAGTTCCCGCGACGCCCTCCGCAGTCTCCTCAGCTCCCGCGAAGCCATTGCTCTCCAGTCCGGCTTCGGCTTTTCAGCTGCTCTGGATAAAGCTACAGACGATTGCTGGGTCGGGAAAGTGAGTAGATGTATTCGTTCTTAATGCGGTTTTATGTGGAAATGCCTGAGTATATTCATGAGTAGAAGACAGTGTGGCATGAGCCTCTGTCCCTCGACTTCAACCCTTATCAGTGTCTGCATGTCTTGTTTTCTGTGTCTCTGCTCCCACTGCATATTTTTTGTACAAAATCTCATCTTTCTTGACCCAACCTGCTCTGGCTTCTCGGGTCCGGCTATCTGAATGTCCTCTGGGAAGCCTCTAAATAGCAGAGCACCCAGCGCTTAGCCTTGACTTCCTCCCAGTCAGTCGACTTAGCCGTGCGCTTGCTGTCAGTTACGTCTCCCAGGGGCCTCCCATCACCACCACCTCACAAGGGATGCCACCCTGCCGGGCTTTCAGCCTTTGTAAGAGGAGGGCTTTTAAATACAATGTAATGAAGTACAACATAAACTATAGAATTTCATGTGTACCGTGTTGTTATGGCATGTGTCTAGATGTCCCCCAAAGCCTAACGCATTCATAGGTGGGGCTTTTCAGAGGTGGCTGGATCTAGGGTGTGTGGTGCAGGGGTCAAGGATGTGATGCTAGAATCAAGAGTGCAAGTGCTACCCACCTAGTGGTGGGTAGCCTGGATAGGATATAAGGGGCAGAAAGAGGGTCATCACTTGTTGCTTGCTGCTTGCTGCCTTCAGCATAGCTAATTTGCCATAAACTGATTCTCTTCTACCATTCCACTTTGTCTTGAGCCAGCCAACCATGGACCAAAACTTATACACACTGTGAGCCAAGTAAGCCTTTCCCCTTTTAACTTTGGGTGTTGGGTATTTTGTCTCAGCAATGAGAAAAGTGACTAAGACGTGTGTAGACATACCAATTTATACAAATGTAATTATAAAAGGATATGAAATATGCTGTGAGTATAAATACATAATAATATAAAATATGACATGTGTAATGAAATAAAAATTTTAAATGTAATATTTACATTTAAAATACAAAATATCCTTCTGGCTCAGCTTTCCAAGTGGTGGGACTACTGGTGTGTGCCACCATGCCCAGCTATATTAAATTTTCAAAATTACAAGTTTTATGCATTTTCAGAATTTTTTTTTTTTGAAAAATATAGCCAAGCACGAAAGCACATGCCTGTAATCCCAGCATTCTGGGAGGTGGAGGCAGGAAGATTGCTATTTCAAGCCCAACCTAGGCAATTTAGCAGTTTAGACCCTGTCTCAAAATAAAAAATTTATTAAACACTGGTGATGTAGCTTAGTTCAAATGCCCTGGGTTCACTCAGTAGTACTTCAAAATAAAAAATAAAATGAAATGAAATGAAAATTTATTTCAAATAACATAAAAATAAAAATATAGGTACAAAAAACATGAATTACTTGATTTTCCTTCTGAGATGAAGAATAAGATAATTAATTATGCTCATTTTCACTACTTCTCTTAGCACAGAGTCCTAACCAGGGCAAGAAGACAAGAGAAATATACATGTAAAAGACATCCAAATTGTAAAGGAGGAAATAAATTATTCCTGTTTGCAGACAGTATGATCTTGCAAATAGATAACACTAAGACCCCACCAAAAAACTGTTATAACTGAAACAAATTAAGTAAAGTTGAAGGATACAAAAATCATACAAAGGGTAATAGCCTTTCTATATGCTAATAGTAGCCATTTAAAAGAAATCTAGAAAAAAATTCCATGTATGATAGCTACAAAAAAACCTAAGAAGGCAAATGAACTCTACACTGAAAACTATAAAACATTGATGAAAGAAGTTAAATAGGACATGATAAAAGAAAACATTTCTTATGGTCATAGATTGGAAATATTAATATTGTTCAAATGTCCATATTCCCTAAAGAAATCTGAAGATTAAGTATCAAGGACATTCTCCATGGAACTAGCAATAGCAACCTTAAAATTCATAGGAACCACAGAAGATCCTAAATAACCATGACAGTTTTGAGTAAATAAAGCTGGAGACATCACAAAATACACCTCAAACTATAAAGAACCAAAATGACAAGGTACTGCCATAAAAGTAGGCACATGGAGTTTGGGATATAGTTCAGCAGCATAAGCACCTTCCTGGCAAGTCATGAGTTCAATTCCTGCTACAAAAAAAAAAAAAAAGAAAGAAAGAAAAGTAAACACATGGACCAACAGAACAAAATACAGAGCTCTGATCTTACAAGGTGTGATAGAAAAATGTGAATAAATTTTTAAAAATGTATTTCAGTAAAGACCCTGCCATTAATCCTCCATAAAACCCTTCTCCTTATTTCAAACACACTCATCTCATCATTCTTGCCAATATCTATGGCAGTTCTGTAAGTCTTCTTTCATGAGTACCTTTAGTTGCACTGATGTGGCTGCCTCAGTGACCTAAACTGATTAAAAACATTATCTCTCATGGTCATTTAGAGTTTGCTGAAGATACCTGATACGGTGAATGACGTGAATGAAGACATATCATCCTGCTTGTCCATTGGATGGCACTTGACAGCGTCATTCACAGTTCTTTTGATCATACCTCATGAAGACCCTCACTAAAGAGGACCTCCAGAATTTCTTCAGAAAGTGGTGGGAATGATAGGATAATATTTTGCAGGGGATTAATGACAGTGGGTCTTTTACTGTAATAAACTTTCATAAATGTAAATATTCATTGCATGCCAAGGATATAGTTCAGAGGCACAAGCACCTGCCTGGTAAGCATGAGGTCACATTTGATCCCCAGTACCCAAAAAATAAATATTCACTGTGTGTTTTGATCATTGTATATTTTGATTGACATGTGTAAATTCACACATCTAGAGCTGAAGGTTTTTTCTCGTTTTGTGTTTTTATTGGTACATGTATGCAGTACAGAATGATTGCATTCATTGAGGGGAGTTGGTACTTGTACATAATGTGTCTTAATTCTATTTTCCTTTCTTTTTTCCTCCTTCTTTTATTTCTTGGTCCCCTTTCCCTTTGCAAAAGATCTATCTCCCTGTTTTCTATTATTTATCTTTTAATTTTTCTCTTTATTTATACCTTAGGTTTTTCACATAAGAGAAGCCATGCAATATTTTAGCTTGTGTGTCTGATTTATTTCACTTGATATTATGGTCTTAAGGTGCATCCATTTTCCTACAAATGACTCAAATTTTTCTTTATAGAACAGCAGTACTTCATTGTGTTATAAATACTACATTTTCTTCATCTGTTCATTTGTTAATCGACATATAGGCTGTTTCCAAGATTTATGTTATGAGTGTGCTGCTATAAATACAAGTATGAATGTATCTCTGTAATACAATATCTTTAACTCTTTTAGGAAGATTCATAGAAGGGAAATAGCTGGGCACAGTGAAATTTCTATTTTTAGTTTGTTTTTTTTCTCACCCTATGATTTTTCTTTTAAACAAAAGAATAAAAATGATACAGAATTTCAAAACACCATAATAGATTAACAATAGTTAATATATTGCAAATTGTTATCGTCAAAGCAGTTGTTTAGATTACAAGATATAGACATGAAAAAAATGAGGGAACAATCAAACAGTGAAAGCCAAACTGTTCTTTTTGATGAACTAACAGAGTAGTAGTATAGTTATCTATGGGGTGTGTGTGTGTGTGTGTGTGTGTGTGTGTGTGTATAGTCTTTTCCTTTCTTTTCTCCTTTCCCCTTCCCCAGTTGTTCTTCCCTTTTGAGCAGTTTCTTTCTCTTTCACTTTCACAATATCTATTGTACCTTTTGGATATTGTTTACGCTTTCAGTTTTTTAACACTAGGGAGATAATATGATAATACAATACACCTGTGAGTCTGATTTATTCCACGTAAGAGTATGGTCTCAAGTTGCATCCATTTACCTATAAAAGCCTCAAATTTATTCTTCTTTATATTTGAGTAGTACTCCATTGTATAGAAATACATCTTTTTTATCCATTCACGGTTGATGGGTATTTGAGTTGATTCTAAGATTTAGCTGTTACAAACTGTGCTGCTATAAACATGGTGTACTTTGTTTTTTGAGGACTCTCCATACTGATATCCATAGTGATTGTACTAGTTTATATTCCCACCAACCATGTAGAAGAGTTCTCCCTCCATTCCTCTGGCATTTGTCATTATTTGATTTCTTGGTGATGCTCATTCTTCCTCAAGTAAGGATGTCATCTCCATTTCTCAGGTAGCCAGCAATGTAGAACACTTTTTCATGTATTTATTAGCCCTTGGTACTTCCTCTGAGAAGTGTCTGTTCATTTCAGTTGTCCATATTTTGATTAAGTCTTTTACTTTGGGGCATCTAATTTTTTTAGTTATTTATATGGTCTTTTATTTGTCCTGTGTTTAAGGTGTAGCTGGCAGAAGTGTGTCCCATTGTGTAGATTGTCTCTTTGTTTTGTTCAGCCAACTTTTTTGATGAAGACACAATGGAGAAAGGACAGACTGTTCAACAGCGATGCTTGAAAAATCAGGTACCCACAAGCAAAGAGTCTAGGTCCCCTGTCTCACCATATTTAAAAATTAAATCAAAAAGGGCTAAACATCTTATACCCAAAACTATGAAACTACCATAAAAAAATCACGGGGAAATGCTGCATGACATTAGACTGGGCAAGGATATTTTTAAGACAAGAATTTAAAAGCACAGGTAACAAAAGGAAAAATAGAAAAATGGGATTACATTAACCTAAAAATATTTCAACAGTAGTCAGAGTGAAGTGACAACCTGTAGAATGGGTAAAAATATTTGCAAACAATAACTCATAAGGTGTTCATATCTAGAATACATAAGAAACTCCAAAAATACAATAGCAGCTAACCAATAATCCAGTTTTAAAATGAGCACTAGACTTTAAGAGACATTTCTTAAGCAAAGACATACAAATGACCAATAGGTACATTTAAAAATGGTCAAACCACTAGGTATCAGGAAAATGCAAATCAAAACCACATAGAGATACCACTTCTTTCTAGCTAGAATGATTATTTTTAAAAAACTATACTGTTAACAGTACTCATGTTTTGTAATCAGTTTCAGTTGTCCAACAGTGGATGGGTGGATAAAAAATCTGAGTTATGTATCAAATGAAACACTGTTCTGCTGTAAAAAGGATGCAGTCCTGTCATTTATCATCAGTGTCAAACCAGAGGACATTATGCCCAGTGAAATAAACAGACAAAGACATCCTGCACACCCTAACTGTTATGTGGAATCCAAGAAGTTGATCTCACAGAGAAGGGGGGTGGTTACCAGGGACTAGGGAGGGGAGGCAGGGCCAAGGAGAGTGTGTATCATACTAGACACGAGTAAGTTCTGATGTTTCTACTGCATGTAATTAATGATGTATATTGAGAGAACTTTTGGATACTCTCACCACAAAGACATGATAAATGTGTGGGGTGCTGGAGATGCTAATTGGGCTGATGTGACCATTACTCAGTATGGACTTGTACTGAGATATTACATAATACCCTGTGAATATGTATCATTATTTTGTCTCAATTTAAAAATAAGAGCCACACAAAACAATGCAGGGCCCAGAAAGAGAAACAAGCCAATTCACCCTTCCCATGAGCCAACCAGCATGCAGGCCAAGAAACACCCCTCCCCACCATAAGCAACTGGCTGATTTGGAGGACAAACTAAATTGATAGCAACTGAGGTACAAAAACAACTTAATGCTTGTATTGTCTGATTGCAGGCCTAAGGCTGGTAGACTGAGAACCTATCAGGAGGATAACAAGATGTAATACAGCAAACATGGAAGAGATTTCCTTCTGTCTTGTTGAAATCCAGTATTATTTTCACTGTTTTGTTTCATTTTATTGTTTTGTTTTATTCAGTGTTCTGTTTTGATTGGTTTTATCCTGTTCTGTTTTGTTTGATTTTGTTATGTCTGATGGTATGGGGAACAATTTTGAAGATAACGAGAGGCATTATGGTAACCATCATTGATTTCCTGTTATCCTGTTTTGAAATCTTGTATCACTTTCACTGTTTTGTTTTGATTGGCTTTATTCTGTTTTATTTTGTTAGGTTTTATTCTTTTTAAAATAAATTTTAGGGCTGGGAGTTTAGCTCAGTGGCATAAGCACCTGCCTGGCAAGTGTGAGGTTGTGAGTTTGATACCTGGTATCAAATAAATAAGTAAGTGTAATAACATGTATGTATACTTTAATATTACCTTATATGTGACTATAGTACTTAAATATGTACTATATATGGTAATATTAACATGTTATTATGATAAAGTAAATACATAATATAGTATAAGCTGGATATAATATATAACATCTAATTATAATATATATACTATATTATAGAATATGTGCTAATATTAATCTATAGGATAACGTAGTATTATGAAGCCTCTTACAATTCTGATGAGTGTTAAGGCATTTTGACAGGTGGGTACATACATAAATCTTCAGTATAAAATGTTTTTGGGAGGATAGGCTAGAGAAGGACTATCAATATATGCTAACTTTCATTATACTTATATAGTACATGACTATTAAAATACTTACAAAGTACTCAGTATACTATAATATTGTCATTGTAGTATACTAAGTGAATTGGGTGGGGGAGTTCCTAAGCTATACAATCATGTTATCCATAAATACTGACATTATTTCTATTTTCTCATTCATTAATTGAAAATTTTTATCTGATTGTACTAACCAGCACTTCTAGAACCAGAATAGTAGTGGTGAAAATAATCACTGTTTTTACCCCTGATTTCAAGAATATTAAGAATATTGCTGGCTGTTGGATCCATACGAACATAGGCAGACACACTTAAGCAATGTTTTTAAAAGTACCACTTTATTTTTATTTTGTAGGTTTTTTGTTTGTTTGTATGTTTTGGTACCAGGGATCGAACTCACAACCCAGCATTTGGCAGGCAAGTGTTTATGCTGCTGAGCTAAATCCCTGGCCCCCTTTTGCAGGGGTTTTAAACAATGAAGGGACCCAGTGCTTTTAAATGTCTTTTCAGCACTATTTTAGTCACTTTGTCATTACTGGACAAAATAACCAATATCTCCATGTCAAAGGAGAGATTTATTTTGGCTCACAGTTTGTGGAGGTTTCAGTCTACAGTCAGCTGGCTCTAAGGCAGGGAAGCATGGCAGAGGGGCCTCACCAAGGAGAGACAACTCATGACACAGTGGGAGAAGAAGAGAGAGATCAAGGGACAAGGAGAGACCTGTATCCTCCCAGGCTGCATCCAGAACAACCCACCTCTTCCCACCATGCTTCACTTCCCAACATCACCCTGAATTATAAACCCATCAGGGCACTAATCCAGTGATGAACATCATACACCCATGACCTAGTCATTTCCCCAGAGCCCCACTTACAAGCTTGTGAGGTTTTGTGGGGACGTCTAGATGAGCCATAGCAAGAATTTATGAAACTGCCAAAATGTCTCAGGAGGATCATCAGTCCAAGCCCAGCCTGGACAACTTAGTGACTTAGCTTTGAAATAAAATTTAAAACAAGAGCTGGGGACATAGCTCAATGCAAAGGCCCTGGGTTCAGTCCCTAGTACTCAGAAACAAAGGAACAAAGGAGGAGGAGAGTGTCAAGCATCAGGAGGAGACCCAAAAGTATCATTTTAGGAAAACCCAAGGGAGCAGGAAAAAAAACATAGTATGACAACATTGTTGCTCATTACCAAGTTGTTAAAACAAGAAAGCTTGTTAGAGTTGCTTATATGGAGGCATTAATAGAAATTCATTCTCAAAATGTGAATGGTTTTTAAACTCTTAAGATGAAGATTTGGTTTCAGAAGATGCATTGGGGCCAGGGATTTAGCTCAGAGGCTCAAGCACTTGCATGGTAAGTGCGAGGTCGTGAGTTCAATGCCAGTACCAAAAAAAAAAAAAAAAAAAAATGCGCTGAGTTATCTTGGGAAAAGCTCTCACCAGGATCAGAAGTAGGGATGAGTGAATTCTGGGTCTGTCCAACTTCTCTTTGCAAAGAAGTGACTTATTAGACTTTTACTTGATTCACCCAGGTGCATAACAAACCATTTTTTATACAGAAGAAATGTAAGACTGAGCTTTTTCACATACATGAGGTTTCTGTGGAACTGGTTTCACTGAGATTGGAATAGAAGCTTAGTGATCTTGCACTGATCCAGGTGCACTTCAGGAACTCAGATGGCTTCTCCTACTATTTAATAAAACAAAAGCCTCAAGGCAAATGGTAAGTTACTATCATAATTTAAATTTATTGCTGAAACTGTTATAAGAATATCTGAACCTCTATAGGAAGATTATGGAGGTGTTTATAATTGTGAATGGAAGCAATTAGAGAATTCCATATGAAGTAATTTCTCAGCTGGTTGTACAAGGAGCTATAATTTTATGGGTAAAGGTTTAATGCTGTGTTATCATGTACTGTCACTCTAGATATAATTGTGTTACCTGCTGATCTTTAGATTTCCAGTTACTAATTAAGGAAAGTTCTCTCTTTTGTAAAATTCAGTCATTTTTGCCTTCAACTCTTAATTTTGAGATGGGAATTACATCTTAGTTTTCTAATGAGAATAATTCTCTTCTCAGAGAAGGTGAGAAAACTTCCATTTTTTCTTCTTGCAACACTGCACACCAAAGACTTCTGTTTCTTTGATTGGTAGCTTTTTAAGGCCAATCTCTTTGTGATCTAGTACTAAAAAACTTTTCCATTTAGAATTAAGGACACAGTTTTAGCACAGAATTAACT
The DNA here is from genome assembly GCA_004027455.1 of Hydrochoerus hydrochaeris. NCBI lineage: Eukaryota > Metazoa > Chordata > Mammalia > Rodentia > Hydrochaeridae > Hydrochoerus > Hydrochoerus hydrochaeris. Next base: position 28,718 of record PVLA01001851.1, read on the forward strand.
AGATGGAAAGTTTCTCAAACTTTGGGAGGCCAAGTCATTTCTATCACAAGAGGCATCAGAAAGCTTTCATCATTCTAGATTCTACCACCAAAGGCCACTTGATAATTGAGAAGACAAGACAAAGCCAAGGAAGAAATATTGAGTAATCACAGACTCACCGAATGTAGTGGGATTCTCAGTGGCACTTCAGGTGTCCACTGGACATTGTGAAATCATAAAACATAGTTGAGGATGTCCTCACTGGCCAGTTAGCACAATCTCCAAGGATCCTGTTCACTAATGATCCATAAAAGTCTAAAGCAAGCACCAGTGAATTGGATACTAAATGAGAAAACATAAAAGCATTCTTAACCTTTGCTCTAGGAATCACCCGATTCCAGCCTGTGTATAATTTTTTGTTTCTTCCTTGAAATTTAATTAATGGTGACTTTCTACTTTCTTTGGGGCTCTTCAGTGGTAGGGGAGAAGGTCACAATATTTTTCCCCTTTATTTATCTTCTCTTGGAAAAAGAAGAAGAGCTAATTCTTGATTGTCCTTTAAGGGTCCATATTTCTGGCAGCTGATTTCAGTTATTCTGAAGCTTGAACTTTGTCTCTGGAGCAGTATGGGCTATGTGTGAGGAACATGCAGACAAGAGAGAGTCAGCCAAGTCCCAGACTCACCTACATGAGCCAGTGGGTGGATTTATCAGTCTCAGGAGAAAGTGGAGAAATACTCTGGTTTCCCCAGTGGGTTTATCCCCCAATTCTTCATGGAGGGCTGGGTGTCCCAGGTACTACTCTGGGCTCTGCATACACAGCAGCACCTTGTATTCCTGTTCTAACACCTGGGTTTTACGCTCATCTACTCACTTCCTACCTCCAACCCCAAGTCTTACCGCCTTGCAGGAAAACATGTACCCCAACTTTGAAAAGGGAAGAATCTGATATGCAAGACTAGAGATCTCTAAGTAACAACACATAAAATTCCTTAGTGACGAGAAAAACACATGGTATCTCAGAATGTGGAAACATGCCACGGGCACCAGGGGCCTTGTCCTGGTGATGTCCATGACTATGCTCCATCCACAGATCTCCCCTTCTTGGTACCTTTAACCTTGTTCACACATTGCCTCCCCAGAGAGGTCTATCCTGCCACTGCTTCCAAAGTGACATGCTGTACCCCCTCAGCCTGGGCTGGCTTTGGGTAGGTCTTGTGACCCTCTGAACTATCTCGATGATTTATATGACCACCATTTTACTGTCTCAAGTCTCCGTCTAGCACCAGAGGGTTTCTCTGCCCTGTTGCCACCTCACCACTTAGCACAGTGCTTCTTGGATGATAATGCCCAGTAAATGTTCATTGAATGCATCAAATACTCTACTTTGACAAAAGGTGGACTTTTTTGTTCTTAAAATGTATGTAAAAATTACTCCTAACAGATTTATGTAAAGCAGCTGCTAGAACTCTGTGGTGGTAAAAGACTAACTCAGAAATTTACACCAATTGTCCCTGTGATGTTGATCTGGATTGTCAGTTTAATCAGATTGAGGGTTGTCTAGAAAATGAGTAACGCACACTCCCAGGTGTGTCTGTGGGTACTCCCTGAGGTGATTTGACCTTGAGGCCTCAAAGTTCATCAGTGGACTAATTACAATGTCTTAATTTGATGGGGTTGGGAACTGGTGGAGCCTTAGGCAGTGGGTCACGGGACATAACCTTGGGGACTATCGCTGCTCCCTGGCCACTTCCTCTCTGGCTCCTCACCTGCTCTCGGCTTCCTAGCTGTCATGAGGTGAGCAGAAGGGCATGTGAAGGAGACTGTCTCAAGTCTCCTTCTAGCACCAGAGGGTTTCTCTGCCCTGTTGCCACCTCACCACTTAGCACAGTGCTTCTTGGATGATAATGCCCAGTAAATGTTCCTTCACATGCCCTTCTGCCAGGACAGTTCTGTCTTGCAGCCAGCTAATCACAGACTGAAATTTCTGAAACGAGCTGAAAGAAACATTTTCTCCTTTAAATTGTCTATGTCTTTTTCTTTTTTACATTCTGTATTATTTCTACCCTTATTTCTGTTTTGCTTTTTTTCTCTAAATTAAAAAAAAATTGTGTATGTCAAACACTTTGACTCAGTAATGGAAAGCTGACTAACATAGTCCCCCTCCCCTCTATCTCACCACCTCCCATTTAAATGAAATCCTGTCTTGGAAGTGTGACTTAACCTTACAGGGGACAGCCACTCCGTCAGGATGAGAGCAGCTGCATTGATCTGAGACACCACTGTCAGGTTTGGTCTTGGTCTGAATGAAGCGCTGCACAGAATGAAGCACTGCACACAATGAAGCACTGCACGCTATGTGGCCGGGAAACAGGGTCTCCTGCAGTGTGCTGTGTGCATTTATTTCCAGCCTTACGATCTTAAGTGTTTTCAGGAATCAAGTGTCTTGGGTTAGAATTTAATGTTGGGTCTTTGGAGCTTGGCCATCTGAGTTGACTCCCACCACTGCCATTTCCTCGCTGTGTGATCTTAAACAAAGGACCTCCTGCTCCTTGGTTTCCTCACCTGTAAAATAAGAATAATAAGGGTACCTTGATTGCTTTGCATACAGTACTCTTACCAGGATCGGGTGGGTAGTAGGTTCTCTATAACACAGTACCCCTTACTGTTACCACCAGCTCAGCTTGGCACATCCTTTGTGGGTCTCTGATACAACTGCCCTTAGTTCCTTTTCATAATTATTAGCAATGGTCAGTCTTCATACTGGAAGTTTTAAATGATTAGTTTTGAAATCTAAGAATTTTCTTGTTTTTTAAAAAAATGTTTTGATTAAAATAGAAGCATACAAAATTAGAGGAAATCCTATAATGTACCAATTTTCCTGTTTTATAGGTAGTCTTGTTTTGCTTCTTCCTCTCTATCCATGAGGTACCAGAACCAACTCGCACTGCCTGCCAAATGCTGGGGACTATATATTGGGGGCTTGTGCATATATTTTGTCAGCTGCACTTTCAGTGATGTGCTGTTCGGGCTTTGAAACCAGTCACAGGGGAATGTTTACACTTCGGGAATTGGCGAACATTACACATCAAGGTGCTCTCCACCTCCAACTGGGCAGCCTGGGTTAGACATCGCCGACGCACTGCTGCCCCAGCTCCCACACCCACCCCAGCAGATTAGTTTTCAGCATCATATTCCTGTAGTTCAGTGGGGGCATTTAAAAGATCAGGACTCTTCAAAAAAAAACAATACCAAGAAAACTGTATCACACAAAATAAGCTGAATCTCTCTCTCTCTCTCTCTCTCTCTCTCTCTATATATATATATATATATATATATATGTCTCAGATATCTATATATGATACTGGGGTTTCAAACCAGAGGGCTTCTACCACTGAACTACATTCCCAGCCTACCCTTTCTTTTTTTCTTTCTTTTTGAGACAGGTTCTCTGTGTGTTACCCAGGCTGGAACTTGCAATACTCCTGTCTTGGTCTCCTTAGTAGCTAGAGTTACAGATATGTACCATTAATGTTGTTCAAATTTCCTTTAAAGTTTCATAATGTTTACAATTGGTTTATTAAAATATCAGGATTCTAATAGATCTATGCCAGTGGTGGTGAGCCTGTGGCCTGCAGTGGGCACACGGAGCCCTCTCTTGGCTTGCGAACTGGGTTGCCCCAACCAGGGTCTGATAGATTATCAGCGTGCACACAACAACAAAGATCACATTAATTGTGCCAGAACATACCAGTGCAAACTTTTACCTGTCAATAAAAGCTTTCTGGATATCTAAATCTCTCTGTTTTTCTTATAAGACAAAAGATACCAGCCAGGGATTTAGCCCAGCAGTCTAAGCGCTCACTAGGCAAGTACGAGGTCGTGAGTTTGATCCCTGGTACAAAATAATAATAGTAAAAGATATTAATGTATGAGTTGTTGCTTCTAAACTAAAATTTCAGTATTCAGATTGAATTGCAACGTTGGCATTTTATGATAAATAGGTGGGTTTTGGGTTGCAGTTTTCACGCTTGGTCTCTAAAAGGTTTGCCATCACTGGTCTATAATACAGGGATTCAGACAGCAAATTCTAGGAAATGGAGCACAAACAACTCTGTTTCTTTAACAACTGAATTATAAAAGGGAAGAAACAGAGAAACAAAAGTTTGAGAGATTTGTCAAGCAGACAAGCAGGTAGGCCATCCAAGCACAGCCTCCTGTTTTTTTCTAGCTTTACTGATTTCTGCATGTTGATCTTATGAACATTCTTTGCTAAATCCTGTTTTTATAATTTTTTTCCTGTGGGAGAGTTATAATATTTGTTTAAATCATCTGCAAAAAAAGATAGCTTTACCACTTTACAATTTTCAAATGCCCATGCTTTCTTTTGTTTATTAGATTGACTTATACATCAATATAAATAATATGCATAGCATAATAACAGTACATAATAATAGAATAGCAATATGAAGCATCCTTATTCATTTTTCTTGTTCCTGATATTAGCAGAAAAGTTTTTTGAGGTTCCTTATTAATGAAACTGTTGGCTTTGGGGGGATTTCATATATTTATATACTGTACTATCAATATTCCATGTAGATGTATTATATACTATATAATACATTATTTTAGGAAAGCATTAATTATTGCATTGGATTTCTAAAATGTAAGTAGGTATTTTGACAAATATTAATGTATCTCTTAATAGCAAGCCAACTTTGAATTCCTAAAATAAGCCTTATTTGAACGTAATACATTATTTTTTGAAATGTAATATTGGGTTGTTTGCTTATATTTCAGAATATTTACATCAATATTCATTAGTAAACTTAATATGTAATTTTAATTTGGGGTGCAACATTTGGTGTGTTTTATAATTAACATTATACTTAATTCACAAAAAGGATTTTAAAGTTTTCCTTCCACTCTGCTCTGGAACAATCTAGCATTGGGCATATTTGATCTTTCAAGGTTTAGTAAAATTCTTGTGTAAAAGCATCTAGGTCTGGTGCCTGTTTTCTTCATTAAAATTTTTTTAAAAAATCTAATACACTAACACATGAATCAGAAGTGTACAGCTCAGTACATTTTCTCAAATGTAGTATATTTGTATAGTCAGCATTTAGAGCAAGAAACAGGAACTAATTTGCACCCCAGAAATCTGTGAGTTCCTCCTGGTCTTCAGCACCCTAACATCAGCCTGGAGCCTGTTTGTTGCAGAATTCTCTAACTGTCCTTTGTCATTTTCCCTGTGGTCACTGATCTGCTTAGTTTTTATGTCTCCACTGGAGTCGATTTAGGTAAACAGTATTTTTCTGGACAGTTTATTCCTTCCTGACTTGTAAGTTACTAACATAGAATTGTGAAAATTAGTTCCTTATGATTTAAAAGTTTTGTTTGTTATAATCCATAGAAATATTTTCCAAGATGTTCCATTAAGTTGTGTGCAACAAGACATTGTAAAATCCTCTATATATGTCTTTTTTGTGTGAGTGGAAAGTAGAATAGTGTTAGTGGAAAGATAACTTTTCCACTGGTGGCACACGCTTGTAATCCCAACACTCTGGGAGGCTGAGGCAGCAGGATCACAAGTTTGAGCCTTGGGAAATTTATCAATTTAACAAAACCCTGTCTCAAAAAAGGAAAAAAGAAAGCGGGGGCTGAGGCCATAACAGTGCATGGGCCCTGTGTTCAATCCCTGTTACCACTAGGAGAGGAAAGCAAAGAAGGGAAAACAATGAAAAGATAGTTCTCCATTATCTGTTCAGCTAGCTATTTAGCTATCTCAGTGTCCATGTGTGTTTCACATGGCGAAGGGTGAATCAAAGGGTATCTAGGAAACATTAGCAGAAGAGATTTATCTGGACTGTTTAATTCCTTTTCCTTCTGCCCTTGGCTGTGATGATCTTGCAACTGTAGTTGAAAAGCCAAGGGGCCTACAGAGTCCTGAGCACTACTGCTGATGAGATGCTAAAGTGGTACCAGGGGCCACTTGCCCACAGAATTCATGGTCAGTGAGATACACACTTCTGTCTGTGCCACTCTAAGCAAGCCTCCTGTTATTTGTAGATGAAGGTATTTCTAACCAGTACAGTAAATAAGATTGGCAAGGCTAGGGGTTTAGCTCAGCAGTGTAAGTGCCTGCTTGGCAAATGCGAGGCCATGAGTTTGATCCCTGGCACCAAAAAAAAAAAAAAAAAAAGATTGGCAAGCCCAGAACTCTAGTTGGTAGTACATGAATGTTTAAATGTAAGAAAATTATCCTAGACATACAAAGTTCTATTGTAAAATGGGAACTTAGCAATTCAATCAAATGTTTATTGCAATACTATTTTAGTGTTACCCCATTAAAAAGCATAATTTGCATAAATTATTCACTGTAATTCTTTTTGCATTTGAGCTAATTTGTAGAATAGGATAGGGTCTATTGTATAAGTAAGTGATGGGGAAGTCCTCATAGGGTTTTTAAAAGGTTAAATTAGATAATCCATGTATAGGGATGAGGCCTGTGCCTGGTATATCATAACCTACTTTATAAATGTTAATATATTTTAATAAAAATAATAAAGATTTTAGCTTGGATAGTTGGTTCCTTCTCATCATTTGTATTACCATTTAAAAATTTACCTCATTAGGAGGCCTTTATCTGCTATTCTAGTGCAAGTGCAAGTCTCAAATTTCTCCATTTCCCAATGAAACTCTTTCTCTTAATTACTTGTAATTCTTTTATTTGTTGTGTGATGTCTCTCCATGAGAGTGAATTCCTACTAGCTAGCATGGATTCTATGTTCTCTGGGCCTTTACTGATTGAAAAGATGACGGGAACTATCCAAGAAACCGTAATAAGAGAATGCCATTGGTGTAGGAGGGTGATGCAGAGGTGGTCATTTCTTTTGGTACAGTTTTACCCTAATTTAAATTAAAGTGGAGGATGAAAAAATTTTTGCCCAATTGTGGACACTCTGCACTCAGCGAGGAGGCCTGCTGGTTTATTATTGTTTCAGTCTCCAAAGGTCAATGAATAGTCATTTGTCCTATTTGGCTTACAACACTTAACGAAGTGAAAATTGTTACCTTTAGAAAAATACATTGGATTTATTTTTTTAATACATTGGTTTTAAATAGAGGTTTAAAATTCAGATTAAAATTTTTTTAAATAATGGCTGTTGTAATTCAAAATTTAGGCAAAATGTTTTTCCCTTCCATGAAGGTTCTAGAATTTAGATTTTGAAATAGCCTTGTAAAAATTGTTTGGTACTCTGGTCAGGAGAGGGAAAAAATATTTTTATTGGGTAGGGTGACTCCTAAAGTAGGGAAACAAGTCTAAAACACAACCGAGTGACTAGACGGGCTCTCATGAACAAAATCAACTGGTAGGGAGTTAGGTGTGTGCTCAACACTGCTCCATGAAGGAAGGTGATCCCAACTCTGCTGTCAGGGTATAGAATCCCACAGTGCCCTGCAGGGTTTCCCCTGGGGACACCAGCCCTGGATTCTTGGTACGTGGCAACAAGATGCACTACCAGAAGCATTTACTCTATGTTCCTATGTGGTCCAGGACAGCAGTGTTGGGCACTGGTCAGTGAGTGGGCTTTGGCTAAATTGAAAGTCTACATTTTTTGCATGTTAGCCATGGCACTTGGGGCCTTTCTGGAAGTTTCTCGGCCTCTGTGATTCACTGATGAGATGACAGCAACTGCTGAACCTATGTACCTGGCTGTAGGAGCTGCCTGAAGACTATGACTTTATTGCCTTTCTAGAAGATGATGTGTCTGCTTCCTTGGCCCATTAGGTAAAGATGTAGATTATCATTTTAACATGGCATAATTACCCCATGAGCAGGAAAAATTCTTTGAAGACCCATTTTTTAAATTCTATGACATGCATATATGAATCATATAGTAGAGTTTTCAGAGTTGCTGTATAGGAGGGGTATAGTCCAATCTGGGAAAAGGTGATAGGGGATATGAGAGGTGGGGAGATCAACTCTGGTTTTTGTTCAACATAGTTACCCCTACTTAAATGTGGTGCATGCAACCCAGGTTTTAATGAGTTAGTTGTATTGGGGGGAGGACTTAGGGAATTATGGGGATCAAGGAGTTGATCTGAATATATTTGCATAGGAAGGCCATATTTTCATTGAATGTGTCTTTATTAAGACCTAAGAGGGACTACTGAGGTTTACACCAAACCCTATCCCTATCCCTAACCCTAATCTTAACCCTATCCTGTGTAATCCTGGCCCTAACCTTAACCTTGTTCTATCCGTAACCCTACCCCTACCCCTACCCTAAATGGACTGCACATCCTGTAGGCTTTGGGGAGGCTTATGGACATGGAACTGTGTTCTTGTCACTACTGTGGCCCTCCTTAGGGCTCATAATCAACATGGGCTCTCCTGTGTGATGAATTTGACCAGGATTAATTTCTTTGGAGGGCACAAAGTAGATTTCAGGCCTGGCCTGTAAAATAAATGACTCATGTCCTATTTGGTCTGTTTCGAAGGGCACAGTGGTTGATGGTGCTCCATAAAAGAAGGTGATCCCAACTCTGCTATCAGGGTATAGAATTCCACAGTGCCCTACAGGATTTCCCCTGGGGACACCAGCCCCAGGGGAGGGGTTGACAAATACAGAGGACCCTAGCCATGAAAGGTGAACCTAGGGGTGAATGACTCAGGGCTGGATATGAATCCTGGGTTCAAATCCCATGCCTATTGGGCTTCATCACATCTAAGGTTCGTGAGTACTGATGACCACCCCACCTCCACTGATGACTCTGTCTGTATTTCTTTAATGAATGATATCCCACATCTTCTATTTATTAATGTATTTTTTAGTAAATTGCATATTCATTCATGACTCCCATTTTTCTGGTTTTGCTTATTCTTAAGAACTCTTTATTAATGAATCCTTTACTGCAGATTTTTGCCCAAACTCCCCCCCCACATCATATTTTCATGTTGATTTTCATTTTTGTAGTCATCTGCACCCCCTATGGCTGTTAGGTCTTAAGTCACACTTAGAACCCCTTTGGCTTCTGCAAGCCAAGATCTTAATTGTAAAGACAGCCTCTTAGAAAGCTCCTTTAAAATTTAGATGGGTTTCACAGATCCACATCTAATTTATTCTGGTGCATGGTATGAAGTAGGATTTAGCTTCAACTTTTCCCAAAATGACCAGCCTGGTGTTTAAATACCAGTTTTTTCTTAATAACTCCACTGATTGGAAATGCATTTGTAAATTTACCCACAGAATTCAATCTGTGTCTTATAACAAAAACCTAACACCTTTGTGAGGGAGACCAGATTTTAAAAAAAAGAGGGGTGCACAGCATGATGATGTTATAGTGAAAAGCTGGTGGACCACTACGGGCAGGGCAGCAGTGATGGAAACATAGCATTCTTTGTGGCAAGGATAAAGGGTAACTTTTCATGGTGTCCCAAAGATTAGGTCACCAAAAAGCACACCATGGCAGAGCTTTATGCCAGCTTATAATCATGGAGCCTGCACCTCACTGAGGGCCCCTTTGGTTCTTGCATTCTAGGTCTGTGTCAAACCCAGGACCAGTGAGAATTAGCTGGGGACCCGCAAATAACCGAGCATCACAATATTCTTTGCTCACATTTAATTTTTATTTTGATTTTTTTTAATGCTGCACAACACAATATTTATTTCATTTCATTTTATTTATTTATTTATTTATTTATTTATTTATTTATTTCTGTTTGCTGCTGTTATTTTAGTTACTGAAAGTGAGAGGAAACCTTTGTGGCCTTCTTTTCTTTAGGCCGCCTTAAGCTGTCTAAATTTGGAACATCTAAGCAAGCTGAAGGGGCAAAGGGGGTTTCGCAAAAATCACTCAGGGGAAAGGAAAGGCTGCTTTGTTAACCATGCCCTATGGTGGGTGATTAACTGCTTTTACAATTACGTTTCACTTTTCATGAATTGTGCTTAAGGCTATTGTTAAATCTGGGGTTCCCTTCTTAGAGCAGCTCGTACTGACGGAGGTGCATGCGCTGGATGATGTCGCGGCAGTCGTTGAACACACGGCGGATGTTCTCAGTGTCCACAGCGCAGGTAAAGTGAGGGTAGCAATAGTGGCGCCCATCTCCACTAGCAGTGCTGATTCTCTGTGGACAGAGATGAGAGGGCGGTTAGGGACTCTTTGCGGGACCTCTGTGGGCGCCCCACCTGTGACATGGCCACATGGAGGGGCACAGATGGCTAACATGCATGCTGGATATGGGTGACAGAACACGGAAAGACTGGATGGTTTGATCCCTGAGTTCAGAATTAAGTCAGCTGATCCTGTAACTACAAAGGGGCCCTACAGACAGCTATACTCACCAGAAACTCATCTCTAATGAAGTACTTGGCCCGGGTCACGCGTGGGTCCTCTCCAGGCTCGGGAGTAGCTACAAAAAAATGGAAACAGTGTACTAGTTAAGAAGGTGCAGACAAGAGCTGAGCCGAGGTGCTAACGTCATTGCCTTCCCTTAATCTCTCGGTTGATTTTTGATTTTTACACGTGAAAATATGTTTTTCTGCCTTCCCCTACGGATCTCCTTTATAGTCTGGGGACGTAAGGGAGGAGGGAGTGTTCTCGGAAAGCAAACACCTGAGGGAACTTCCCCTGTGATCGGAAGCCACACACACGTACCATCCTCAGGAGTAGTGTAGCGAGCAAATTCTGGAAAGTAGTCCTCAATCTTGGATTTCCCAGCAAGGACTTTCTCAGCGAGCAGGTCTTGCTTGTTGAGGAAGAGAATCACAGAGATGGTGCGCAGCCATCTAACACCGAGGGAAGCAGGTTTAGTGAGCAGAAGGAGACATCAGGCTTTCTGCAGGGGGCTGAGATGCTTGTCTAGGGACTGCTACAGGAGTCCTTTCTAGAACAGTGCAGATCAGGGCCCCTGGAGCAGTCACAAGGCTCTAGGCAAGTGGGAGAGAGGGCACAATACCCACCTGTTGTTCCAGATGCTCTTGAAGAGGTTCAGAGCCTCCTGCAGGCGGTTGGTCTGGTTGTCCTCCCGGATGACCATGTTGTAGCTGCTGCTGGCTACCACAAAAATGATGGCAGTCACATCTGAAAGGTATGAGACCAACAACAGTCAGTGCTAGAAGCAGGAAGGCTCCCTGCTGATTGCAACAGAGCAGTGAAACCCATTGCATTCATACCATTGAAGCACTGGATCCATTTGCGGCGTTCATCGCGCTGGCCGCCCACATCGAACATGCTGGTGGGGAGAATGGACATCTGGTTATTCCAAGGGGCCACCACGCTAACTACCAGAAAGCATGTCAGAAGTCACTGTCTCTGTTTTATAAAAAGAGAGCCATTCACTTACTGGAAGTTGACTTTGTCCACCTGGAACTTGGTCTCAAAGATTCCAGAGGTCAGGACGCGGCAGCGAAGCAGGTCCTATCACAAATCGCGTGTTAGTGGAACTCATTAAAACCAACCAGAATAATAACTACCCATTGGAGAGAAAGTCTTGCTTAGCTTGCAAAGAGGCCTCTAAGTCCTCTGACTGAGCTTAGCATACCTGGTCACTGGGCACGTAGTCGGCCTGCTTGATGACATCAATCTTGTCCAGAAAGCTTGAAGAAAGAGAAGACATGTGACCATGTTCTCAGAGCTTGCACCAACTTGCCCACTGTCTGCCTCCTGTCCAGGTGCTGGCTAACTGGACGGGACAGTCTCACAGGGATGGGAATGGACAGCCAGGACGGGGGCGGGGCTTTGTTCTTGCTTTCAGTTTTAAAAAGATTGGTTTTATACTTATCAACCAATAGTGCAAGGACCCTAAGCCAGGTCTACCAGATCCTCTGCCATTTGATAATGATTGGCAAAAATATATTAATTTTCAAATTGTCTGGCTTTGACTAAATAGACAATAGTTTGAAAACTGTGTGTCTCCAAGTCACTTAGCTTTTAAAAAATATATGGAATGGCATGCTTAAAAGCAGCAAGGACTTTTCTCTCAAGGGCAAAGGAGATTGTTTTAGTTACTCATAATATGTCCTTCCTTTTTACTTTTTAAGAATCTCATTGATTAGTGAGAACAAAAGGGCAGGCACAAAGGGGCCCTTCTTGGCCTCGCTACACTGAACAGGAAACACACACAAAGTTCCCTTCCGATTTATCAGGTCCGTGAAGTAGGACACTTCAGATATTAAAAACTTTTAGTTTAAAATGGTATCTTGCCTTTCCTAGATATATACAATTAAGGAAAGTCAACATTGTGAAATTAGGTAAATTTAATTAATATGAAATATTAATGTGGAAACCAGTTTGGTCTTTTTTTGTGGGGGGTGGAATTGGTTTAATGTGGGCTAATCAGAAAAAAAAAAAATCACAAAAGGAAAAAAAATCTATGTAAAGAAATCTCTTAAGTTTTCTTTCTTTTTTTTTTCTTTTTCCTTTTCCCCTTCCTTTTCACCAGTTCGGTCTGGTCTGGCTTAAGGGATACACTAACTTGCCCAATCAATCTTACATTACAGCACGGGTCCAGAAATAGCTCCCCAGCCACCCTGGCCTCCAGCATGTTGCCATGGCAACAGAACCACAGTTCTATAAATAGGTCCTCAGCACCAAATCTTGTGAGAAGACATCTGGAGTGGGGCCAGCCAAACTCCAGCTCAACAAATAAAAATAGGCAGCTTAAGAAATGGGCACCAGACCATTACCTCCACTCCAACATAAAAAAAGCAGTCAGAACTAGAAACCTACTGGTCACTGCAGATGTAGGGTTTTTTAACCATCTGATTAGGGAAGACATTTTAAAAGTTTTAAATTATGTTCTCTTTTTTGGAGTTTCCTAAAAACTTCAAAAGCTGTGCCAATGGTGCCATTTTCAAATAAAGTTTCAGGAGTATTGCTGTATTGCTTTTTTTTAAAAAAAATGAAACTTTTAAATGATATAACTAAAAACAACCTGCCTAGATTGTTAATTAAATTGTTCCATCCCCCCTGCCCTCAGCATTCACAACTGGGATGATTAAACCCTCCTAATCTCCTACCTGTACTTAACTCCTGACTTGGATCCAAAATACAAATCCCAAACAATTCCAGGATTTCCATTTGTTTTGCGTTACTATAATTAGTGCTTCCAGCTTTCAGTTCAAACTTTGGAGAAAATCAGGGACTTTGTTGAAGGAGTGGGGGCTGGGGCCACGATGGACTGTTTTTCTGTTCCTTGAAAGAATATGCAACTTTGCTTGAGTATTATACCATGATATACCTATTTACGTGACAATTAAAAATAATCAGATCTAACTTCCTATGAGAAAGCAGGGCTGGGGAAAGACAGAGTGACTGACTCCACAGACCCTGACATCAGCTCACATGAAAATGGAGATACCCTCTACTGTCTGGCCCCACCTAGTACAAAAGAATCTCCTCTCTAGAGTACACTGGGTTGCTGTGTGCATCAACAGCAAATAAAACGTATCTCTTACATTTCTTTATGATACAGACCACCATATGCTTGCTATGTTGTGTGCAGGATGAGGGAGGTCATAAAGTATTTAAAAGGCAACTTTCCAGATGTGTGGTCTTAGGCCCTGTGGCAGAAAGACCTGGCAGGGTGCTGGAACCCCCCGGGGGGAAGACCCTGTTTTAGGCCACAGGTGGAATCTTTGGGTATCAGGCAGAGGTGTGTGCTAAAATCTGTCCTTTAAATAATTTTCTCTGTCTTCATTTACCAACATCCTTATTGGGTGAACCTGTCCCCTTTTAGGGTTTAATTTGGAAAGGTGTCTCTCACTGTGTAATTGCTAGGCTTACCTGTCCTCCCATTTTTATTTGTAAATACTGTGCTGTGTTGCTTAGGTATGTAGCCTAAGATGTAAAATGCAGTGACTACTTACCATCTTTGGTGTCAAGGAATAAATAAATATGACACAACTCTAAAGTCAAGGAAACAACCTCCACCTAGACTGACATCATCTAGTAATAATGTACTGTGGCAGCTTCTAAGCTTACCTGCCTTACAGTGGAAACCAGCAAAGCAATGAACAACCAGGGAGTGGGGAAGTGTGCTTTGTGTTCTTCTGTTCTTGTTACATTTTTAAATTATAGGAATCAAATATAACATTTTTACATTATCCAAAGTGTGAGAACTACCCAATTTCCCTAAATTCTTATAGGTCATTTCAACTAATTACTTCAGACTAATTAATTATGAATGTTACTGTATTGCAAGTAATTATTTTCCTCTAACAGGTATAAAATAAAATAGTAATATAACAGGTTTATATAAAATAGAGTTACTGTACTAAAAAGTGCAATTAAATGCTTTTTATGACAAATGAATCAGACTAGAACTTTGTGACTGCTGGTAGGGTCACTGGCCAGGCTCTATGAAAAGAAACAGTGGAACTCCAGGTATTCAAGTTTCCTCCATTTTTGGTTGTTTTATGTGCAGACTCTGAAGGGGAAAGGAGGCCATTACTCACTACTGGGCACAGTCAATCAGCTGGTACTCGTTGGAGCGCTCATAGCAGGCACGCACGCCTTCATCCTCCCATAGAGCCTTGGCGTGCTCGTAGAATTCCTGGAAGGGAAGCCAAGAGAGAACGTTCAGGAAAGACGTTCAGGAAGCGTGCACCAAACCAAGAGTGCCTTCACTTACACCGAGGTCGTGGCTCACTGTGACCAGCACTTTAGTGCTTGTGCAGAACTTTAATTCAACGTGGTAAACATAGCCAAAAGTTGCCGTCATGCATTCCTTTTTTCTCCTATGGTGAATTACTGGTTTAGGATAGTTTCCCATATCTTGGGGGCAAGAGGAAATAAACTACTGGATAGTTTTCTTTGTAAATTCTTTTATATAGAAAGAATACGCACTAATTTGTATTAGAATATACCAGGGAGCGATTGGTCTTGTGGAAATAAGAAACTTCACTGGTAAGAGGTTCTAGGCTAATTTTTCTTTCCAGGAAAATGGGAGTTTTACCAAAAATTATGATGGGGAGCCATAGGTAGGAACACAAAATTCAGGTGTTAGTGAGACTGACTGAACATTACTGTCTGGATGTGTACTGAATAGTTGCCATTTTGTCTTCTAATAAAAATACAGAATCATAGAAAGGGTTGCTACTCATATTTATGTTTACTGTGTGAATTTTTAAAATTCCTATTTTTAAAAACATACCTATAGTAATTAATACTACTTCTGCACTAATTACTTTTGCAACCAAACCCATTTAAAATACAAAAACCCAAATTCCCATTGAAAGCCATTATAAAGGCAACAGTAACTCAATGTTTTAGGTGTAGACAAGTCTCTTCCTTCTGCACCGAATAAATTTGTGTGTCTATCCATCTTGAATTCTATACCCCTCATAAACAATTCTCCCCCTCCCAGTGGCCACGATGTATATGCTCAGGCTCGGGCAATTCGGTGTTACCTAAAAAGAGCTGCTTAGGAAGCTGACAGACCTTTCTCAATGTGTTATGCACTTAGTGCATGGAAGAAAAATGTCATTTTGATATTCTTTTTGTAATTTATGCTAAGTATAATGTAATTTCTAAAAAAAATTTTAACAATGAGAAAAGGTGTCTTCATTTGCCCCATGTAAGGACTGATTTTAGAAAATCCTTAATGTTAAAAGGTAATTGGTTTAAAAATGCAAACATCTTCCTTGATGTTTTGTTCATATATCTTTGTATACCATATTTCACATAGTTTTGTTTGTCCTAACATGTAAATGAGGGAATAATTAAGCCTGTCATAACTCAGGACTTTTCCCCTCATAAACATTTACAATCTAATAAAGTGAAGATACTGTTATTAAGGTGTAGTGTTTATTTGTGGGGCAGGTGAGACACAGTGTATAAGGGGTGATAGAATTTTGCTGGTCCACCTTGAGCAATGCCCTAATAGTATATTAGTTTTTATTTTCTCTCTTTTCCTTTTGTGAATCTTCAGGGTATGTGTAGCATCAGCACCACCCTAAGCTGCCACTTCATGGCTGTTTGGGGTGTCCTGAGGGTCCCACGGGCTCACATTATACTGAGGGGACGGGTTGTAGCTATGCAGGGCCAATGTGGGGCTTACAGGTGGGAAGTCAAAGTCAGGCACGTTCATCACGCTCAGAATGTAGTCCACTCTGAACTGGTTCTCGGGGTTGGCCAGCTCCACAGGGGGCACCAGGTTGCTCATGGCGGCCACGATGGTCTGAAAACAATTTAGTAAAGCAGTCAGGGGAGCAGCACTGCGGGAGGGGGTGCTAAAAGTCAGAGAGCAAGGAGCCAGGCACGTACTTCAATAGCCTCCTTCAGGTTGTTTTTGATGTCCTGTACTTTGGTGGCCTTCTCACTACAGTGGGATTGAAAAGAAAAAGAAAATCATATTGCATCCTGCCCACCAGGAGTATCCCTTTCATCAAGACTCTTCAACTAAAAAGCATAGTATTCTGTTCTTGAAGGAGTTGTGGGTTCAGATCTATGTGGAGATTAGAGGCACTTGAATAAACTATAGCTTCCCAAATGCATCCTGAGGTCATGCCCAATGGGGGCAGATTAGCAAATTGGCATTGAGGATCATGATCAACTGTACCAGAAATGACACCTGCTGCCTCTGCTATTCCAGATGCGGCTCCGGGTTTGAAGCCTTCATGCTGCACACTAACACATCCTCAAGGCTTCTGCTTGGCCCTTATCATTATCCCTACTGGGGTGGGGTCAATAGGTCATCATAGGAGGGGATTAGAAATTGGCTCCATTGCTAGATTAGCGTACTGGGAACCACTGAATGCCGGTGGTGTTGGTGGTGGTGGTAAAATCATTAATTATGGATTCCAGGGCTTTGCAGTCCTATTTGCAGCCCTGTTGTTTATTTAAACGGTTGTGCATCTGGGAGATGCTATTTTGGGTATTGCACTAGCAGTGTTTTCTGGTCTAGAACACACATTGGTCCCTTGGTGTGACTAGGAATCAAATAAGACCCACCCCAGAAGTTCTAATGATGCGGGGAGGGGGGGAGGTGGGGTTTGGTTCCTTTTAACTAGGCTAAGGTTTTGCTGCTTCTTTAATTTTGATACTAATGCAGCACCCAGGAGAGCTTGTGTGGAATCTGTGGAATGATTCATATTCGGGATCACTGGTCCCACTGATAAAGGCCCAACCTTTGGCTGCTAGGGTCTAATTTTTGCAGTAGGCCACACTGATCTAAATGCTTTGTGTTATAGAAAACGGCCTTCATTAGAGGCACAGCTCTGGGAGACCCTGAAGCTTGTTTTTAGGGGACAACAGAGCACCTCTTCCTTGGGGTATAGATCTTGTGTCTACCCCCAAACCTTGCCTTCTTCATTGTGAATTGAGAACGCGTGCATTACCTGCTGGTTGTCTGGCGCGACCCTTACGTCCCTCATCCTGCGGAAGGTGCCACACCCCCCACGGGGAAATGAACTGACAGGGAAAGTCCTAGTCTGAGGCAGAAGGGACGGGGGCAATGGACAGAGCGACTTTTTGTAATTTAAAAAAATTTGACATCCCCATGTGGCTGCTTTACCAAGAGTCAGGATGAAGGGAGAAATTAAACAGCCCCTCCTTGGTAGAACAGGCTAGAAGATCAAGGCAGAGGAAATGCAGAGGGGGATCGATAGTTACTGCAGCCAGGCCAGGCAGTTAGTGGTGCAGGTGCCAGGGAGGGAGGGGCGTGCGGGGGGGCGCGGTGAGTTCTTGCGCATGCTGCCACCGGTCCTCTGCAAACCACCTGTCCTTTCCTTCTGCAAAGCATTGTAAGAGTTCCCGGCCCTACCACCATTTCCCAGTGTGGTGTGGTGTGGTGTGTGTGTGGGTGGGTGGGTGGGTGGGTGGGTGTGTGTGTGTGTGTGTGTGTGTGTGTGTGTCTGTCTGTCTGTCTGTCTGTCTGTCTGTCTGGAGAGCAGCCCTCGTCTTCTGAACGCTCACTTTCCCCACAGGGTGGAGCCTGGCTCTCGGCGCATATCAGGGCAAGGACCGGCCAGGTCTGAGGGCTCTGCTGTCGCCTAGGAGATTGGCGGGGGGAGGGGGCACAGCAGAGGCAGGTGCTACCAGTTCTCAGGGACTGAAGTGAAAGCACCGCGTGGGATCGGAACCTCGGGATGAGACGCTAAGAGGCGTGCCCAGACCCAGTGTGGGACCTGCCAAACCCCAAAGCCGCCTTGGGCCCCGGCAGCTCAGGCTCCGCCCCCTCTAGAGAAGGGCACTGCACCCCCGACCCTCGGCAGGTCTGTCCGGCTCTGAGTGCGGGGAACTGAAGCTCATTTCTGGAATTAAAACTTTCCAGCCTCGTATAAAATTATTTCCATGTTAGAGATTAAAAGGACATGCGTTTGTTGTCCCTCAGGTTCATTTTTTGGTTCAGAATTTTCCTCAAATCCCCTAGGCCAAATTTATTCCCCCTCATTAAAAACAGCTCCTCCACATTGGTACTCGAAACCCTGAAGCTCTGATTTTAAGTTCCTACAACAGAAAAATGAGGTGTACTTAGGTATTAAATACCCAAATCTACATTCAGCAAGAGAAAATTATTTCCAGAAATGAGGTTCTTTCGTTCAGTTTGATATTTTGGTCTAAGTAGTAGTATAATTGGAAAACTTCCAGTCTTAAAATATGGATATTTTGAGAACGTGTTCAGTATTCATCTACGTATGTGAATAGGTGTGGGAGTATATCAAGTATAAAACAGCTAAAATAGAAATCTAAAATCTAATTCGGGCGTGTAATACTAAAACATAAAATTCTTCCATTGAAGCAATTACTATGTAGATGGAGATATTACACTGGGGGTTGGCAGGTTTATCATCATTTGTACTACTGCTTAACGAAGGTTGATCGTAAAATTTGGAGAATATTCCTCAGATGTCTCTAAGCCACTAGGCAAAGGCAAAATACATGCCACTTGACCAAACAGTTGAGGTGGGTGTAAGTACCTTTAGGGTAGCGCTGTGCCCTCCCCCATAGGGATTAGTAGGGTTAGGGTTTTTCAAAGGCCCTGCCCCTTTTCAACTAGGTGATGGGGGAGACTGTGTACTACGTTTCATTCGGGTCTAACCCTTATCTTTGTGCTTTTGCGGGGACAGACAAAAAGAAGAAAGACAGCAGACAGACGCAAGATACAGGGATTGCTGAAACATGCAGAGAACTTTTATTTATCAGGAATGTTAATACTTATATTTACTTGTAGAACAGAATCACAGAGACGTGCAAGCAAGGTATTAGTACGGCTCAGGGGTTTAGCACATCTAGTACACAGTAGGGTGCTCAATAGGATGTCTTAGTTCTCAGGTGCCAACTTCTGGTACAGATGATTAGTCACTTTTATATGGATGCCTTTTGACTATTGTTCTACCACACTTTTGCCAATTAAGGATATTATAATTTTTTGTTTTTTTAACTTATCTCTAAAGGTGAGGTGATAGGTAGGGGCCCAATCCCCCCTCCCCCCAAACAACAGAATAGTATTCTTATTAGAAGATCCTAAGACAGAGCAATTCCAGCATGCAAATTGTGATAGGACATAGCCGGGAAGATGAGAAACTGTAGCCATCATCTAGGGATAATATATTCTAAAAGAAACAGATGAACAAACATGTGTCAGTTACTTGGTTCCCTACGCCAGGATCCTTTGCCCCCGCCTCTCCCCAGCCACAGAAGCCATTCTTTTGAAATGCCCTAGGCTAAGTCAATGGCCCTGTGTGTTCTCATGAGAAGCTGCTGCTCCATCCCTGCATGCTCAGTATGCAAGTGGAGCTGGAGTGGATCACCTGGCATGCATGTGCATGTGTGTATGTGTGTGCACACAGGAGACAGATGCGGCAATGAAGGAGACAAAAGAAAAAAGTGACAATGAATGGGGAAAAAAAAGATGCCATCATGAATGTCCTTATCCACTAGGTGATGTAAAGTGCTTTGGATTAGAATAAATTTGATCATTTTTAAAAGGCCAGAGGCTTCGAGATGATTAATAATGACCTGCCACAAAGTACCAAGGCATTTTTCAAAATTAAGAATTGTGAGGCACTGAATATATTAATAGAGGAAAAAAATTTTTTCAAAGAGGTCTGAAATTGTAAAATCAGACCAACACTTGGCAGATAGAATTCAGTATAGTTTTAGAAACCAGTAGTTGATTCAAATGGAGAACTGGGGGAAAATAGAAACCATATGGAAAAACATTCTCAAAATTCTAAATTATCAT
Source organism: Hydrochoerus hydrochaeris (assembly GCA_004027455.1). Taxonomy (NCBI): domain Eukaryota; kingdom Metazoa; phylum Chordata; class Mammalia; order Rodentia; family Hydrochaeridae; genus Hydrochoerus; species Hydrochoerus hydrochaeris. The sequence continues at coordinate 48,890 of PVLA01001851.1, forward strand.
CTAAAGTTGAAATTTATAGCTTTCCCCCAGCTGGATCTAATTATACTTTATGTATGGCCAACATGATTGTTGTGCACTTTACTTAAGAAACTGTTTACACATCATTTGCAAACGTATACCAAGATGGCTGATGGCCCTTATATGATTTTTATTTTCTTCCCAAGTCTGTGTCCTCAGTTTCCCAGCATGATCTTCATGTTTGTTTTGTTTGTTAAAAATTTTTTCTGTTTTGAATGTGCCTACCCATCGCTGTTGCTCCTTGCAGCCTGCGGGTCCTCTTCGCCGCCCCTTGTAAAGAGAGATTGAAAGCTCACCTAATCTGCAAGGCACCGCAATTTCACACACACCCCACACAGCCAGCCTCTCCACATCCCTAAACAATCAGCCAAGAGCAAACGTAACAATTCGCGCGCCATCCTCCCATCAGATCTTAGGTTGCCTTTCTGGCTAACTCAGATGTCTATGGAGACTGTTATCGGGCCATAGGGGGAAGAACTCCACACCTTTGCTGCAGTATTAACAAGGCCCTCTGGAGACTCTGATCGGATACAGGAGGGACAGATGATTATTTTCATGTGCTTTCACTAAATGTACATGCATCAGGGACCTAAGACAGTGATGTATTGCACAATTCTTTTGAGAATAAGGCAGCGCAGAAGGCTCCTTCTAATTGTCCCAGGTCACAATCTTCCAAATGTTCTGAGCATGCAAAGGCACCGACCAGAGACTTGTGCCTATGATTTCCTGGTGCAAAAATGACCTCTCTTCCTGCAGTGGGGGAAACTATCTATCCAATGTTTATAAACTGTCATCCGTTACAACTGTCTGGACAACAAAGCAGCAGAATAAGTAAATCAAAAAACAATTAAAAACCAAACCTGATCTTCATAAATTGTTAGGCATTGCTCCTTGAGGGATGGAAGGAGAGCTAAGCCCTCTATGTGGTTTTATAATTAACTTAGCTTAACCAATGTTAATGATGACTTTTTTCTGGCATTAAAAGTAAGACAGAGTTAGCGTTGAATTAGAAAAACCCGTATTCGACGTCTCTATTTCTGAAGGTCACATTAATACGATGTTAGTTTGAAAAACGTAATTGGCATGGCAGCCTGTGGACCGTTAAGGCAAATTTCATAGCTCAGCCTAGAACACAGTGCAGGATGGCGGGGCAGAAAAGATGAGGGGAAGCGAAGTCCTGCACCAGGCAGACCACCCTTTCGGGACAGAGGTCACACTTTACCAGGGAATCATGAAACCAGCGTTTATAGCAATACCACAGCGAGGAGAAAGGAGAGGGGAGGCTTAGCTGGACTAGGTAAAAATAAGGTACTAACCCCCCATTAACAGCCCCCCTGCATGACACTTTTGAAGGCTAAATTTAACATTCTCTGAGATCCACAAAGGAGGCAAACTGGGAATGTCACTTCCTTTTTTTTGAAAAGAAAACAGAAAAGAGAAGTTCTGGTTTAGAAGCCTTGTCTGCATTAGGCTGGCTCCCTTATGGAGGTGAACCCTTTCAGCAAAAATTTTACAACTTTAGGGCAACCTGTCAAGCAATAAAACTTCAAATGAATTATTTCAAGGATGATTTCTCTTCCATCTGACTCAAGCTAAGGTAAACAGTGATTGCTGCATCTTTTTAAAATGTTAGCTATGTCCAGCTTTAATCAAAATATTTATCTAGAGGGTGCATGGTCAAATTATTTTTGCTTAGTCTCATGAAGAAGCACTCCCTGCAAGTTACTGGGCAGGGGGATTAATGCAAGATTTTTAAAGTTACAGGTGAATGGCTAGAAGCCTACTTCAGGAATTAAGAATTTCAAAAGTGGTTTGTGACAAGCGAAGGTGACGCACTTCATAGCATCTAGGTGTATGATGACAACTCATTGAATCATTAATAAAATCGGCAAATAAGCCCGTCTGTGCTTGGTGCATACTAACTAATCTTTCTGAATTCAGGGTTAAAATAGAAAAAGCACTCTAAAGCTAAATGACCATTTACACAGATGATGTCATCTTTTTCTAACCTATTATCTGAGCTAACAAATTCTAGAATTTTCAGTAAAGAACCAGTTTTAGTAGTCTCACAGGTAATAAAGTTCATCTCTCACTCCTTAACTCATGAGAGGTGGGAGGGAGATGCATAATACAATTAAATACATAATGGAATTAAATGATGAATAAGTGAATACAGGGGGAAAACTTTCGATTGAATCCAGGTTTAAGAAGGGAATTGGCTTACTAACCAGACAGTTACTGCAGACTAAGTAGCACCTTCAGGTGTTTGTACTCCAGTGAGATCAAAAACCGAGTGGTAAATTAGCTTTTTCTGTTTTACATATTTCCTTACAGGACAATAAAGGATGGGGCCTGTCTGGGGGTCAGAGGGTAAAAAAGTAAATTAATTTCCTGATTTACTGAATATTCCTTTGGCTGCTTCACATTCTTCATAGCGTGCAGAACCCCATACTAATCTCATCTCTCTCAGATATGTTCTTTCTCTCTCTTTATTCTCACTGCGGTACTGCCATACTGTCTTATACCACAAGGCCTGGAAGGACATTTCAAAGGCAAAATGCCCCTTGCACCAGGAGGAAATATCTAATTCCCATCCTTTTTTATTATTTTAATGCTTCCCTTTCATTTCTGTAGACAGGAGTATTGATTTTGTAATACCTTTAAATTATTATTTGCCCATCATGTTCATTTGAAAGGGGGCAAAAAACCCCGCAAAATTGTCAACAAAGGCTGTCACATCCAACTTCGTGTAAGGATATTATTGAAACAATATTTCCCTAAGAGTTTAAAACATCCTGCGCAGGTCAGCACTGGCCAGGCAAGGGTGGTCAAGGCCGTGCCAGCCCTGCTGGGGACACTGCCGCAGAGTGCGAGGCTGCCCAAGGGACAGCCAAGCGCTGTCAACTGTACGGCAGCCAGAGCGCCGCTTTCCGGGGTGGGGCGGTTTCACAGGGACACAGAGGCTCTATTTTATTTATTGCACAAAGGTTAATGGTGAAGGGGGCAGCCCCAAAGAGCCTGACCAAAAGTTTCTAATATATAAATTAGGGGGAAAAAAGTGAAAATTACCTGCCCAGCCCTAAAACCTACCTACACTTCCTAAAGGTTAGTATGAATTTGTCACTCTTAACGCCTGGACACAGATTTGACACTTACTCTCCATTAAACCCATTAACATGCAGGATCCTCATTTGCTTCACAATGGTGCTTTTACCAGATTCTCCAGCACCTAGAAAACGAAAGTAAGTCTCAGGTTAAGAAGGAGGCATCTCACACTTTGGGCAGGGAGAGAACTTGTTTGTTTTTTTGTTTTGTTTTGAAGGCAGCAACACACAACAACAAACACAACAGACTTGAAATTTTCCTTGACATTTCGACGCAAAGAGAATTAAAAATCCAACTCAGTGTCTATCCTGCAGTATTTCACCAGAATAACAAACCAGAATTAAAGGTTTTGCTGTTTGCAGTTTTTTTTTTTTTAAATATTTCCTTTTGGTTGTTTTAAAATTTGTGGGTGCTCGAGGTAAGGGGCAAAGAGAATGATGCAATTTTGTCATTTTGAAGGGGGGGGAGAAAACTGAAGTTAAAACTGTGACACTAAAGACTTCAAAGTGACAATTCACTAGTAAAAGGACATGTGAATGTAAATAACCACATAATTCATTGTTTGTCAGATATTTCATGGTTAAACTACCCAGGATTTGCAAACAATGCCCAAATACTGCAGCCTCTTCCATATCACGTACTGATGCAGCACCCCCCCCCAATATTTGCACACTGCAGCAACCTTCCTGCAGGTTTCCCACCCCTTGGGCTACTTCAAAATCTACCCCCAAAACCACAATATTACATTTTAACTACTTATTCACCTTCCTTTCTCCTGCAAACTGTGTCTTTCTAAAGATAAATTCTCTCTGGATACAACAGTGTTGCAGAAGAAAATGGAAAACCATCAATTATCTGTCACATTCTCCAAACACCTACTTTAATATCAAATAGAGCACCTGAGACCATATTAACACTAGGTAACCTGCAACATTTATAAAGAGTAATAATGAAAGGACAAGACTTAATCAAGAGAAATAATATTCCTGGAAACCACTGAATTTCAAAGGTTCTCAGTCCTTCTCAACTGGAAGAGTAGTTGGAAGGGCCTCGTGCATCCATTTTAAATCACTTTGCATTTGTTTAAAAAAAAATGCATAGAAAAAAACATTACCATGAAGCCAGAGGGAGGATTGCTTTTCTTTCCTTTTTTTTTGCTAAATGCATTCTTCAACAGATCATCCCTATGTGAACTGTTTTCTTTGCCCTCCTCCCACACAAATCTGGTTTTTTACCCATTTTTCTTTTTACTTTTAATTGCAATTTTTTGTTTTAATGTCCAGATAGCAATCCTCCTTCTTTTGCTTCTTCAGAAGGATGTAATCAATATCTGTAAAAAGTTAAAATTAGTTTCCACAAAAACATTGATTTCAAAGCAAACACCATAAATTTCATAATTTAAAATATAAAAGGCAATACCTTAGTATCTCTTAAGATTCCATAATAACAACACATATTAATCAGGATTTCCAATATTTTAATCTCAGAACTTTAAGAAGTGCAATATCTGCCTTTTACTGGCACAAACACATCTGTGCCTCAGTTTCCACATTTGTGAATTTAGAGAAATGGGCTCTTTTTTCTGTGCTGTGATTCACTTAATTTTCACACCATTAAATTAAGATGGAGTAAAAAGAGGATTTGGGGCATTATATTTCCTCTTTTGGGGGGCATTATTTGGTCAGTGTCACCATTTTAAAATGTAAAATGTTGTCACTGATAGCCTTTGGTACAGAAATCTGTAGCCCTACCAATAAATCCTAACAAAAAATGCATTCCTACAGCCTAGGACCCCTCAAAAGATAAGCCCACAGCAAAGTCGGGTGTGTGCAGATAACAGTCTCAAATTAAGTGGAGACTTGGTGATCACTACATAAAAGGTGTTATAAATTTAAGTGCTATTAGCATCACACTTGACTTACTTTTGAGACAGCAAGATATTCCAGACTTTTCCAGGTTATACTTTGAAATCAAATCATGTGCACATTAATATTCAAATAGCATAATTCACCTTTAGAAGTTTTAGACAGGACCTCTGCATATATACCATTTAATTACTGAAACTGCAAATGCATAAATACCAAAGAGATTTATTTTCACTTAATAATTTTCTGCTCTTATTAATCTGGACTGAGGAGAACAAAGATGTGATCTATCCAAAAAAGAGCAAGCCAAACACCACCGCGAGAAAAACCAGTCTTTTGCATTTTATTCTTGATAATCAAGCTGTTTGGTTGAAATGTGACCATGGACTAGGCCTGAACCTAGCACATTCAAATTACTCTGATAGCCAATTTAGCAAGGAAATAGAAAACTTCCATTCTAATTAATGCTGGTGTAATTCATCAGTTCAACAATTTTTTAAATGATTGCTTTTTGTTTTCCCAAAGTTGCACCTTAAAGAAAGAAAAAGCAAAGGCCATCTCTCCAGGGTTAAGCCCCCCACCCGTTTGGCCAAAGAGGAAAAACCACAATCAAAAAAAGAGAAGAAAAACCAAAACAACCAAATGTCACTTGACAAAGTAATTAATGTCTTTCCGTCTCCCCCTGGGAAGTCTTCCCTTCAGAGCGCTGTCCCCCCTCCCACCTTGAAAAGGACAAATTTTTTTTTAAAACGCCATTTCCAGACCAAGAAGCCATTTCCAGACAAATGTCATTTTCCAGTTTTATCTGATTTGTTAATTTTTTTTTCACAAAGCACTCACAATGTGGCTAACAAGAAAATGTGTGTGTGTGTGTGTGTGTGTGTCTGTGTGTTTAATGGTTTATTGCACGGGTGTGGGGGGCGCTGCTAGGGTGGGTGTGGGGGGCAGCTGGTACAATTAATTCTCTTCTCCGCTTTACAAAAAGCCCGAGTCTGGAAGGGGAAAAAAAGGTCATACTGTAAAATGACGTGTCATTTGGCTTCCCTGGGCACTCTCCACTCGGCGTGTGCGCGCGCGCGTGTGTGTGTCTCATTTTATTTGATTGTCCTTCTCTTCCTTCCACGGCCAGCCGGCCCGGGGACACGGTAGCTCCCCTGCCCGAATCGCACCGAGTCGCGCCCAGCGCGGCGCTCGCGCCTCCCCGCCCCCCTCGGCGCCACGACTCGCGCGCCCCTCCCCCACTGCACCACCTTTACCGCTCGGGGCTCCCGAGGGGCTGATGTCACCCGCCCCCCCACCCGCGGCCACTTCCCTCCCCGCCGGCGAGGCCCCTCGGCGCCGTGGCGCCCCCCAGCGTCGCCCCCACGATGCTCGCCCCTCACGCCCTCTCCCAACAAATCACACTCCCCACGGAGGCGGGTCCCCCGCCCTCGGCCCGCCACCCCATTTCCTGTCCCCGAAACCCTCTTTTTGTCGCAGTCTCCCGAGCCCCGTGGGTCTCCCCTCCCCCTCCCACACGCGCCCCAGCCCCTGGCGTCGTGTAGGCCTCGCGGGGAGACACGGGGGCGCGCGGGAAGGCGCGAGGGGGCCTGTGGCCCGAGGGCCGGGGAGAGGGACCCGCGCCCGCGCCGCCGAGGCCAGCGCCCCGTTTGGAGCCCCCTCCCCGCCGAATCCGCGCCCGGGGTCCCCCTTCCGGCCTCGCACCCCCACGGAGCGAGCCTGCGGGTGGGCGAAGGGCCCGGGAGCGCGCGCCCGGGACAGGGGGCGGGCTCAGCGCGCGCGGCCTGCGGGGCGCCCCTCGGGGCCCCGGGCCGGGCCAGGGCCGGCGCCCCCCGCCCCGCCCTTACCCAGCAGCAGCAGGCGGTGCGTGGCCCGGTAGACCTGCTTGTCCTTCTGCAGCTGCTTCTCGATCTTTTTGTTGGCCTCGCGCTGCGCCTTTTCCTCGTTGCGCTGGTCCTCGGTCTTGCTGTTTCCCAGGCAGCCCATGGCGGCGGCGGGGCGCGGCCGGGCTGCGCGGCGGGGCCGGGCGCGGGCGGGCGGGCGGGCGGGCGGCCTCGCGAGGGCCGGGGCAGCGCCGGGCGGGCCGGGCGGGCGGGCGGGCGGGCGAGGAGCGCGCGGGGCGGACTGCGGGGCGCGGGCCGCGGGGCGCGCGGAGGAAGGGTGGCGTCGGGCGGGCGGGCCGGGGGGCGCGTGCAGCTCCCCGCCCCTCGAGCCGAGGCCGAGGGACCGAAGGGCGCCGCCGGGCCGAGGCAGACGCGAGCAGGAGCTGCGGGAGCTGCTGCCGCCGCTGCCGCCGCCGCCGCTCTTATTGCCTCGGCCCGGGGCCCGCCGCCCCGAACCAAAAGCGCCGCGGCGGGCGGGGGGAGGCGGGGGGAGGCGGAGGCGACGGCGGCGAGGGGGGTGGAAGGAGGAGGAGGAGGAGGAGGAGGGCTGAGGAGCGGCGGCGGCCGCGGCGGCGAGGAGGGCGGGAGCCGGCGGAGGGAGGCGGTGCCCCGGGGCCCGGGAAGTGGGGTCCCTCCGCCCGCGCCCTGCCCGGGCCGGGACGGGCCACGGAGCCGCCCCCCTACCCCCCTGCCGCGGGGCCCGGGCGGGCCGGGCCGAGGGGGGAGAGGGGGCGTCTCCGCGCCAGTGACGACCCCTCGCACGACGCCGACGCTCCTCCCCCCCGGGCCGCGCGGGCCTGCGGCCCCCGAGGCTGCCGCTCCCCCCGCTGCCGCGGGCGCCGCCGAGGGCCCAGGGTGGGCGGAAGGGGAGGGAGCGGGAGCCCGGACTTAGGAAAATTTCGAAAAGAGAGAGCGACAGAGAGAGCCAGCGAGCAGGGAGTGTGGAAAAAAGCGAGGCGAGCACGAAGCAAAGAACACGGCAACCGAAAAGGCAAATGTGTCCACACACACACACACAAACACGAATAAAAGTCCACACTACATAGCGATGGTGGCGAGGGGTGGCGTGGCGTGGCGTGGCGTGGCGTGGGGGTCAGCGGCTAAATGAGCCGCTCCTCGCGCGCGCGGCGCCGGCCGCCATGGCCAGAGCCGAAGGCACCGCTGGCCCCAGAGCGCGCGCGGCCCCTGCGCCTGGCGCGGCCGCCCAGGTAGGAGAAGAAGGCACAGCCCAGGAACACTCGGAAGCAGCAGGTCGCCCCGAACACGAAGCCGCAGCCGCGGCCCTGCTCCGTGCGCTTCTGCAGCAGGAAGTTGAGCACCCACGAGGGGCTGCGCACCGAGAAGACGAGGAAGACCACGAGGGGCAGGTGGGCGCTGAGCGCGCCAGCCTTGGCCGGCCCGGGCCGCCACACGACGCCCCCCACGCGGGGCGCCGCGTAGTAGGCGTCGTCCTCGTCGCCCGAGTCTGTGTCCCACTCGGCCCAGGCCCTACTCGTGCCCCCGGCGGCGGCGGCGGTGGCCCCCTCGGCGCCCCCGGCGGCGCCCTCCTCGGCGCCCTCGTCTTCGCCTGCGGCGGTGCCGGCGGCCTCGGGGCCGAGCGCCTCCGCCTGGGCTTCTGGTACCTTCATCTTCTTCTTCAGCATCTTCTCCAACTTCTTCATCTCCTTCTCCCTCTTCTTCTCCTCCTTTCGCCTCTGCTCCAGCAGTTTCTTCTCGAGCTTCTTGCGTTCTTTGTCGGTCAGCAACTTTTCGGGAGGCGTCTCCCTCGCAGGCTTCTTCGCGCTCTTCCGAGGCTTCTCGGGGTCCCCGCTCTTCCGCGGGGCGAGTGGCTCGATCGGTTCTGCCAGCGCGGCAGCCGCCACGGCAGCTTCGGCAGCCACCTCTGCAGCCGCCGCGGCCGTCTTCCTCTCGCTCTCCGCGGCCGCACGGGCTCTGAGCTTCATGGCCAGCTTCAGCATGGTGGCGCGGCCACCTCGGGGAGCCCCGCTCCTCGAGCCTGGCCCGGGTGCCTTGCTTGCCCCCGGCCTCGGGCTGCCCGGTCCCCGAACGCCCCGTGTCGGGGTGGTGATGGGGGTTCAGCTGCGGTCCCCGCGGTGCAGCCCCGGGGCCAGAGCACGGCTGCCCGGACTCGGGGCGCCTGAGCTGGCTGCCTAAGAGTTAGCGTCAAAAAGGATGAGCAAATGGAAAAAAAGGTGAAAACGAACCAAAAAGCACCCAACAACAGCGAGAAATCAAAAAGCACCAAGAAATGTCAAACAACTCAAAAAAGAAAAGTGCAAAGGCGCGATGGCACGCGTGTGCGGTTACCCTCAGGCGCGCCGCGGTTGGGTCCTGGGGACGCACGCCAATGGAGAAGAGAGAAGAGAAAAGAGAGAATTGGGGGTGGCCCGTGAGTCGCGGGGCAGGGCAGCGGCGTTAGGGCGCCCCTGTCCTGTCCTGTCCCAGCCCCGGTGGCTCTTGCCCGCGCCGGGCGACTCGCACTTCCGCGGGTGGCCCCTGCGCTCCCCGACTTACATGTGAGTGAGCTGCACTCACACGCAAGGCAGTGCCTGCCTGCCGGCCGCCCAACGCCTGCCCCAGCCGGGCCGGCCGGGGTTCGCTCCAGCCGCGCTGCCGCAGCCCCAAGCCAAAGAGCGGGCGAGCGAGTGAGCGCCGGGCCAGCCACCTGCCGCAGCCCGCTCCGCGGTGCCGACGCGACTGAGTGTCCCCGCTGGGGAGCAGCGCTTTCTAACCGGCCCGATGACGCCCCAGCCTCTTCAGAGGACCGACCCATAGCAGCGGCCCCTATAAAGCGAAGGGGAAGCGCGAAAAATCGGCCCGCCGAGGACGCACCCAAATGGGCCGCCTAGCAGCCCTGGGGTACAGGCCGGGGCAGGGGCTGCGCTGGTGTGGGTAGGGGGCGCGGGCGGCACGCGGGTGCGGGATGCGGGCTTGCCCAAGACGGTGGGCGCCCGACCCCGCCTCCCGGACCTGCCTCCCAATTTTCGGTGAGTGGTGTAGCCCTGGGCGGCGTGCAAAGTGTGCGACGGCGGCGCTTCCCCTGCTGCGCGCCTCCTTACCTCGTTTCCCGGTTAGCGCACGCACGCACGCGGGACCTTGCCCACCCCGCCCTCCCGGCGGCCGGCGCGTGCCCGCGGAGCTAGGTGTCAGCAGAGCCCAGGGAATTGCGACGCCTGGACGGACGGACGGACGGACGGACGGACGGACGGGGTTTCTTAGGTCTTTCGGTGAGAAGCCCCATGTGAGTGCAAAACTAGCATTGCTAGAAGAAGCAGGCGACCCGAGAACCGAGGAGCGGTGGCCAGGGCTCGAGTCAGTGTGTGCGTGGTCCTCCCAGGTGGGAGAGGCGGTGGCCCTGCCTGGGCGCCATCAGGAGCTCTGGAAGAGAGGGAAAGTAGTTTATTGACCTCGAAGTTGTTTAAAAAGATCGTTTCGAAAGTTTCCCGCTGCCTCTTTGGTCTCCCACTAGGACATGGTGGAGAGCACTGGGTTAGGATTCAGGACACTAAAGTGTCCAGCCGACTTGCCCAGCTCACTGCTCTTGGGACCTTGCTTAGGCCACTTGTTGCTCTTCAGGTATCTGTTGGCTATCATTCATTCATTCATTCATTCATTCATTCATTCATTCCACAACTCTTTGGTCCAGCCCACTTTGTGGCCAGTGAGCTGGGGTGGCCAGGTGGTCAGGTGAAGACATGGAGCCTGCTTACAGCAGGACACAGGCCTGTGTTATACCCCAGCAAACCCAGATCTGCAAAGTAATCACAAACTCTTTTCCCAGTTTAACTTTCTCAATAGATTTAAGAGAATCTGAGATGGGTGGTGGGAACGATCTACCTATAAATGCAAACACACGGAACATTCCCCAGAGTGCAGGGAAATTGGTTGATACTTCCAGAGGCTCACAGTTTTGACTTAGCTTTGACCAGAAAAGACACCTCTAACTACTCAACAGGACTACTGGGCTCCTTTTTTCCCTCCAGTTTGCTCAACTCAAAGTAAGAAAAAGTGTGACAGAGATGTTCCATGTTCTTTTTCTTGGCCCCTTGTTATACCTCTAACCCTCATTCTACAAGGCCTCTTCTTCTTTTTTTTTTTTTTTAATGAGTCTGAAAGCACAACAGAGAACAACTCAAAGTCACCAAAGTATTCTTGGAATTAAGAACTGGAAGCCAAACCTAGGAGTCAAACCCTCACCTACAGACCTGCCCTCCCCTGCTGGAAATGTGGGTCTCTAACTTGCTCAAACTCCTGCGAAATTGCTTCTCTGGTTAGGACTTCTCTTCCACACCAGAATCTACCTACTTTTTAAAGCAGTACAGGCCTGTGATTTAGCTCCGTGGCATAAGCGCCTGCCTGGCAAACACAAGGTCATGAATTCAATCCCCAGTACCCCAAAACAGTGCAAAGCAGCTACTGTCCTAGATTGATGCTTTCCCCCTAAAGAAAAGTGCATTAAAGTATTTAACTTATGCCCCAAAAGTCCTCGCATGAAAACAGACATGGCAAGGAGGCCTTTCCTCAGTGATTCTAGAGCTCCTTAGAGAGCTCATGACTCATGCCTGTTCACCAACTCAATTAGCGCCTACTTAAAGACAGGGCTGAGGTTTTACATATTTATATATTAAATAAAAGCTCTTTAGTTGAATTTGAGTCATTATCAATTGTCATTTTTAAAAATTGATAAAAGACTTACAAGAAGGAGGAACTGCCCAGAAATTTTTGTTATGCTCCATTTATTTAAAAGTATCTTCCTGCTTCTAGTGTGGCAAGAGCACAAATACATTGTATTTGAAAGATACAAGGTAAACAGTAACCAGTACAACTTTGATACTTATGCCAGTAGCTACACGGTTAGACCATGAATATAGTGAAGTCTCCTTATTTGGAAGTCCCTGAATTGAGTTACTGCCTTCCCTTTTTAGATAAATATCACACCTGAACTTTAGGAGGAGTGAAGCTGTCTCATGGCATACACTGACACATGTTCTAGGCCAAGCACAATTGGGACCATTGTCTTGGAAATGTGTAACATAAGGTCAGTTTATATTTCTTTCAACTCCTAACCTTGTAGGCTAGTCTTAAAAAATGAAATCTATTAAGTGTAGGTTTTGCTTATTGTTTATTATGACTAACTGTGAATGGACAAACAAAGCATTTACTTTGTAAATAAATGGCAGCAGGTGGAACCAAGAGTTTACAGGTAAGCAGATGACACCAAGAGCTCTGAAACACAAGCTGGTTTGTGGTCTGTTCAGTTTTCTTGTTTTCACTCAACACAAAGTGAAAGAAGAGATTTTACTTAATTGCTATGGTGAGCTGACAGCACCTACAGTTTTTGGCCTAGTATCTGACCTACCTGGATCCTAAAAGTTATAATGTTTTTTAAAAAAGAATAAAATGTTTCCCATTTAGAGATGAGTATGTGTGACTATGTCATACGAATTAGTAGTTTAATAAGTGATTGCTATTTGTAAGTACCTAGTGGATGTCAGGGCAGTAGAAGAATCCAGTCTGTCTCAGAACATCCACGCCAGAAACTTTTCTAGCAGAGGGGCCCCTCGCTTGGCTCAGGAAAGATGGACATTATGCAAACTTCAGGCTGCGGGAAGGGGCAAAAGGCCAAAATGTCCTGGACATCAGATACTCAGGGAGGGCCCAGGTCCCTCCCTGACTCAGGTGACTTGCTTCATGCTGCAGCCAACAAGTTGAGATAACATGTCCCTCATCAAAAACACTGGGTCACCTGGTGATACAACTTAAACAGATGGTATCACTGATCTCAGAGAGAGATGGACTAGCAACATTTCTTTCCAATATTCTTTTTTTTTTTTTCAATAATGGATGAATTCACAAGTTGGGTTCAAATTTTGTGTTCTTGTAAATTTTGTATTTATGGATGGAGTTTTTGTCCCTTGGCTCCTTCACACCCTCCTTTTGGAGCAAGACTGTCTTGTCTGCTTTTAGCAGCTACATTTTAGAATCTTGAAAATATTATATGTAATGATGTAATTCAGTTTTTGGACATGAGTGTTCTCCTTGGCCTTTCATTAGTTGGGGTCATTGTACGATATTTTCCAAGAGTTCAGAGAAAATATAATTATAATATTATTTTAATAGCCTAGGAAACAATAAATAGGTTTCCACTGAAACAGAAACTTTAGCTGTGAGGCTTTAATAATAATATTTAGTGCTTCCACACTGCTTTCCATCTTCAAAGCACAATCTGCACTTTAATTAACCAGAACGACTAACTGAAACTGTTACTGCAAATAAATGTTATAGAAACCTATGCTGTATAGAGGAGATGAAAGCAGATATTGTATAAAACATTTTCTACTCCTAGTTAGCCCCTGTGAGCTCTATTACTTGAGACCATAAAAGTTCTTTAAAATCGAATGTAGTGATCATCTAGGACAATTTTTTTTCTTGTCATAATCACCAGTTAGTAATTTCAGCCACAAATTAACCTTGAACTTGCATTCAAAAGTTAACATGGTATTAAAACTTCATTTCAGAAGACCTAAGTCAACCACTGGTAAATCAAGTACATGGCCACATAAAATTTCCCTATTTAATATCTATCAATTTCAAAACAACGTGTCTTTGATTTAGAATATGCTCTCACTCCAGTGCAAACCAAATGTGAAGGTGCATTGCTCGATGTATTTGGACCCAATTGCCAGGGGCCTCGCCTTGCTGTTCACACATCTACTCAAAACCACTGCACACAACTTGAGGCTCACTGGATCTCTTCATAGCCTTCACAGATCGCTCCTAACTCCCATGAGCAGACACCACCTATGAGAATCAATCTGTGGTCTCCACAGAAGTCAAATTCCCAAGATCCTTGGTGCTTTTCTCCCTGTCTCCCTGTGAGCCCCAGAGCAGGGAAAAGGTGACTTTAAACAAAGCCACCACACTGTGCCACATGCAGTATCTGCTTTCCTCTCCTTTATATGGCACAGGTTTCTGTAACATTCCCTATGTGTGGAAAAGCTTACAAGGAGGCTACAGTTCTCTTAAACCTAAATCTAAAAACACGATGTACACGTCACCTTTGGTTGAAAATTCTACAGAGACAAACAACTTGGATTAAGAAGCAGGAGCGAGAAACAGACCCAAGAGTAAACCAAAAGGCAGGTCCTTCTGTAGAACACAACCTCAGCACAAATGATTAACCGTAAAGCTAAAGTCCACAAGGATGACTGAGTCCGCCCCATTCTCTGATGGGGACCTCAAGACCCACAGCAGACCAATGGCCCCCCTGAATGGAAATCTTAATTGACTAAAGGAATATTAAAGAATTCCACACTCTAGCAGGGAAATTAATCTTCCTAAGCTAAAACATCTTCCACTTCCCTTGGGAAAAAATTTCATGAGAACTAAGGTAAAGGGAAAACCTGTTGCTTAGAACTTTTAATTTGGCCTTGAAGATGGAAACTCATCCAGAATGGAGAATAATGCAGGGAGACCGATTAAAATAGGCCTGAACCAGCTAACCTTTGTTTTTATTTACGAGATACCTCAGTTGGATGACACTATGATCCTACATCTTACTAAACAGGACAACAGGAAAGTAAAACACCCCTTGGTGCAACAGGAGAGGTGATGTTGAAGTCCTAAAAATGTTTTCATAGGTCAAAGAAGCTTTTTAATTGCTCTTCTTTCAAAGATTTTAGTTTTTAAAACATATTCCATTCTCCATAATGAGCCCTAAATTTAGAGTTGAAAGTTAAACAACTTGAGGAGCCAACAGCTTTGGTAGTTAACTGCTCCTCTGCAGAGACACAAAAGTGAAAAATGAGTAAGTAGAAGTTGCAGGTGTTCCGTTCCTCCTTTCAGAGAGCTCTGCCATCAGCAGCCTCCCTTTGAGTCACCTGAGATGCTGCTGGGGCCTTGGTGTTATTTGCCTTCCCTGTTGGTCAAAGCTGCCCTCACTAGGTCCGCTTCATCTGCTGCTCGTAAACCGAGTTAAGCAGAATTAGCCACACGTTTAACTCATCTGGGACTATAGGTGTCTTTTTATCTTTTTTGTCTTTGCTCATGCACATTTAGATTCAGATTAACGAACCTGTGATTATAGTTCAGTGACACCTATATCCCCGACTTTTTATTTGGCAGGAGGCAGACACATACTGCACAGCTCTCAATAAGAAGGGCCCTCTTCCCCCGCAGGTGGCCCTGTGCAAGCCCCAGCCTGCCGGTCAGTCGCCAGTCAGCTCCTATTTGGTCACCATTTGGTGTCTGCTGGGAAGCCCAGCGCCTTGTCCTTCACACCCTCAGTCCGCACTTGGCTGAGCGCTTGGCCGTGTACACAGCACTCTTGCTGGTCCACGAGGGGCCCCTGCAACAACAGCAGTACCCACATGGTCCTGCGCCTCTCTGAGGTCTCTGCCGACCTCTGGCAGGAGAAGGAAATTCTGAAGCCGAAGCATCAAGCATTTGCAACCAGCCTGGGGATAGGATGAAAAGATGTTTTTATGAGCTGCAGACCTCAGCTCTGCCCACAGCCACGTCCCGAGGTCTCCACTGTCTTCCCAGTGCTGGGAAAGCTGCCTCAGCCCACTTTCTTGAACATTCCTGTCTCTCCCTTGCTTTAGTCTCTACTAACTTCTCAGATTACGGCTCCTTTTGTGCTAATTACACCAAAAAAATTGAAAGAATGTCGCTGACTTTACAAAGAACACAAAGCAGATTGGCTTTAAAAACTAAACATAGCCAGTTTCTTTCAGAAGACAGGACTGTGTCTTCCAACAGTCTGTACCAGGGGGATTAATTGCAGTTGGCCAATTCATTGATTAAGATCCAGGTGACAGCAGGGCCCAGCTATTGGGAGAACATACAAAAAACATGTGTGGCTTGTGGGAACCATTTATATATAAAGTGAGAAATTCTGATTGATGATAAACTTTTTTTCTCAGCACTTAACTATAAATTAAGACCTGCCAAGGATGATGGACTAATTTAAAATACCATGGAGGGAGGAAAGAAAGAGGAGCCACCAGCGGTAGAAAGCAGGGCTTATCTGCAGAAAGGAGGACTTGTACTCCACAGGTGAAAACATAAATAAAGCAAAATCTAACTGCTTATTTTGGAAGGCTGTGGCTGCAGGCGAGCAGGACCATGTTGTTTTTTCTAGCCCCCATATGTAAGAAATGGCCTTTTAAAAGACAGAATTCAAAAGGGTATATTAGCCCCATTAGCCAA
Organism: Hydrochoerus hydrochaeris; assembly: GCA_004027455.1. Classification (NCBI taxonomy): domain Eukaryota; kingdom Metazoa; phylum Chordata; class Mammalia; order Rodentia; family Hydrochaeridae; genus Hydrochoerus; species Hydrochoerus hydrochaeris. The sequence continues at coordinate 64,971 of PVLA01001851.1, forward strand.
GCAAATTATGGATTCCCCTCTTCCCCAAGAAATTCCCTAAGGGTTAATAGGTGAACAGTAGCAGCTTGGAATGATTTATTTTTTTTTCCTAAGGAACATTAAATACTGAGTTGCTCATGATGAAATAATGCTACAGCTGTGACCGTGGGGCTGAATTTTGGGCACTGGCTGGAATGACAGGTGTACTCACTGTATGCCCATCTTGGCTAAGGTCATGATGCCCAACTCGGATTTTTTTCCCCAATTAACTGGTGGTGACTCTGGAGTCAGGCAGGAAAGATCCTTTGGCCACAGGCACAGAAGAACATGTGTGCTCAACCTTCAACAAAAATGTCAACCTTGGGAGACAATGGAACTGTGACCCCCTGATCAGAGAACAAGTAAATCAAGATGGACCTGCAATGTTTAGGAAAGCAGGACCAAGAGAAGATCTAATCGGGACCAAACCCTTCTAGGTCCTAAAGCAAACATGTCTGTCCTACAGGTCAGCTCTCAGAGGATTTCAGCAATTGGAGCAAGCCTAGGAGTCTAAGTGTTATGAAAGGAAGTTGCACAAAGCTAGAGATGCAGAGTCTGATGTGCACCCTACTAATTATACCTGTTTTTATCCCAGGGTTGCAGTGACCTAATGCTGAGAAATACTCTGGAAAACTAGCCCTTCACCTATAGAAGACATGGATGCCTTGCTGGAAGGGGTATGGGGTAAAGCTTCCTCTGGCTCCTTTGGTCTGACCTGAGGTGAGAAGTAAATCAGCAGTCACCTAGGAAGGTAGTGGATTTTCTGGGAACTTTGCAACAGGGAAGATTGGTAGATGGCTGTAGACTACACCTGGGGAGTTCCTGTGTGCTATCAACATGCCGGTAGGAAAGCAACTCAGAAATGTCAAAGACCCACTTGAGTGAACTGCCCTGACTAGGAGAGGGAAGCAAGCAGGCAAGGCAAGATTTGGGCAAGCCAAGATGGCCCTAGATGGAGCTTCATTTGGTTTACTTCATTGACAGCAATGGTCCTGGATTCTAATCTTCTGTCAGAATGGTTGATGTGGTTGACTGAACCATATCAAGGAAGTGGATGTAAAACTTAGGGCCAAGAGACATCTAATTTCAAACTTAAATGGGTGCTCCGTTTACTCATAACCATGGAAGGCATCTCAAAGTCTAAAAAGCTACATGGCCCTAAATTGATGTTATTTAACCCACCCTACTGAGAATTGCCCAGAACAGGGTAATTTAAAGTCATTCTCAGCCTGAGAAGTGTGTCTCTTAAATAGTCTTTCTGTGTGTCTGTGTGTGCGTTTACATCAAACCCACTATTTCAATGAGCTACCATGTGTTAGCTGAAAGAACATAAAAAACCAAATGTTGACTAGTGTGCTCCCAAAAAACATTTTAATTGTAATTCATTTATTTTATACATCCTTAAATGTGTCAAATAAATGTTTTCAAACAAGTTGACAAAATTACATTATCTACTAGATTTACTGAGGGCTGGAGAAGGCAAAAAGGAGGAAACTTTCAAAAAAAGAAAAGGGAAAAAAGACAATGGCTAAAGAATAGACCCCAATAACAAGTATTTCGCTTCTAAAATGGATGACACAGAAAGAAGAGATTTTGAAAGAAAAGAGCAGACGCTTAAGTTTTCAAAATGTGTAAAGCAAAATAGCAGATCTGCACGGGAAGAGAGAGAAAGCTACCAGCAGACTGAAAACCCTGGGGAAACAAAAAGACTCTCTGTAGTTTACAGTAATCGAATCCTTTCTTAACCTTCCTCCCCATACCTGATGATTCTGTGAAATCAGCCAGCCGTCACTCTCTTCCTTTCAGAAACGACATGCATTGTCGAGCAAAGACCCATGATTGTAGTTCTGAGGTCTGCTTAATGGGGCTACTAACAAAACCAAGTCATCAATTCTTTAACTTCTTCCTCCCTTCAAAAACATTCTCAGTGTATAGGGGTGAAAACACATTTTCAAGGTTCTGCGACTATAACATAAAAATATAAGATCGCGGTTGGACTTTGGTGGTCTGATCTTGCCTGGGCTCTACCCTGCTTACACCCCAAATGAAAATAAGTAAGACAGACCAGGAACAACATCTAGGGGAGACACCCATACTTTCCTTTAGGCTGAGCCATTTGCAAATAGAACTCAACTGCAGGAGATGGAAGCACAAAGGGAGCCATTACATTCTGCCTCTCCCAGCCCCTTCCTTCCCTGCTACCTGGCTTTTTTACTTTATTGAGAGGTCAAGGGAAAAAAAAGCCAGCCAAGGGGTCTAAATTGTCTATGCAGATGTGAAGAAAGGATGAGAGAGAATTGATTATCAAGTCTAAGGATCTGGGTCTTGGTGACTTTGAGATAAGGATGAGGGGTCAGTTTTTTCAAGAAACAAAATCACGAATATTTTCCTTTTTCTATGAAAACAACACTGCTGTTTTTGTTTGCACTAGCTGCCCTGAGCTGGCTGTGACCTAAGACAAAATGAGGCTGGGTGGCTCCAGTGCCCTCTAAATTTTAAGATGGATGCAGGTGCTAGACAAATCTTGACTCTGAAAATGATGACACTGAGCATTTAGCTCCAAAGAGTCTCTCCCCACTGTTTGCCTCCTCTGCCTGCCTGGAGGGACCAACCTGCTCCTTCGTCCCCACCTCCCCTCTGCAGCCGACTTCCCATGGCTACTGCAGAGGAGGCAAGAGGCTCCCACCCTTGCGGCTCAGAGGACAGGCTGGTTTCCAGGTCTGCCTTCTCTGATTCCTGCAGCAGAGACATTGTGGTGGGTGACATCAGGGCAGGTGCACGGCTGAGCGGATCTGCTCAAATATTCAGGCAAATTAGTGATTCAAGGACAAAACATCCAGATGTTTTTTGCCAATTGAACTTTCAACCAAACTGATTGGAGCTTTGGTGTCAAGAAGACAAAAAACTCAACTCAGAAAGGTCACTGGAATAGGAAATGTGTGAATGATAAAAAAAAAAAAAATCACAGGATTGGTATGAAGCATTACATATTTCTACCCATGAAAATCTGAGCTTCTAAGTTGTGCTAACTGACTTGAAATTTATCAGAGCAAAGCTACAAATGAAAGGCTGGGTCTTTTAAAAAATTATATTGTCCCTACATAATGGTTTTGCTGTTACCAGAATGTGGCGGGGAACCCTTTCTTCTGGGCTCTATAAAATGTAAATGATCTAAAGCCATCTAATCTCAACCAGTGTTAATTCTGATATGAAAAATGAGACCAATTCTTCAGACATGATTACAATCTTTACTGCCTAACATTGACAGATGACCTCACTTTGTTTCTCAAACACTTGAATATTTTCCTTTTTCAAAATGCCTATTTATTTTAAAGAGGGAGCAAACTCTAATACCTTACTTCTTCTGACACAGAAAGGGCATGCCCCCCTGATGTGGCCTTCCTCTGCCCCTCTCTCCTATGTGTGATAAATCTGGCTAGGTCCCCTCCAAACTACAGTCATCCTAAAGAAAAATCTCTAAGCAGCCTGGGGGTGGTAAAAGAGGATGCTCTCCTAGGGTCTTTCTCCTTTTAGATGGAAATATGCAGGCATTGCTTTCCAAACAGGAAAGAAGGAAAATCAGGTTCTAACAGATATATTTTAAAAACGATTCCCCCTAAAAGGATCCATTAAAAGCAGATGCAGTTCCTCCATCCTGATGGTAGGCAGAATCACGGGGACAGGGACGGGGAACAAATCCCTGTCTGGACTTGGCTTCCAGGGCAGGCTGCAGTTGCTCTGGGTTAAGAGCAGCACTGTCTCCCTGCCTCCCTCACTCTTTCAAGACCAGTTCTCCTCCGGTGAGATTCTGCAGATGTTTCTCTCTGCTTGTTAATCTTCTTACTAAGTGTGGAAAATACAGTGGTTTCACTCCTAAATATCCATAATTCACCTACCACAAAGCCCCTGTCCTTGCCGCCTCACAATCAGTGGCCAGCTGGTAATAATCAGAGTCAGAAGTGTCTCCAGCAGTGTGACACTCAAGTGAGGGGAACAAGGCACCCCGGAAACACCACAAATGGTCTGGGGAAGTTGCTGCATCGTGTGGCCGGGGGTGGGGGTGGCTGCCAGGCAGGATTTAATGCAAGGCCAGGGGCTCCCAGGTGGTGACCTCACTGCTACAGGACACATGGAGCACGCAGTGCCAGTGCGGCAACACAAGGGTGGCCGAGGCTGCGGGCTGAGCCATCTCTCCCGCTCCTGCTCTTCCTCTTCTGTGTAGTCCATGCTCCAGCCTCTCAGGGCCGCCAGAGCTTCTGCTGCCTGTCAGGGAGAAGCCCCCGTGCTGCAGAGCTGCAGGGAAGGGCAGAGCACAGGCAAAGACATCTGCCTTAACTGCTTTCCTCTTTCTTCTCCCTTTGGCCCCCTCAGGTTCTCAGAGCTAACCTGGATGCATGTGGCCACTGTTTTTCTTGGATTCCCATTTCCAGAAGTGAAGGCTTTTCTTCAGCTCTGAGAGAGGATCTAGGATGTGTTTTTTCCTGGACACTGTCAGCCTAGCATCCCTGGGTGCCCTTGGAGGGTGGGAGGAACCCTACATCTGAGACAGGGGCAGGATTAGATGAAGGGGAAGGGGGACTGCCCTGGACTCTTGCTTGAGCCCAATGTGGCTTCTCAACACCTGGTCCTGCAGCTCTTTCCCAGCTCTGGAACACGGCTTCTGCCTGTGGGAATAGCAGTCCCCAGGCCACTGGCTCTGTCCCTGTCTCCAGGTCCAGTGCCCTGGAGTGTCCATGGGAACTCACATCTGACCCAGCACCTGATGCTGAAGAAAAACATGATCTTCCCACCATAGGGATGTGTGGCCCTTGAGAGCCCTCCAGCCAGTGGAGCCCAGCACCAGCACCTGTGGGCCTGGCCTCCCCGCGGGGTAGAGTCACATCTTGCCCCACAGAGGGAAAGGGAGAAGCCTGCATGGAGCAGGTGGTTTATCTGCCCCGCAGGCTTTTGCTTTCACAATTCCCACTGGCTGAACACGGCAGGGTGGCCTGAAGACCTGGCTGGCCGCACACACACACTGCAGCGCGGGGCCTGGCTCTCCCTCCAAATGCATCCATCACTTGGCAATGACAGCTGCTCTGCACTCTGCACCCTGGCAGCCCACGTCGCTTTCAGAGGTCCCCTCCCTTCCCCCACCACAAGCCTCCTCTGTAAAAACTGGGGAAAAAAACCCATCTTGTTCTTTCATCATAATTAAAGAGCTGTCAGGGAGATGGCATGGCTGATTTTTGCTGCCATTGAAACGGCCCTCCTCTCCATCCCTCTTCTCGCATTTGCTAAAGTGGTCCTTTCTCTCCCTAAAATTTGCTCTCTGGTGGTGGAAATTTTAGCTAGAAACAGCGTTCTAAGCAGAGTCCTAACCTTGGGAGGGTGGGAAGAGAATCGATGCTTTGAGCCGCCGGCCTCTGCCTGTGGCACAGTGCTGGCAAGGCCGGGCTCCTCGGCGGTGGTGGCTACCTCTGGGCTCCAGATCCCTGCAGGGTCTCCTAATTGCAAGTCCTCATCAGGGTATGCAATTTAGCAAAACTTAGAGGCTGGTTCTCCCTGTTGACCTAGCTGAGGAACAGGAGGAAGCTGTTTAGAAGGAAATGGAGAGGTCTGATCGGGGAAGATAAAATCCCAACACCGGGGAGAACGTGTGACTGCGTGTTTAGTGCCATCGCCAGCCTGCATATTTTTGTGTTGGAAATAAAGCTATAACATACACATGGAATTAGTCCCCCTCACCCTGCAGATTGTCACTGAGCTACACAAAGGGTCCTTTCTGTGTCATGGACGCTGCAGTGATCGGGGGTCTTTGTGGAATCTCATCTCACTTGTGACAGGGTTGTCCTAACCCTCTTAGCCACCCCAGGACTTTTTCAAAGGCAGGTTTCAGGAGGGTGACAGGAAAAACAAAAAAAACAAAACAAAAACAAACAGAAGAGAACCCACAAACTTGAGTGACACTAAGTACTGAATTTAGAACTTATGACATAAATTCAAATACTTATTATGGGGGAATTCATAATAGTCATCCTAACCTTCAACTCCTTACATTTTAAGGAAACTAGAATGTCAGGAGCTTTCAAAATTAGCTTCATTTCCTTTTCCTAAAGATCATGTATCTCGAAAAGGCCCCCCTAAGTGGCACTGAGGAGCTGAATTGGTAGGCTTCCAGTTTCTAGAAGGGCATGTTAACATCTGGCAACTCAGAGGGCAAACAGGACTCCCTCAGTTGGAACATTAGTTGTTCGGACCCCTCCAAGTAATGCTAAGCTAAGGTGTGACATCAACTCCAGTGTCACTGAGCACCAGTTTCTCCTCTGGTTATAACCACAAGATGGTGTGTGTGCATGGGGTGGGGGGTGTGTAACAGACAACCAAGTTGTTTTGCTGCTTGTTTGCTGCCCTGGCCTCTTGCTTTCTTGTTTCTTGTTTCTTTTCTCTATCCCCGTGTCTCCCCTCCCCCATACTTCTTTCATTTTTAGAGGAAGCAAAGCAACTATAGAATTCCGAAGCTTCTTTTATTTCCTGACTAGCTGTGGACACTAAAGAAAGATGGGATTTGTCATGATTGACCTGAGCCAGAATGGGTCAGTCCCCCTGATGGCTGTGACCTGGACCTGGCTCTTGCCACTTGAATGGGGGCACCTGGCTGCCAGGTGCACCATCACCAAGGTGCCATGTTGCTTTGGAGAGCTGGGGTACAGGGGTCCCAAAGTCCTGGGATAACAGGGGAGGGAAGTTCTTTACTGCACTGGGGGCTGCTAGCAATCACAGATGGTAGGGAAGAGGGGAGCCCAGGTTACTGCCAAATGCCTCCCCCTACCTTCCCCAAGGCTTCACGTTAGAATTCTACTCCTAAGGCCCTTATCATTGAAAATGTGACTCTCTGCTTTTGGGCCTCACAGTGTTCTTTATTAAAATGCAAATGACCCTTAAGAGTAACCCCATGAGCCTCTGCCAGCTAATGGGATTAACTGAACAGAACACAGCCACCTGCAGAGGGCAAGGGAGGCCTGGGGCCAAACCTCCACCTCTCACAGTGCCTGAATGCCCAGCCACAAAATTCAGACACTTCTGTTCCAGTTCTCGCTGAGGGGTGGTCACATTTAAGAATAAGCTGAAATTCTATAAACCTGTATTTTACTTATTATGGAACAAAATTTACCCAGGAATCCCTTCAGTTCAGCAAAACAACTCTCATCTTATTTCTAACATTTTAATAACTCTATCTGTATATGTACATGCATATTATAAAGATATAGATCTTATGTCTCTTTAAAATATTATAAGATATCATATGCTGAGCATTGCAGAGACCTATAAGATGTATTATTCCAATAGTAATGCATAAATAAGGGGAAAGTATTTGTGAAAGGAAAGTTGAAAATATAGTTCTGGATATCAGAACTATATTTTTCTTTCTACAGATTGGGAATTAATGACAGTATTTTAATATAAACTATCTCTGCTTTAGGGAACATAAAAAAGAGACCCAAAGTCCCGGACCTAAGATGGAGAACTGCGGCCAAGATAGAAATCAGAGCCCAAAACAGGGGGGTTGGAACTAAGCTAAGGCAGAGCTCGAGAGCCAGGATGGAAAGCAGAATCAGGGGCTAAGACAGAGGACCGGGCCTAGGATGCATGTCAGGTTTTAAGACAGAGGACAGGCCCAGATCCAAGATAGAGGGCTGGGGCGAACACAAAGGATTAGAGCCAAGATGATGGGCTGATGTGCTGGAGCTACAGCTACAATGACTCTAAGCTCTCATCAGCAGAACACTAATCCTGGACACAGAAGACTCTAAGGTAAGGTGGAGAACACCAGTCCTGGACGGAAGGCACAGACGGTTCCAGACAGAGCAGACATGGAAGGAGGGAGAGGGCCTGAGGCAGTTTTCTACCCCCCTGAGCAAACGCACTGGAGATCCTTCCAGAAGCAAGCCTGCCCACCTCAGGAGACCAGCCACGCTCTGGGCTACACATCCTGGAGAAAGGTTGTGCTCAGTATCACCAACACCAAGCCTACCCTGTGCCTCGGGAAGGCTCAACCACCGTCGTGCACGTACCCATTTTCAGCCTCCGCCTGGCGTGGAAATCTGAATGGCTACGCCTGTTGAATGTCTAGACCTGGCTGTGTGTTCTGACCAAGCAGAACCTTCTGGATTTTCTGCAGTTCAATCATCACTCACAAAAATTTACATGAGCTCTAATATGGTTTGCTCCACTGGATTGGAGAAATCTTGAAAGGCTATTGAAATCCGCCTTTGGAGCATCCTTCCGTCCTCTCTTAGCTGTTGTTCCTTCTCCCGGATCCCTCGGTGGGCGCTGCTCACTACGGTTAAGCTTCTGGGTTTGCTTTGATTGTGAGACCACCGAGGGCAGAGATGTCTTACGCCTCTGTCTTCCCATTAGGGAAGGACACATATTAAGCAGTGTGTGTATATTGAATGAATGAACGAACAAACAAACAATTCAATAAATACAAATGCCTAAATGAAGGCAAACTCACCGACCTGGCAAGGATTCATCCTTCCGAGGGGCAGGGCAGATACACGAGCAGCTACTGCGTGCCGGGAGAGGCTACTAGAGAGGGAGAGGAAACAAGTCTATTTTGATACACCAGTTTACCAGGAAGTCAGGACTCACTTGTCCCTGGGGGAGAATGGGTGCGTGTGTGCGTTGGATCTAACAGCGTTCCATGCTCTTTGCCAAGTGAGCATAGCCCTCCTGGGAAGTAAACCTCGGATCTGCCAGTGGTCAAAACTGTGAAAGATGAATTTGAAAGATGACCGTGTTTCATTTTGAAACCATCATAGTTTCCTACATCCAGCACAGCATTTTATGCTAAATTTCCGTTAAACACTTCCCAGCCACCTTCCTTCTTTCCTAAAGAACCTCTGTGACTCCACAGGAATCCTAAAATGCCACAGAAGGCCCCGCTGTCTAAATGTGAGTTCCTCTCCATCGCTATTGGAACAGCAAGCATACCCCCCACGGGCCCCTAATTGGTCATTTTGTTAAGTCTCAAAGCAACACAAATTCTGTGCTAATCAATTAGCAACACATTTCTAACTCTTGGCACTTGGGAGAAGAGCAGACCTTTTTTGGGGGGGTTATTGGGGGGATAAACTTTGAGAACAGGCTAAGAAGGGACAGCTTGGGAAACCCCTTCCACCTCTGTGGCTGTGCTTCAGCCAAGAAGCCTAAACTTGAGAGAACAGGAGAACCAATTAGGACAGATTCTGGTGGAATTTTTCACTTGAGCTGATGAATGAAGCACAGGACACGGAGCAGCAGCTGGTGGAACATTCTCCCCACTAAAGCCAGGAAGTGGGAGGGTGGCTCTTGTGATTTGCATCTGGCTAGGACACTGTCCAGCCCCCACCCCATCCCAGCACCTGGCAGTCTGGTCCCCAGTCCTTTTCTCAATCCCCCCTTCCTCTCTCCCTCAGTCTTCCTTACTGAATAGAACCCTTTTCTTCTCTAAGGAACATGCCCCAAGGGAATAAAATTTGGGGTGTTTTTTTTTTTTTTGGGTGGGGTGGGGTAAGAAGATAGGAAGGGAGGGAGGAAGAAAGAAAAAAGAAAAGAAAAAAGTAGGCCTCTGTGGGGTCTAACTGGAGCCCAGTTCTCCAGGATGGCAGCCTGTACAATCTAAGGTGTCCCCAGCTTCAGAGATGTCCACTCACTCATGTAGGCAGCGTTTGCTTTTACCTTTAGGACTGGCTTTGTTTTGTCCAGAGTGATGATTGAGCAAAGGTCTCAGAGAGATTAGATTTGTTTTTTATGGCAAAAAGTTCCACTATGTGTCAGATTTCTTAAAACAAAACTGAACCATTGAGTGGGACAAGGTACCTGAAAATACTTGGGAAGTCAGGTTGTGTGAGACGGGACAGAATTTTCCTAATCTCAAAATTAGACCATCATTTCAGATCAGGTGAGAAGACAGAAGGGAAGTAATAAGGCCCGGGGCAGATGGCAGGACCCTGGGGAGAGCTCAGAGGACCATGGCAGGACCCTGGGGAGAGCTCAGAGGACCACGTGGCCACATCCAGCTTTCCGAAGGCTGCTCCTGGAAGCTGCAGGCGTCTTGCCAGGCAGTGGGGGGGGGGGGGGGGAGAGGCAGGGGCTGGTGTGGGGATCCCCTCAGAGCTGCCCCCCATAGTCCAGTCTACCCTGGGGCTATGGGCCACTCCTCCCTGGCTGCTCTCCAGCCCTGCCCAGTGCAGCCAGAACCACTGGCAACTTGATCCCCTCTCAGTGGGAGAAGCTTCCTGAGGGCAAGGACCCCATCTGGTACTTAGAGCTAAACTTTGCAAACACATCCTTTCTCTTTCTCTCTCTTTTTTTTTCTTCTTTAATATTTTAAAATTTTAATCTCTGTACTTATTTGTTCCTGCCCTTTCTTTCGCATTCTCTTTTCTTTTGTTTTCAACCATACAAAATTGGTTAAGGGAGGTGGTTTGCACTCATGAGCAGTTCATAAGGACCTTGGGAATGTGAAATTCAGAAAAAGAAGGAAAAAGGGAAGAACTTCAGACTGTGTCTATCCCAGCGAAGGGACCAGACAAGCAGACCTCTCTATGGAATTCAGACCCTAGCGCGGGGCTGGGGAGTGGGTGTGAGACACAAAGTTGTTTGTGTCGTGGTTAATAAATACCCTTACGTGAAAATCCATACCTCTGCATAAAGCACAGGAGGCAACAAGGAGAAAAATCCTAGCAGCACAAGGATGGGATGGGGGCGTCCTAAGAACAACTTCTAGAGCAGAAAGGGCCAGACCAAGTGTGGGGTGAGGATGCTGAGTCCTGCGGGCACTGAGGCCCCTGGAGGGAGCACTCTAAGCAGCGTGGCCCCCTGGAAGGGAAGAATGTGTGTGTTTGGGGGCAAGGTTGACAGAGAAAGCAGATAGAAGCCCTCAGCCTTGCCCAAAGTACAGAATAGCAAGAATGGTGCACAGTTAAGCCCCCAGGGCCCAAGACAGGGTGATACCTCAACCAAGGACATCCCCAAATGACCTCTCCCCCCAGACTGATTTCCTGCACTTACTCTAGTGAATTCTAAGTTACCTCACTTCAGGCCTGTGGATACAACCATTCCGAGCTCAGTGCTGACCTCTGGTGGAGGAGCTTTCCTAGCCCAGAGAAGGTGCTAGAAAGGACAGCACACCTGTGTCTATCTTAACACCCTGGGGCATGGGCGCTGTGTCAACAACCGGACCATCAGCAGAATTGAGGTGATAAGTTGGGGTCCCCAGAGGGGGAAAAGAGCAAAGAAAGCTTTAAGAAATCCTCAGGAAAACAATGTGGGCATAAGAAAGGAATGCCATGATCAAGAGTTGCTGACCCACAGGAATGAAACAGCAGGGTAAGGTGGGTGGTGTTTGGCTGGTGGATAGTCCCATGTGGCTCTCTGGACCCCCGATTTTAAAGTGGAGGAGGAGGAGGAACATGTATAGAATGCAGCGCTGAGGATCCGCTGGATGGAAGGGAGGCAGTTCTCAGCAGAGGCTCAGCAGGCTGGCCCTGGTCCCCGGAGCAGGTCTGGCCTTCTCAGAGGGGTGATCTCATGCTTTTCCAGCTGCTGCGGGGACCGTGGAGGAGAGGGGTGGACAGAAATGGCACGGGTGCCCGTTCTCGGGTCCAAGGGATTTGGCTCCCGACCCCATCAGTTGCAGCTTCCTCTCAAAGGAAACAAAGCTGCAGACACCCCAAGTGACCTGCTGGAGTCCAGTGTGGGCCTGGGACTGACAGGACCTCACCCTCGGACAGGGAAAAAGCACCTTAAAAAGCACTGCGGGAACGAAGCGCCAAGGAGGTGCTGAGATGGAAGCATCCAAAGCAGCCCTGCTCGGAGTCCCGGAGACGTTCAACAGTGTGCTTGGGGCTGAATTAGGAAAGTGGTCCTTTGCCACTGCCTTCTCTGTAAAAAGACACCCCAAATTCTATTCTGTCATCTGCTAAGTCTCTGGAATGTCTCAGGCGCTTTCTTCTCCAGAAAGACTCCCTGACTTTGCCTTATCGAATGAGGCCACTGTCCCCTTCTGCACCCCTTTCTGGCCCTTGATTGAGGTGTAGGAAAGAATGTACTTCCGAACTCTGCTCCGGTAAAAATTCCCCCAGTAGTGGGGACCCAGAAAGTTTAGTAGTAATTACTCACTAGAGGACAAAAGACGGACAGAAACTTTGATTTCCTATGCAGTATGCTGCTTTGGAACAGACTCAAAGGTGTATGTGGGGCAGTGGGGGGCACAAACTCCTACTTAAAACTTTTTAGAAGAAAGTTAAAGAAGTTGCAGAGTGAAAAGGCAGTCCTCTCCTCTTCCAGATGTGGAAAACGGGGGCCCCAGAAGAAAAGAGATTTGCTCAAGGTGTCAAAACTGGCTCGCAGCAGGGCCAGGGCACCAGAGCTGTGAACGGCAGAGATGCCCCCCAGGGCCTTGTCTCCTGTCCTTTAATGGTTTAGGTCTACAGAGCCAAGAAAGTGACAGGATGTGTCCTCAGGTATCAACTGCTCACCTGCAAACCTTTACAAAGTATCCCTAGGCCTTGGGTGGGGGCTGTGTCCCCAGAGGAGGAGGATCCAGGGAGGGGCTGGGAGTCCTGCCTCTGACCAAGGCGCAGGCGTAGTTTTGAAAAGCCAGGCTCTCAATAGTAAAAGCCGAGCGCCATCTGCCAGCCGTTTCTGAGCAGCTTGTTTTATTCGATTGTTCCGACTTCCCAGTCCTGAATAGGAGGGGGTTCTCTTTTTATCCCCTAAAACAAGGTATTTCGTGCCTAGAAAGTTCTCTAAAATAAGTATCCTATTTTTTAAAAATCTCAAAAGCGAAAGGAAAGAAGTGAAAGAGTGGGGGAGACTCCCCGAGAAAGTGAACTGTGGTCCTTCCAATTCTTTTTTTGTTTTGTTTTTTGCTTTTTGTCTTTTTGAGGCAGGTTCTCGCTATGCAGTTCAGGCTGGCCTTGAGCTCACTTTGTAGCTCAGGCTGGTCCAGAACTGCAGCGATCCTCTTGCTTCAGCCTCCTGAGTGCTGGGATTGATTACAGGAGTGTGCCACCACGCTGTCCCTCCAGTTCTGAGCTGTGCACACTTGTGAGGAAAATGGGGGGAGGGGTCCTTTCCCACCCAAGGGAGCCCAAGGGACGGAGTCCTCCTCCGTCTGCAGGGTTGGCTCCCCACTTGGTCCAGCCTTGATACCTGAGGTGGGGTCTGCCTCTGGGGATCGAGGAGGGGGAGGAGGAAGTGGGAGAGAGGGCAGTCTTCACCTATCAGGTTGAATCGGGCCAAGGTCCACAGAGGTCAGTGTTTGTCTTGTAGTGGAGCACAGGATTACACCTTGAATCCCCTTCCCAAGGTCTGCCTGTCCTGCCCCTGCCTCGGTGTCTGCTGCTGCTGCCTACAGCTGGACAGTCAGGCCCTGGCTGCCTTCTGGACGACCCCCGACCATGGCAGGACTCCGGGAATACTTGGCAGGATCATCACCAAATGGAACCTTGTCAGTGCTGTACTTTCTTTTTTAAAGCGTCACTTGGCAAATGCATGGAATTGTTAGGATCAACTAAGGTCCGAGGAATGGGAGATCGATCCCCCACTTCTAAACCAGTGCTCTCTCACCACTATCCCAGGACCCTCCCCCAAATTTAGAGCTTCCCTCCCCTCCTTTTTCCCCACTGAACACAAGTGTCTCCCCTATTGGGCACCCTGGGAAGATACTGCTAACTAAAATAAGCTCGGAGTTTGTCTTTGTTACATGATTCCCTAAAGAGAACTCTGGACCCCCACTGGGAAAGGGGAGTCCCCCTAAGTATCCATCTTAAATTCCTCTCTCCTCATTTGTTTTACAAAGCCGTATTATCTACTAGGCTTCCTTTTTAACAGCTAAACAGAAAGAAATGAAATTACATCAATGCTTAATTAAAAATAGCTAGAAGTTTTCTGGCAATCCAACTTTAGAAAAATTTTCCCTAACGTCTGCCATTTGTTTTGGGTTCTGCCCTGAATCTTCTAAGCATTTCCTTGGAAAGTTGTTGTACTCGGTCCCAGGCAAAATATCAAAATCAACATTCCAAAAGCTTGCTTTGGTGATTTCTAGGATTCTGTAGTGAGGAGGTGTCATAGGAGGGGCCACTTCTTTAGGTGAACCTGGAACATGTCAAGCTAATCTGCAGACAAGTTTGAATTTCAAATGATATTTTTAATTTTGCATGTCCAACATATAATTTGTCAAACCACCAATCTATGTCTAACCTCACCCTAAAGTAACCCTAATAGTAAAAGCTGAAGTGATTAACTATATGTGCTTGTCTGAGATGGACAGTGGTTACAGCCTTACTGTATTTATTTTCTGGCCTTTGTGATGAACTTAAAAGACATAAATTCCAAAATCCCTAAGGGGAAAAAAAAGCCCAAACAAAGAATCTTTAAAAAACTCAGGGACTGGGTTGTAGCTCAGGGGTAAGGTCACCTTCAGTATGCACAAAATCTCAAGTATAACCTCCAGTGCCAACAATAAAAACAAAGTAGATCCCCAGTGAATCTGTAACACTTGAAAAACTCCATTGAAAAACCTCAGTTTTAAATGCTTTAGCCTGGTGCGGTGGGTGATGGCACATGCTTGTAAGTCCAGCCCTCGGGAGGCTGAAGCAGGAGGATTACTGTGAGTTCGAGGCTACCCTGGGCTACACAGTGAGTTCACCGCCATCCTGTAGTATATAGGGGAATCCTGTCTAAAACAAACAAACAAAAAAAACCTTTTAGCCTGAAAATAAAAATAGGAGCAATAAAATCCCCTCTCTTAATAGGTCCTTGGGAGAAAGTAAGGCAGAGTGCAAATTGGGGAGTCGGGTTGCTGTTTAAAAAATAAAATCATTTAGTACTGTTCTGAGTACTCCGAGATATATAGGTTATAGACTCTGCCTTAGGAGGTAAGATGAGGTGTCGACAATTTTATTAAAGACCAAGTACAAGACTCCTGACTAGGAAATGTCACTGGGTTATTTTTATTAGTATATCTATATTTTCTTGCCAAAACAGTTAATTTTACTTCTTCAGCCCAGTCATTCAGAGGCATTCCTTCAGCTGTCCCCATGCCTAGGTGTTAAAGGTGACAGTGGTGCCCTGTGGCCCGGGAGTGAAGACACCCAGTAGACATGGTTCCCACCCTGTGCCGCAGGAGGCTGGTGTTTGGCCAGAACAATCCCAGTGCGGGTCCTCATCATGGGAACATCTACAGTGAGAGTGAATTCACTTAGCAAATGATTCAGAGTGAATGCCAGCCCACCACAGAGAGCTCCTGAGTGGCAGATTTGATTATTTAAGATTAAAATCTACTTCTTCCCTGATTCTACTTATCCACTGATTAGCCAGGGGACTGACTTGGCGGATCAGTCTGGACCAGTTCATTACTCACTTCCCTGAAGTAATTCCCTTTTCTATTTAGGGTCATCTGGGTCACCTCTTCTGAGGTTTCTGGAGATGTCTTCCCCTCCAAAATGCAGGACACCAAAATTAGTGTGAAGCTTGTTCACTGGTTAGTAATAACTAGAAGTGGTTAGTAGTAACTAAAAGGACCACCTTCCCTCTGAAAACTTGTTTTTTAAGGGATGCAAGCTATGACACTCATGATCTCTAACTTTCCCAGAAGTTGGTAAAGTCAGTGTTAGGGCAGTTCTCAACCAAGGATTATATTTGCCATGGCTGGAGATAATACTGGTTTTCTCACTATATGTGGTGGTGATGGGTGGGGTGTGTGTGTGTGTGTGTGTGTGTGTGTGTGAAAGAGAGACAGAGAGGGGGAGAGAGAGAGACAGACAGAAGACAGACAAGAGAAAGAAGAGAGAGAAGAGAAAGAGGAGAGCGAGGGGAGTGGGTGATGTCAGATGCGCTTTTCAACATCCTATAGTGCACAGAACAGCCCCACCCTCCATGAAAAAACATCAGTGAGCTACCTGGGGGACCCCTAGAATGCTCCCCCTAGAATGCTCCTAAAATCCCAGCACATAGCTAAGAGGGAGAAACTGCACCTAAAAGAAAACCCTGGTTATCACAGGAGCTCTAGGGCCTATCTAACGCCAAGCTCCATCCGAGTGCGGGGTAGCAGTGCGGGCAAAGTGGGCCCCGTCCCCACCTCTGCTGGCTCCTGCTGACTCCTGTCAGCCATGGCACAGCTGTGACACCTTTCCTGTGCCTTAGACTGCCTCACCATCTAGTGGCCACCTGAAATATCAGCTCACCTCCACCGTCTCTGGGCCTTTGGGAAGCCCGTCACGAAGACATTTATATTCAAGGGGAGACTGGGCAGGAGGAGCCCTGAATGACATGCGTGATTGTGTTAGTAAGCTCTGTAAGCATCCTACAGGCCTCATAGAGCTACACAGGGAGCAAATATAAGGAATTAAGATGGACATTTGCTAAGATTTCAAAAGCCCACACAGGCCCTAAAATCAAAGGGCTGATTACAAATAAAATCTGCCTTTTCTAAACAGGAATTCACAGCGGTTATTCTAAGACCCTCTGAACACTGAAGGGTCACCGCATATAACTACGGATTAGAATAACATCTACTTCAAAGGGCCAAGCGGCCCCTGCAGTCTAAGTTCCTAAATAATGACCATCCATGGCATTCTTGGTAGGCTTTTCATTCTTGTTTGTTTTGTGTCAATCAGACCAAGCAGCTATTTTTATAGCTCTAGAAACTGAGGCCAAACATGGGGGTCCCAAAAGCCTCTGAATACTGGCTAAGCTGCAGGATGCAACCTTCTGTGTCCTGTGGCAAAACCCTTCCCTGCAGGCTGGGGATTCAGCTCAGCAGCATAAGTGCCTTCCTGGCAAGTGTGAGATCATGAGTTTGATCCTCGGTGCCCCCCACAAAAAACCCCTGCCCTTCTTGGACCTGGACTCTATCCTGATGTCTGGTGCTAATATTTGTGTATCCTAAGGATTACATTGTGTGTGTGTGTGTGTGTGTGTGTGTGTTT
Organism: Hydrochoerus hydrochaeris; assembly: GCA_004027455.1. Classification (NCBI taxonomy): domain Eukaryota; kingdom Metazoa; phylum Chordata; class Mammalia; order Rodentia; family Hydrochaeridae; genus Hydrochoerus; species Hydrochoerus hydrochaeris. The sequence continues at coordinate 81,950 of PVLA01001851.1, forward strand.
CAAAAATTGCACAATTTTAAACTTACCTGAATGCAGGTTCCCTGTAAAAATATCTTCATGGTCATTTACACATTAGCATTCAGTTTGATAAAAGGCAAACTGGTCCCGTAGGAAAGAGGAGAGAGGTCACTAGTGTGGTCTTTTGATTGAAGACAAGAGCAAGAGCCAGGAAAATCAGCAGAGGCTCTTGCTGGCTGAGTTCTGATTTCCATATAAGAAGCGACCTTCCCTTGGCAGTGACACTGAGCTTCTGAAAGCCACACTGTGACGCTCCTGAGAAGGTAGGTGCATGAGCTTTCTCCTCCCCATTATCAACTCATTAGAGCAAGTTGAAAGTACTTACTTTGTCCCACACACAAAATGTGTGTGACAACGTCGGAAACGTTGACTGACTCATAATAAATTTGAGACTGGATAAATTGATAGCACCTTTGTACCTCTCTCCTCGCTCCAAATGTAATCATTAAAACACATTTAGTAGGATCCAATGTTCAAGTTCTGGCAGAACTCCACGAGTCAAAATACTCATGAATTCCTCTGAGGCTTAGCAAATTACCCTGCAGAGCAATCTGGGATTTTACCTCTAAGTGAGTACAGCACAGGCATGTACCCTTACTGTTCCCACTGTCACAGACTGCTTGCCTCGCACTGTTCTCTTGCTCAGTCTCAGGGGCTGCATGTGTGAAACTGCTTCAGTCCTTCTAACTCGAAAGCTGTGTGTGTCTTGTGTGCTTCTGATATGAGACCTAAGCATCCCGGGTGTCGGTAGAGTGTGTGCAACCAGTGATAACTGAGGGGCGGACGCGGTGTTTTGCGCAGTTCCCTACCTCTTCCTGGCGGGTCCTGTCCTCTTCGCTTTCCACCGGCTGCCCTGCTTCACCATGAGGCTGTTGGGAAGGAAACTAAAGACACTTTTATTTTACATGTGTAACAACCATAACAATCCAAGATCAGATCTTGGACTAAGCCACAGTATTACTTTGTAGATATTGGCTAATAAAAGGGAGAGGGGTACAGAAGGGGTAGGCAGTGGTAATACTTGTTCAAAACAAGTGGAAAAAAGGGCACCCTCCCATCTCCCTCTGCCACATTACTCGTGAGAGTGACTTCGGAGTCATGAATTTGGCCAGGTGTCATTTGTCGACGGCTGGAGATGATCCTTGTTTACAAAATGTGTGCAAAGAGTGTACACTGAAAGGTAGAGACAGAAACATGAAATGTAGTCAGGACTGCGGAAGAATTTAGAAGTGTCCTGGTGGATACAGAAGAAACCAAAGCAGACCAAACATTTTACTTGAAACAGGGAGAGAAAAAAGCCCAAGAGGAAAAAGAAAGCTTCTAAAAATAATACCTAATGCTCTGGGACACTCCTGTGTGCCAATCACAGGGCTAAGAATAACTTGTAAAGGTGCTACATGCCTGCAACCCCAGTACTCACCTGGGAGGCTGAGGCAGCAGGGTCACAAATTTGAGCCCAGCCTAGGCAATTTAGTGATTTTGCAAGACCTGTCTCAAAATAAAACGTAAAAAAGCCTGGCGCAGTGGTGACACACTTGTAATCCCAGCACTCGGGAGACTGAGGCAGGAGGATCACCAGGAGCTTGAGGTCAGCCTGGGCTGCAAAGTGAGTTCATGGCCAGTCTGAACTACAAACGGAGACCTTGTATCAAAAAAAAAAAAAAAAAAAAAAAAAAAGTCCCCCCAAACAAAACAAAAAAACAGAAACAAAAACAAAACCTCCCAAAAACATTAGAAAGAAAAAAGAAATGTCAGGACTGTAGTTCGGTAGCTCAGTGCAACAGAAGGGCTTCTGGAGATTTCCTCAGTGACTTCACTTCTTATATCTGGCTCTCTTTGCAGGGGAACTAAGAAAATGTCTTCTCCTCTCATTTCTTCTGCAAAGCCCCTCTCTTCCCTTGCTCAGGGTCTCCTTGATTCACTTCCATGGATGGTAGGGGCTGCAGCCTCCCTTGGGTCTGTCTAATTGGTATAAAACCTCTTAGAAAGTGCAGATTTTTTTGGGAAACACCCAAAGAGAGGCCCAGACCCATTTCTCTTATTCCCTAAAGAGAGCTTGATCGTCTGCTCGCGATGACCGCAGGCCAGAGAATGTGTTGGGGACACAGGCCTCATTCCATCTGGGTCACTGAAACCGCTGAGGTGGTGCAGGGACAGAGTCTCAAGTCCTCGTCGCTGGCGGCCACCAGAGGTGGAGGCGGTTAACCAGGCTGACCATGGTCTCTGCGCCCCGACACTTGGAACGAAGGGGGAGACCCTGTTCATCACTTGGCTCTCTCCTTCCTATTTTGAAAACTTCTTTTCTTCCTGAGAAATTTGATTTTAAAATGAGCAGATGACATGTTAATTTTGCATCTCACTAAAACCTTAAAAGGGGTAAAGTGGGTTGGGGAAGAATCCTGCTTTGGCACAGATGAACACAAAAGAAAAGCCGAGTTTAGATGCCAGCGTTCGTTTGTTCTGTCTCCTGAAGGTGCTCCGGAGACGGAGAGCTGCACTCTTGCTGCCTGTGTGAAGTTTTATTTGGAGGAAACTGACCGTAAAAAAACAAAAAAGAAGGCACATGCCAGACATTGGGAATTTTGCATCTGGTCAACTAACTTCTCTTCTTCTTCAAAGTAAATTTGTTTTTACTTTTTTTTTTTTTTTTGGTAATGGGGATCGAACTCATGAGCTCACGCCTGCCAGGCAGGTGCGTAAGCCACTGAGCTAAATCCCCGGCCCGTTTTTACCTATCAGTCTTCCTCCATAAAGGTCAAAAGTGGCATGGTGGGCATGGTGGCCAAGGCCTGTAATTCCAGGAAGGTGAGGCAAGAGGATCATCTTAAGTTCAAAGCCAGCTTGGGCTACACAGTGAGTTCAAGACCAGACTGAACTACACACAGCAAGTCTGTCTCAAGGAAAAAAAGAAAAAGAAAAGAAAAAGGAAAAACAAACAAACAAACAAAAACCAAGAAAGGTCAAAGGTGATTTCTGCTGGGTGCGGCAGTACACACCTGTGATCTCAGCACTTGGGAAACTGAGGCAGGTGGATTGCTATGAGTTCGAGGCCAGCCTGGCTGCACAGTGGGTTCAAGCCCAGGCTCAACTACACAGCAAGACTCTGTCAAAAATAATAATAATAATAAAAAATAAAAGAAAGAAAAAAGAAAAAAAATCCAAGAAAGGTCAAAGGTGATTTCTGCTGGGTGTGGTAATACACACCTGTGATCTCAGCACTTGGGAAACTGAGGCAGGTGGATTGCTGTGAGTTCGAGGCCAGTCTGGCCTACATAGTGAGTTCAGATCCAGGCTGAACTACACAGCAAGATTCTGTCAAAAAAAAAAAATAAACAAACAGATAAAAACAAAAACAAAGAAAGAGAAAAAAGAAAAGAAAAAAATATCCAAGAAAGGTCAAAGGTGATTTCTGCTGGGTGTGGTAGTACAGACCTGTGATCTCAACACTTGGGAAACCGAGGCAGGAGGATTGCTGTGAGTTAGAGGCCAGCCTGGGGTACATAGCAAGATTCTGTCTCAAAAAGAAAAAAAAAATCCAAGAAAGGTCAAAGGTGATTTCTGCTGGGTGTGGTAGTACACATTTGTGATCTCAGCACTTGGGAATCCGAGGCAGGAGGATTGCTGTGAGTTCAAGGCCAGCCTGGGCTATATAGCAAGATTCTGTCTCAAAAAGAAAAAAAAAAAATCCAAGAAAAGTCAAAGGTAATTTCTGCTGGGTGTGGTAGTACACACTTGTGATCTCAGCACTTGGGAAACTGAGGCAGGTGGATTCTCCTGAGTTCAAGGCCAGCCTGGACTACAAGTGAGATCCTGTCTCATCCCCCCCAAACAAACAAACAAACAAACAAACAAAAAACCCCAAAAACAAAAGATGATTTCCAATATCACATATTGACTCTCGCTAAATGGGAATCATCCTTAAACTAAAATGAAAACAAAACAACCAAAAACTGGGGAAGACGTTTGGAATAGTTATTTTAATGGAATCATTAGGTCCAGATTGAGTTCTAAATATCCTAAGACTAAATATGTAGGGGTGCTATATGTAAAAGCACCTACATTATTATTAATTATTAAGCTGAGTGAGGAGAAAAGTTTTAGACCTTGTTAAAGAAAACTAGGGGATATTAAAAAAAAAAATTAAAGAAAGTCTGCATTAAAAAAAAAAAATAGAAGAAGAAGAAGAAGAAAAAAAAAAAGCCCAGTGTTTACTGGCACTGGCAGGGAGGTAACACATCCCATAACAATGACAGGTATCTCAGGAATGGGAAGCTCACATTTCAGGTACATTCAGTGAACATTTATAACCAGGGATTCTCCAGGTCTGGCCATCATTCAAAAGGCAGCAGATTGAGAGACACCTGTCATATGACAAGGGATTTTAAGAGACACAGGTTTACAACAATCATGCTTTCCATTTAAGTACAGCTTGTCATGTTTTTGGTAAGCATTGTCTTATCTGAATTAGAAACTTTAGATCCTTCACTTACCTTATAGTCTTTGAGCAAAAAGTCCCTGATAGTTAATTTTTGAGCATTGGGTTTATTTGCCAATGAAATGGGGAAATATGTTTTTATTGCCCAGAACTGTTTCAAAGGACAAACTTGACAAGATTGAAGGCTTTTGAAAATGTAAAACGCGACCAACATTGAGAGCAATGAAACTTTCCCTTTTCCAGCTACGAGGAGATTTTCAGCAAGGAAAGGATCCTGTCTCTCCTTCTGAGACCAGTTTTTTCATCCTGGAAAATGTGGACACATTTTAAAGATGAGTTTCACCATCTGGGAAAAAAAGCTTTTGAAAAACTGTCCATGTTAAAAGGCAGGCCAGAATTTTGGCCTCTGAGAAATATGAATCCTCCTGGGAGACACAAAAGGGAAAATAATAAAACTCTCTCTTATTTCTAAAATTTTGTGGCCTGGTAAGACAGGTCCTCTCTCCTGTACCAAAAAGCTCAGCAGAGGCATTCTGAATATGAAAAAGGGGCTGTATTACGAAAAAAAAAGCAAGAGGGGAAAGGAGATAAAGAAAAAGAAAAAAGTACTTCTGCAAGATGGGATGCAACACCTCACTGATGCACTTGACAGCATAAATAATCATATACCTGACTGTGATTCACTGTATCAATATAGCTGTAGCAAAATGTCTATTATTACATACAGTATTTCCCTGCAAATTTTAATAAATGCAGCAGATACTAAGAAATTCTGATCTAGTAGATCCTGTTTGATTCTTAAACAAGGGAATCACACCTAATTAAAATTGGAAAAAAAAGTCTAAGTCACCAAAATTATTATTATTTTTTTTAAGAGTAGAATATATTTATTGAGAGAAAGAAAGCTTCTGTGTGAGGAGAGACAGAAGGGGGACCTGAGTGGGTTGCCCCGCCAGCAAAATTATTAAAAGGAGCAAGGATCATGGGAAGGGAAATTTAGCACTGGATAGCATCAAGCAAGTAAAAGGCTTTTAACTCTTTAGATAGCCTAGACTTTTTACTTCCCTTCCTTCTTTTTAAAGCTCCATGTAATATGGTTAAGATGTTTGGGCAATAAAAACTGAGACTATGCACACATAAACACACACTTTTAAAAAGCAACAAGTGAGTCAGCCTGTCACCATTTAGGAGTCAGATCAAAGGATGGCCATTTGATGTGCATTTTCAGGGGTAGGGCTGCATGAATGTCTTCTTGCATTACTGGCACTAGTGACTTGGTAAGAAGTTTTACCCCCTGTGTGGGTAAATCCTCTGCTCCCCCTCCTCACCAGTAACAGACCCTGGTGTGATACCTTTCCTGTCACTTCAGTAAAATGAGGCCAGGCTGCAGGGACCCTGTAGCCTGGTTTTGGAAACTGTAGTGCTACAGGAAGCAGGGAACACTGGCTGTCTTAGTTCAGGTTCCGGGTCGGGTACTGGCCCAAGGCTTACCAGCCTGTGTGCTGGGGAGTGTTGCATCCACTTTCCTGGTTACCAGTACCTGAGGAACAAAGACTGGACAGTGGCAAAATACCCTGACAAATTTATCTTTCTGTGACAAATTGAGGAGACAAGGAAAAACGGTAACATCCCTAAGACCCAGCGCCAGATCAGGACTTTGGCTGCAGAATGGATATTTGCATAATCTGTGTAACCTCTCCTTCTCCCTCCCCTCTTCCCAGCCCTGGGGAGGGGGTAGAGACTGAAGTCAGGAAAATTTGCTGGGACAGCTTTATTTCATGAGGCCCTGGCGCAGAAGGGACACTGTCAATTTGCCAATTATGGGTCAGACCCCTTGGTCTGAAGTCAGCTGCATCCCTGTTGCTCCCCAACTCCTAGCTTTGTACGCCCCTCCAGGTAAGCTGTGTATCACGGCAAAAGCAATTGTCTGCAGGAACTAGGACGTTGTCATCTGAAATTTGTAGCTTAGACCGAGCTAAGACCTTGGAAATTTAAAACTCTCCTTTTGTATGTTTTAGGGTAAACGATAATGTCATCATTTCCTCAGGTAAGCATTAATGAAATGACTATCACATTGAAACTAAGATTGGCAGGAGCTATAGCACAACAGCACAGGTATGCCACTAATGTCATTCACAAAAGCCACCACGCATTATACAACACTTCACAAACAAACGTAGCACAGCCTTAGAAAATACTTCACAAACAAACGTAGCACAGCCTGAGAAATTGTGATCTTGAAATCCCTTGAAAGATTTTAAGGCAGTGGACCTTCACTTTTGAAATTTTCATAAAAGTCAGATTCAGACCATTGTTAATACCTGCTCTCATTAACTGTAACAAGATGAGTTAGTGCCCCCTTTTGAGCTAAGAAGTCCGTGGGGTAGGGAATTGGAGAGGGGATGGGGCGCTGCGTCCTGGGGAAAGGTGGGGAGAAGAGGGGCGGGTGAGGGCCTCCCAAGGCCCCCTTCTGATTATTATAGTATCATTTTAACTTTAATCATAGGACCTTTAAAAAAACTTTGTGCCAAAAGCCAATTGGCAGAGGAGCTTACCTTTCCGCCTCTTTGACCACAGCTAAAGCTGCTTGAAAGAATTCACATGCATCATTTACATGTTTCAAACGTCATCTTCAGTTTTCCATACTTAGTATACATTCTTAAAATACACTCGAAGCATTCTAATTGTTTTTTTTTTAACATTTAATTTCATTTCAAACACAAGGGCATTCCACTCCCAATACTTAACTCCCATCTCTTTTTTAAACCAAGCCCCTCCTACTAATGGACTCTGGAAAAGTATAAATGGTTGGCTTACCTCCGGCTCTTCGCTAGTGAAAACAAAACACACTTCATATTTGGAAAACACAGCCACGCCCACCCCCTTGGACCCGGACCTGCGGACCGCGGGTGGGTGTCCCTCCCCCGCCCCCCTCCAGCCTCCCACCATGCGAGCCGAGTGTGTGCAGAACCCCGAAATTCTGTGTACAGCCCGGGAGCCCCAGATACCTGCGCGTCTGGTTTTTCAACCGTAAAGGCGGGAGGGTTTGGCGAACGAATGAGAAGTGAGGACACGCTTAGCGCAAAGGGAAAAAGAGAGAAAGACATACAGGAAAAAGGTTACGGAGGCCCCGGGCAGCGGCCCCTCTCCACCCCGGCCAGCGGCCCAGCCATTACCCAGGGTGCCCCGCCACCGGCCCCGCGCTTTCGCGCTGCTCACCGCACAGCGGCCGCGCACAGGTACCGCCGGCGACAGCGACACGGAAAGTTTCGGCCCGCGCCATGGCGCAAATCACAAGACAGCCCGTTCCCGAGTACAAGTACACAGTCGGCGGGTAGTTTGGGGGATGCCAGGGATGCGTCACTGGGGGACACTTGAGCATGTCATGCACAGGCGGGCACAGAATACGGACACCAACACACACTGACAATAAGCTGTCCGACACCAAGCAGCCGTGCCAGGCAAGGCGGGACGCGCCTTCCCCAACGACCCCAGCCCACAAACACCTTAGCCAGGGGAGCCCCAGGGGCCCTCCCCGGCAGTTCCTGGCTCACCTGAAGCCCCCGCCTGTCGCCTGTCCAGCTTACGGTCGCTGGCGCTGGCGCTGGCGCTGGCCTTTCCAGCCGGAAACGACCCTCAGTGTCGCTCGGCATCACTTTTCTCCCTAGAGGGCACATACTTCGGCCACCCGAACCCACCCCAACAGCCCTCCCGCTCCCAGGGCCAAGTTAGGGTCCCTCCCTGGAACTTCTAGCAGGTTCTGCCCGCTTTGACAGGACCCTCCTCCCTCCGTGGCCAAGCCCCGACCCCACCGGGCAGACCTGCCGCCCTCCCCGGGCGCCCGGGCGGCCCTGCTGCCGGAGGGCAGAGCGCGCCGCGGTACCTAGAAGCAGCAAGCGGTGCGCGCACACGTAGCCCAGCCTGTCGTCCTGGAGCTGTTTGTGGAGGAGCTGGCTGCGCTTCTTCGCTGCGCGCTCCTGGGTGCGCATCTCGATGGCTTCTTTGCGCATCTGGCTGCGCTGCTCGGCCACAAAATCCTTCTTGACCTTGGAGGGGCTCGCGGCTCTGGACTGGGGACCCCCGCACCCGCCGAAGCAGCCCCCGAAGGTCTGGGAGAAGAAGTTGCGGAATAAGTTGTGCCGGGGCTTTCCGCGGCGGCGATTTCGGCGCTGGAGCCACTGGAAGCAGCCAGTGGCCCCGGCCTCGGCCTCGTACTCGTCGCTGGAGGAGTCGTCGCAGACCTGGCCCCGTTCTTCGTATCGGAGGCGGCTGCTGCGGCCGCGCTCGTATTTGCCCCGCCAGGCAGACGCCCGAGTAGGCCGCGGAGTAGGCGGGTCAGCAGCCTGGATCTCGGGGCTGGGGGGCCTGAGGAGCTGCGGCTTGCGGCTGGCCCCGGGGACAGGGCCGACGGAGGCCGGCCGGGCGACGGGCATCGCTCGGGCGATGGGGGCTGCCCGGGCGGCAGGCGGTGCGCGGGCTCCGGGCAGCGCAGAGAAGGATCGGGTAACAGGATTGGCTCGGATGGCCCGGATTGCTGGCTCGGCCGGGACTCGCCGGATGTCGGCCGAGGCCAGGGCGGCGCGGACTGCCCGGGGGCCAGGATTGGCTGGGCCGACAGGGAGTGCCCGGGCCGCGGCTGGAGCTGGAGCGACTGGGGCTCTCCCGGAGTCGGAACGGGGCTCGCTGGCGCGGGCGGCAGGGGCTCTCCCAGAGTCGGGTTCGGCTCGGGCTGTCCCGGCGGCGTCAGGCTCCTTTGGCGCGGCAGGGACCGCCCGGGTGTCAGCATCGACTGCGGCAGCTGGGGCTGCTCGGGTGCCAGCCGGCTCGGCCGGGGCGACTGGGGCTCCCCCGGAGCCGGGATCCGCTGGGGCTTCAGCACCGCTTGGCATGGCTGGGGCTGCCCCAGAGCCGGGATCTGCTGGAGCGGCGGGCGCTGCCCCGGTGGCAGGGGATCCGTCCCCCGGAGAGGGGACTTTTCCTTCCTCCGCAGCGGTGGCCGCTGAGCCTCCTTCCATCTCTGCTGCGTCTCCTTCGACTGGGGGTCCCTCGGCTCGCTCTCTCTTATCTGGGGCTCCCGAGACCTCGATGGGCGGGCCGTCTTTCGCGATTGGGGGGCAGTCCATGTTGACAGGAGCGTCGTCGACCCCAATGGGGGATCTACCAATCTTGAGCGGGGGTCCGGAGATCTCCATCCGGGGGTTGTTGCCCGCGAAGTTAGGAGGTCTGACAGCCTCACGGGATGGGCTGCTGGCGCCTGGGACCCGCAGGGGAGGTGTGTGTGCGGCGGGAGCGAGGCGGACCGGACTCGGGGCCGTGACAGCCGCGAACTGGTTGCCACCGTCGACACGCGGGTTAACTCTGGGGAGCCCCGGGGGTGGGCTTTCCTCCCCAAATGCTTCTGCATCAAACTCGAATGGTGCAGCCTCCTCAGGGGGAGGGCTGTATCTTCCTCCGAAGCTGGCATCTCCAAGACTGCAGGCTCCGGGCTCCTCGGGAGGAGCTCCAGGGACCCCTGCAGATGGACCTCCTGGAGCAAGGTCTGCGACCTGCAAGATAGGCTGGACGCAGCCTCCCTGCGCAGGCTGTTCAAAGTCGAAGGGCATAGCTTCCTCGGGCGGAGGGCTGTAGCTTCCCTGCTCTGGTCTCGCGCCATCAAAAGCTCCGGGCTCCACGCTAGCCGGGTGGGGACCCTCGAGGCCCGCGTGGACCACACTGAAGGATCCCAGCTGCTCCTGGGAAGGCCAGAAAACTCCCAAGCAGGACTGCTCGACCTCGAAGGGCATGGCTTCTTCGGGCGGCGGGCTGTAGTTTCTGCAGGCTCTGTCTTCCTGGACTCCCAGGCTGTGGCCCTGGGTGTCGGGTCTGGAGGCCTCTGGGCGTCCACTGACCTTGCCCTCAACCTCGACGGAGATGGGCTCATCGTGAGACGATTGGGTCTCCATCCCTTCGGCTGAGCCAGACCCAGCACCGGGGGCAGCTGTCCCCGGGGCCTCCAAAGGTTGTTGTTCGGGCTGTTCCCCGACTTCAGAGGGGATATCGCGTTGTCCTGGCATATTATTGCCGTGGAGGCAGTTGCGCATGCCCATAACACGGTGGCGGCCTCTTAAATTGGGGCCCCGTAAGACGGAGCACCCAACCAAACTAGGGTGAAAAAATTATTTCAAAAAATCCAAGTACCAGCTGGAAAGTTCTCCAGCCTCCCTTTCCAGCCCCTCAGGGGGCTCAGTACCTAGGGCCCCAGGCCGTGGCAGGAACAACTTAGTTCTCGCTAGTGCCACCTTGTCTCTTGCCAGACGCGTTCTGTGTCCTCAGGGAACCCTCTGGCCAGTTACCTTTTGTTTTTTCTTCTCTTTTTCTCTCTGCTCCAGGTCAGCTCTGCCTGCTTGGCTCTGAGGAGCGTGCCGATTCGGCTCGAAAATCGTCAGCAGTGCGTTTTTCTCTGCCACCAGAGGACGCAGGTTCCAGTGCTGAGCCGGTTCTGGCTCCTGGAACTGGCTCCAGGGCGCCAGCAGCCCCGGACTTTGGGTAAGGGGGCTGATGAGCGCCGGCCTCGCAGGGATGGCTTCGCTCCTTCCTCTCCTCTCCCTGACTGATTCGGAGTGCTTGTCCTCGCTTCCCCCCGGCCAGATAGAAGGCTCTCCTGCGTTGTGGGACACGTGACGCAAGACGTGGGCCTCTGGACGCTGGAGTCGAGGAGCTGAACTCCTCCCTCCCCAACCGACTCTCCTCGGGGGGAGGGAGGACTGCGGAAGGTTTTATCAACCCAAGAATACCGTTGAGCCCCTCAGCCAAAGACCCCAGCCCTAGACAGCCCCTGATTGTGAGCCCCAAATCCGGAGAATGAATCTTTAAATGCCTGGGAAGGGGCCACAGGCGCGCGGAGCAGGAATGCGACAGGTGGTCGCGAGCCCACCAGAAGGGCAGAGAGGGGGTGAGGGGCGAGGGGCTGCCACATGCGGACACACGGCTCGTTTTAAAAATGCCCTGGGGTGCTTTCTGATGCATCGGTACATTTTGCTTGATGTTTGTCGTTTGTGGTTGGTTCCGATTAAGCACTTCCAAGTTCCCCAGCCCCATTAGGCTTTGGGGGTCTCAGCAGTGGTGCAGGACGGTTCGGGCACGGTTCTCCCTTGTTTATGTGGGTGGTGACGCAGAAGAATAACAGGGTCTTAGGCGCGCGCGGCAAAGAACCAAGCAAAGCCCCCAGGCGGTGGTGGCGCGGCACCTTGGGGGGGGGGTGCAGGGTGCACAGGGGACCCCTACGCAGCTCTGACCAGAGATTTCCGCATTTAGGGAAAGGGTTAAAGGCTATTTTTGTTAGTGATCTCGGTGAATTCAGGGTGGTCTTAAAAACACTGCGCACTTAACCCAAAGAAAAATCGTGCGCGCCGGAAGCGGCAGCGGAGGCGCATGGCTTCCAGCGTCATCCACCGGCTGCAGGGTCTGCGATCTGACCCCTCTCAAGCCCCCCACCCACCCCTTTCCCTTTGGTAGGAGTATCTTAAGGTAACCGCTTCACTTTTGCACTGCTACGGTCTGCCGCGGCGGCACGGTGACCACAAATCCAGCGCTCTACCGGCTGGCCGTGCTCCCCTTGCAGTGCCGCGGTGGGGTCGGAGACCGTAGGTGGTAAATAGGTGGTAAATAGCTCAGAGGGCCTCGTGGGCTCAGTGTGTGTGTGTGCGCACTGCTCTGAGTTTGGGGTCTGCGGAGGGATTTGAGCCTGGAAGGTGGAAAAAAACATTGCGCGCTTGCGGTTCACTTAAAACCCAGCACGCACGCATTACGATGTGTTTCGCCAGCAGGTGACAGGGACCTGTGAGCCACGTTTACTTTCAGAACAGCTGGTCTGGGGGCAGGTAGTGGCCCAGCCTGTGGAACTGGGGGTGGTGGTGGCCGATACACTCATGGTGTAGCAGGTGGGCTGCGGCAAGAAGGGCGCACCGCTTGGATCGCGGTGTACGATCTGGCGATCCTCCGCGGCAGACACCGCAGGTCTGATTTTGTTAAATCTAACGTGTCCTTGTTTGAACCTAGCAGGGTACCACAGCCACGACGCAGTATCGTCCCCCACCAGCCACCAGCCACGTGGCCGCACAGCGCGGAGAAAAAGCTGATGAAGTCAGTCCCTCAGCAACGTATGGGACCTCCCAAAGACTTGTCACCTCAGCTCTACGGTTTTACACACTTTCTGATTTACACACTGAACTTTGGTTCAAAGTTTGGCCAACTACCCCCACCACGCAATGGCTTAACAATTCGAGCATCCATAGCGTGGGCGGACTGGGTCCAAAGAAACAACTCACTCCTTTCCGACCCCATCACCAGGTCAGCCATTGGGCTGGGGTCACGCCAATCAAGGTTGCCTAGCGAATAAGCAGGGGGCATCGGACCGGAAACCGGATATGAGTGGGAGGTCCAATAGGGGGCGCCGCGTTGGAACGCCCAAAGGGGTTATACAGGTAGGGTGTTTGGGAGATGTTGGCGTGGGAGTGTATGGCGGCCAGGTCTAGAAGGCCACGAGGACCGCTGGCGCCAAGGGGTCAACCTTTCTCACGCCACAGATTCCAGAGGCCAGGGTTAAGGGCTCCCAGAGGCCAACCCTTGGAGACTTTTGATGGCTAGGCTAGCAAACCCCACAGAGGGGAACCCGGGCGCTGAGATGAGATGAGGTTACGAGATTTCCAGGACTTGGAGGTAGGGGCCAGGACCTTGTGGGGAAAGCTTACTGCTCATATGCAGAGCATCGACCCAGGATGGATAAGGAGTTGAGGCCCCAAGGATGCTGAACCCTGCACACGTGGAAGGAAGGTCAGTGGACACTGGCGCTGAAGCCCCAGGGAAGCTGCCATGGGGGCTCAGTAGGGGCGATATTCTTTCGCCAGGCCTCACCTTTGTCCTGAGTACACCATTTACTGAGAAGGGTTCAGGTTCTGTCTTCTACATTCTTAAGAGTCCTTGGGACCCTCTGGTTTGGTGTTCTTATTTCTTTGTGATGGGAGCATATGCATCAAAGGGATAGATTGTGCTCCTTCATCCTAAGGGGCAGAGCAGCAGGCAAAAAAAAAAAAAAAACAAACCCTAAGACCTCCAATCGGAGGGACTTGGAAAGACTTGATGAAGAAAATTGGTATTTCTCATGGGGTTCCATGGAAGGACAGAAGTCTTAGCTATGGAGAGAGGTTGGGGCATTTGCCTGCTGGGGAAAAAAAGGATCTAATTGTAGGAAATTGAGGTGTGGGTAAATGGAACAGGACACCTTTGCTCTTGGGCTGGCAAAGATACCCTGGAGCACCCAGGTAGACTTCTTGAGGTTCCTTTGATAGAAAATGGAGAGGGAAGTAAAAGTTTTGTCCTGCAAGTGGGGATCTGAGGCAAGTTTTAAGGAAAGGTAGATACAATGGAGGAGGGGGATGGTCCCAATTAAGAAAACAAAAGGGATTATGCACAGAGGAGGCCCAGGCTGCCTAAGACCTTTAAGAGAAAGACCCAGACAAATTGAGGGGCTCTGAAAGGCTGAACAAAGGGACTTAAGAGGTGTCCCAAAGGACCCTCTGGCAGTTCCTGTGCTGGAGGGACACAAAAGGTGGAGGAGCCAAAGAGTGGCCCCTGGATTCTAGGACATGGGGCAAAGGAAAGCAAAGTCAGGAGGAGGAGCTAGGGAGGGGATGGTGAGGAGGTAATGCCAGTTTGATATGAGACATGGCAGAATTGCAGGAAGATGAGCACTGATGAAGATTTTTTTTCCAGCCCATTACTTGGGAAGAAGGGTCTAAAGCTTAGAAAAAAAGATACAGAGCATAAATTCAAATTGGCATTCAACCTTATGAAGATGTGAGATCACTAAATTAGATAAAAACTCCACAGAAAAGAAATAAGTTTGGTGAGAGAAGAACAGTTGGAGCGCTGGGCAAGAAAAAGGGAGAAAGTGCAGGAGGGCAGGGAAGGCCCAGAAAAGCTAGCTGGGAGCCTGATCCAGTAAGCCCACCCAGTTTAGACCCAGGGCTTCTCAGCCTCTGCACTGGAAACCTTTGAGTCTGGACATCTCTTTGCTATAGTGACTGCCCTATGTGCTGCAGTATGTTGAGCAGTATCCCTAGCCTCTACCCACTAGATGCCAGTAGCATCCCCTTAGTTGCAAAAATCAAAAAATATCGCCAGACTGCCAAATATCCTCTGGGGTTTTAAGACCACCCCAGTTTGAAAATTACCATGATAGGCTGAGAAAAAGCCCTGAGATGTGATTAGCAGTCCCCTTAATTTAAAGATAAAATAGTGCCATCATGAATACATTTCAGTGTTTAATCCTGATCCTCCTCTCTTTTTTCCCCCACTTCTATTTTTCTATAGCTACTGGCTACCAGGATATGAAACCCTCAAGTCACCTGGATGAGTGGGAGGTAAGAGACCACCGCAGTATGGACAGACATTTGAGGAAACTACGAATACAAAAGGCAGCTCAGAAGCCTGGTCAAAAAAACTGGAAGGATTTGGTGTGAAACTGGAGGATCGCCTTGGTCAGCCAGTTGTCAGGTGAGCACAATAAGGGTCACTGATCTTGATTCTATGCCTTGACCTGGATGGAGAGGGCCAGTGCTGGGTCCTGGGAGACACTCTGGGCTTAGCCCTAACAGGGGTATGGTTTTTAGGAGCTGTCATTATAATTGTATAACAGCCAAGGACTTTAAATATAGTCGCCAATTCCATACTGATGCAGTTTACATCCGGGGAAGGGGTGAATGTTTGAGGCGTGTAAGTGGGAATGAGGAAGTTACGTCAGCTAGTGGGTTGATGCAGCTGAAGAAGAGGAATACCAGATAGGCCAGTGTCCAAAAAAAGCTGACTAGGGATGAGACCCAAAAACTGCGTGCCAGGGTCTTGACCCTGCCCCAGTGGGGAACGTGCTCCATGGGAGGGCTTCTGGAGATGATGTGTCCATTACAGGAGGACCAGATTTGCTGTGGACGCTCTGGTGATGGTTTCTTGAAGATTGTATATATTTAGTCACTTAAAAATAGATTTTTCTTCAATAGTAGATTTTTCTACATTTGATGAATTAAAGAGGAATGGAAAATGCTACAGGTTTCCACTAAACCCTGCATTTCTGAGGAGAGTCAGAAGTGGCCTGCCCAAGTAGCAAGTAATCAGTTGGTGGCTTTTCATAAGTAAATAGCCCCAAATGGAAAGAATGCATTTCTTCACTGTTGACTCTTCCTCCAGGGCCTGGCTTTCCTCCTTGTGGTGATGCCCCCAGTTTCCTAAACTTAACCTCATGGCTGTTTTGATACCTACAAAAGTATACAGCATAAACAACAATTGGCTGTGTGCATGCCTGCATGTGGGATTCTTATTGAAATCCAAAACGGCAGGTCCAGATTTTATGCAGGTGCCTGCCAGTGCCGTTTCATCCCTGTAGATGAGAAAGCAAGCAAAATAGAAGAGGGTCCCTTGAGGAGAGTGGGAGTTGGGGAAGTGGGGCGCAGGGAACAGAGGCTGGGAAAAGCAGTCTTGTTGGCACTCGGGAACCTGTGGCCTGTGGCTGTGAGGAGGGGAACCTTCTCGGTAGCCCATCCGTATCATTAATTGCCAGTGAGTTTCTTTGAAATGAGAGAAAGGAGCCAAAAGGGAAAAAAGAAAAGACAGAACATAGAGTTTAGGTATCTGCTAAGTAACTGGGGCTCCCAGTGACAAAGGTTTCTCAGCACTGACTGAATAACAAGACTTTGAAGCTGTTCAGTGGAGGCTGCCGCTCCCAGCCCTTTCTCCCAGCATCTCTGCCAGCTTTGACCGGTGGAGGCAGCAGCAACATACTGCTATCTGCAGAGGGGGCTGTGTGACCCGGCTCTTTCAGGCAAATGCCAGCTAAAGAAATGATGCCTGCAACAGAGGAGGCAAGATAATGGGTTAGGGGCAGACTGGGAGTTGGTATTAAAGGCAGCGGAAACAGTATTCATGAAAACACGTCGTCCACTTAGATTCAAAAGTGCCACATGTATTCAGACCCCCTCACTCAGCTCTCTCGGCTCCCTCGAGGTGGCTCAGTGGCCCTCACCACAAAAAGGCCATGAAATTGTTGCAGCCAGGTACGCTTCTGGCACTGCAGTGCCTCTGCCTGCGCCGTGGGGTCCACACACCCTCTCTGGAGTCACCTCAGTGTGCCGTGGATTCCTTCTCCAGGCCAGCTGACAGTGTGCAGCAGAGGACTGTGAGGGGGCAGCAGCCACTCCAGGAAAAATGAAAGGCACCACAGGAAGGCACAAGTGGGGACTGGGGTGCTGAGGCGGGATCCCGCAAGGCACATCTGGCTTTTGTGGAAGCTCTGTTTAAAATATCTGTAATTCATGGTGAAAATTCCAGGCACCCTAGAGGCTTATGGTCACCGCATGCTGTTTGATTTGAAGGGGAAGGGTAGCTATCACGTTCTCATATGATCTCAATTACCAGGAGCAAATTTTTTTTCATGAAGTCTAATTGGGATGGCAACATACACCAGGGCAGAGGAGCTGGGGCAGGGGGACTTGTGGACAGTGGCTGTCAGCCTTTGTGCCTGTACCCCTTATTTCTCTGATGCATAAAGTGGGTGCCTCAGAAACCGGCCTTTTTTCTTCTTTTTAAAAACTTTTTTTATTTTGATTGTACATTCTAGATGTATATAATGGTAACATTCATCACAGAGAATTTGTACCTGTGATATAAACTTTTTTTCCCATTCCCCTATTCTCCCTTCAACCTTTCTTCTCCTCATGTACAAAAGCTTTGTTTCCATTTTTCCTTTTTTTTTTAGCTTTTTCTTCCTCTCTCCCCACCTTCTTCTCATTTGAACATTTTTTTCCAATTTTACAATACCTCTTACACATTTTTGAAACAGGTCTTTCTTGAACCTATATTCAAGGCTTAGGATTTGAACTATGAGACAGAATTCCCAGGCTTTTATGTCTTTCTGTTTGGTGAAAGCATTTGAAGTACTTGTATAAAATATCCATTGTATGTAGGAAACTGAAATTTCCTGGGCTAGGTCTATGAGAGACTTTCTAGGGCCAGCAACTCTAAGCATGGTTAACCTGAAATTAATTAGTGGTCCTTCAGTGGGGTCTTGGGCCATTGAAAATGCTCTTCTAAGGCTGAGCCAGTGTCTGCTCTTGGTGGGTGGGTGGGTACACCTCTTCAAACCCCTCCGGCCACCAGATATTTGAAGCCTGCCATATCTGTATGTGCCCTAACCCTCTTCTTCCCATCTCTCACTTCTAAATTTTATGTTCTGTTCCTTCCTTTCTTATCTGCCTGGATCTTTTTTTTTTTTTCTGTCTCTCTTTTGTCTTCCACAAATCTGCCCCTATCTACCCTCTGTCCTCACAGCCTGGGCTTAGCCTGTAACACTCCCACTCTAAAATAGGCCCATAGAGTAAGCACTGGCTGTGCCTTCACTTGAAGCTGGAAAGGCAGCCTCCCAGGTCCATCAGAATAGCTCGCAGGCGGAGGGCGCCAGCTCCTCTCCGGCATCTGCCTCTGCTGGCGCAGGGCTGTCAACAGGTGATGGTTGCCTGCAGTGCTGACTCTCAGCTCTAGGAGACAGCTCTAAGTCACTAGGCTCTTTATGGTGGCCTTTGCCTTGTGAACCAACTAGACAGCAGCACTCAATAGTTGATAGCTGTCAGGGGGCTTTTGAGAAAAACAAACTTGTGAAATTTAAAAAACAAGCACCAATAAAAATGTACCAGATTTCATAAATGGTCAAAAAAGGGTTAAATTCCAAAGCAAAACCAAGGCTGCTAAATCACTTGATTTGACAGAATCGATTTTTTTTTTTTTTTTAGGGAAAACATTTGCTTTGTTTATCTAATGCACTTGCAAGGGAGCCAAATTAGTGGTGGTGGGGTATTGTGTGTGCAGGAAACCTTAGCTATTACCAGATTTCACAGTACATAAACATAATATGGTATATTTGTATCCGTGGGATGAAAATTTCATGGAGAGTAGTAGAAATGACTAGGGGAAAAGGCTCAGAACAATGCTTGGGAAGGACTAACAATGGAGGGGGGAGGTTGAAAGAACTAGTTTTCCCTAACTAGCTGCAGCCTCTAAGCCATTTTTCCAGGTCTAGCCTGATCAGGAAACTTAAATCTGTTACCAAATAACGCATTCAACATGTGTGGTCGCTTAACCAGTGTTCTGTCAGCCTGCTGTCCTCCTCAGGGCCAGCGTCTCCCTGCTGCTGTAGACTCTACAGTACTGCAGTGTGCTGCCTGCTCAGGCTCTGGACAGCTTGCTTCCAGACACTGAAGTCAGGGTGAGGAGGAGGACACACACACGTGCGCGCACGCGCGCGCACACACACACACACACACACACACACACTGAATGTTGAAGGCTGCTTCGAAGGATGGCCAGGTTTTTTGCTTTTGTTTTGTCAGTTTAGAGACAGGAAACAGGGTAGAATTTCACATTTTCTACCCTGGCTCCTTAAACCTTTTTTTTTTAAACCACCAGTTGAAAAGCAGATTTGACAAAACTGACATTAGATCAACATAAACAGATTCTTTTAATGATGGTACTTTTTATTTAATCAATGTTGGCAATATTGGGCTCAATTAGTACTAAAATCTTTCATAGCATCAAATTGGACACTCTGAGATTCTTAAACTAATCAACTGCACACATTTTGGAGCTGAAATGAATAATAAATAGAAACCTCCCATTTAGCTAGTTAGTTTTAGAAGAAACTGAGGCAGAAGGGGTGCTGAGCAAGACACAGGTGCTTGACAGGACCAGGGCTGGAAGCAGCCTGTGCTTTGCCCAGTACCTTTTGCCTTAGATTCAAATGCCCATGTCTGAAACATGGAGATTTAAGAAATAAAATCATTAATGTCAAAACCTCACAGCAGGAGGAGAAATTCCATCCTTCATTCCAGAACATGGGGATTAAATATGTAATTTGAGAATCCCATGCCCATTGCTGGGCAATACTTGAGCAGGCACAGGACATCACTGGCCTCTGGAAACCTAATTTTGTTTTAATAATTTGTGTTTTGGATTGGGTCACCTTCCAGCTAAAGTGCTTTCCCCACACCAGAGTTTCTGCTCTGTTTTCTCTCAATAGCACATCCCTCTTGAAGAGCAGATAAATTAAGGAAAATCCATGCACTTTTTTTTTTTAAGAAAAGAAAACCACATTCTTACCAAGAGTGAAGTTTCAGCTTTCTTTTTCATTAACTTTTCAATCACAGCTACTAATATAAAGATCAAAGAGTGGGGGGGGCTTCTAGTACATTAAAGAAACATCTCAAGACATTTGTAAATTTTAGAATCTCCTACTCAATTCTGATAAACACAGAATAAACATTTTTTTCAAACTTTTAGAAGAAAATCTATATCAGGTTCCTCAAATCAAACAGTATTTGAACATTGCCACATAATTTCCAAGTTAAAACTTTCCAATTGTAAGAGCACCTTTGTCAATTCCCCCAACCAGGTCTCCATTAAGCAAAGGATTAATGTAGTAAAGCCACACAATCCTGACTTGGGGCATCTCATCATGTTTAGCTCATTTTATCCCTTTCTGTCTTGCCTCTCCCACCCATCTCCATTTGAAATACCATAACAGGCTGTGTGGTCAGCTGGAAGATCTGCTTTCTCAGAGCCACCCTTACTCAGCAGACCCTACCTAGGTAAAAGGGCAAGTGATTCCATTGAAATGCTAAGCTCAGCCTGGCAGCGTGACACAAAGGGCCAGCTGGAAGCAAGTCAGTGGGGAAGGTTGGGAGAACTTGCTAGAAATAGAAATGTCTCCAGCAAAGGAAAGCAGCTGAATCCCAGTGCCCCAAACAGAAAATGAGCTTGAAATGTCTATTT
Source organism: Hydrochoerus hydrochaeris (assembly GCA_004027455.1). Taxonomy (NCBI): domain Eukaryota; kingdom Metazoa; phylum Chordata; class Mammalia; order Rodentia; family Hydrochaeridae; genus Hydrochoerus; species Hydrochoerus hydrochaeris. The sequence goes on from PVLA01001851.1 coordinate 102,252, forward strand.
AGCAGGCAGCCTTCTCCCCAGGTGGGTCGTGGGGGGCCGTGCCCAGGGATGGGATATCCTCCTCCACAGACTTGCGTGGTTCCCGTGGGTTTTTTCTCCGCCTTGGAATCCGGTAGAGGGAGGTTGGGGGGAGGGGCGGGCTGAGGCTCGACTGGAGCCTGAACAGGTCTTCCCAGTTGGGCTGTGACATCTGCATCTGGGGGCTGGGGCAGTTTATGGAAGAGTGTGTGGAAGACGCAGACTGTGGGCGTGTTCCTAGACGGGAGGTCCCCGCACGCGAACCTGGGGCGTGGCTGGGATGTGGGGAGCCAGGTGCGGCTTTCTTTTTAAAACAGCAACACTAACGCGGGGTGAGCTAGGCACAGGGGACCCTAATCATTTTTAAAAATGTGTTTATTCATCCCACAAGGCAGCGTGCAGATTTAGCTAATGAGTAAACACCACGCCCTACGGAAAAGCCAGTCCCCTTAACTACCCAAACTGAAGATAGCTCTCACAGACCTCCAACGAAACCCCAGGTTTCTCTTGCTTGTTAAGTAGAGACCTCTTGTAGTGAACAAAGGCTACTAAGACGTTACTAGAGGAAAAACAGAACACAATGTCTCAGAAATCTCGCAATCATTGTTTACATTAAGTGGAAATTTCGACTTAAGGTGGGCTCCATTTCACCTGTTCAGTTTCACACTGTCTAGCCCAAAGCAGGCACCCCAGCCTTTCTGCAGGTCCTGGGCTTCCTCAGGATTTCCGACACCAAATGCCGTCGGGGCAAACCCCCTGCTAACAACCTGCCTGCCTCTGTTTACTAAAGACCACAGCCGCCTCCGACCAGCGTTCACCACCAGACCAACGTTCACCACCAGCCGTGCGGCGGAACTAAGTCCTGGGGCGCTGCGACTCCTCCCGAGAGAAGACGCCCTGCAAGGAGGACCATCTACAGTGTTTTCCTTCTGGCACCATCCTTCTCCGAATGAGCTTAAGAGCACGACCTTTTCTCATTTTGAGCCAAAAAAAAAAAGGGTCAGCCCCCCACCCCGACCCCCATCGGAACTCGTGCCGGCGCCAAACCAGGCGCGCGCGCGCCAGAAAAAACGCAGCAAAGTAGTTTCCAGATCAGGTGAGGTTTTGTATACATTTCACTCATCCGCCTTTCTCCCCAGGGCTCGAAAAGGCGCGCCGAGGCACGCTGCCGGACTGCGGCTGTTTTGTGCTGGATCGCCAGGGTAGTTCCCCTCCTGGGGACAGATTCCAAACTTAGCCCTGCGGGGGCTGCCGAGCATGGCCGAGCCACGCGAGCAAGCGAGCTGCCTCCTCAGGGCTGCGGAAGCCGCCAGGCTCCCCTCCCCCCAGCACCCGCCAACCGGGCGCCGTCCGGATACCTTTTCCCCACACCCTTCCCGCGGCGCCTTGCTCCTGGGGACTCACAGTACGGCGCCCCAGTGGTACACGCGACCCCCACTCCAGCCTATTTCCCCGTTCCGCTTTACTTTTCCGCCCACGACCCACTGCGTAGACCTCTTCTTCCTCCTCCTAGCGCCTTGCGCAAACAGCCCAGAAACTTCCAGCCAAACTGCAGCCGGCCCCGCCGCCTTACCAGCTGCGTCAAAAGCGTGGCGATACCCCGACGTGGTCGAGTCCGCGCTGCCAACCCTGATGGCCCGTAGGGGCACCCCCCAAAGCCTCTGTACCTCTGCTCCCTGCCCTTTTAAGGACCAGCGATTCGCCGGTAGAAACCCGCCCGCCGGAAGAGGTTAGCTGTGCGGCGCAGGGACAGGTGCGCACGCTCTTTTCTGCTCTGTGGCCCCTGAGTCCCTGAAAGGTGGGCAGCGGTGGCTAAGATTGGTGCACTGCAGCCGAGGGCCCCTGCGCCGAGGGGCCCCGGCTCTAAAACAGCAGCGCGGTGACCTGGGTTCCAGGCTCCGGGCCGCTGGGCGCGGTGCGCGCCTGCTTCCCTCCGGAACCGGCAGTCTCCGGAGCTCTCGCCCAATCCCATTCTGGTTACTTTCCCCACATTACAACAGTGTCGCTCCTGCGCGGCTGCTCTGGAACAGAGAAAGTTGGCGCGCGCACCTCCAAACCACATTTCAGGCGCTCGCCCAAACCAACTTGTTTGAGACTAACCTTTCCAGACGGAGGGGGAGAAACATATAAAACAAGTGACTTACCATTGCCGTTTGGGTGTGCAGCTCAAAGTTCGAGGCGCGCACAGGATTCAGTCCCTTGGCCAAGGGCACCGGCTCGGAGACCGCAGGTTGTCTCCAGTGAGGCGCAAGGAGCGCCTCACCGTCAGACAAGCCTTTGGCCGTCCGGGGCGCCCTGGGAAGATTTGGGGAGCCTTCGTTCTGGGCTATCTGAGCGCCCTCCCTTCCCACCTTGCTTCTTGCTGGGCTTTTCCTTCTCCCACCCGTCCTCCCACAACGTCCACGCTGCCCCAAGGGTTCCTTCCGTTTACCTGTGGGTAACTCAACTAACCTGAATCAAAGAAAACGAGGAGAATCTGGACGGCGTCCTCCATCAGTGACGCCGGATGGGGATGGGCCCCCTTTTGGAAGGGGACTCCGGGGATCTGTCGCGGCGGGCGGGCTTTTTTGGCTTGCAGCGGCGCGGCTTTTTCTCCTTGGGCTCCTCGGACTCTTCGGGGTCCCTCGGATCCTTCTCCTCGGGCTCCTCCCCCTCGCTGGAGCTGTAGAGCTCCTGAGTGGTGGGCTGCGCGAGGCTCGAGGAGGCGTCGGGGTTTTGCAACTTCAGAGCGTGCAGACGCTGGGTGAGAGATTGGTTGAAGCTGGAGCCCTTGGGCGCCTGGGGGCCGCGGTCGTCTTCCGGCTCGGTCTCAGGCTCAGTGGCAGGGGCCGTCTCGGGCTCGGGCTCGAAGTCGGTCTCGGACTCGATTTCGGACTCGGTCTCCGTCTCGGTCTCGGTCTCGTAATCAAACTCTTCCTCGTACTCCAGGCACTCAGGAAGGGACTGGTCGGGGTCCCCCTCCTCGTGCTCGTGGTCAGATTCGGATTCAGGGGATTCAGGGAATATGGGGGCACTGGAGCGATGGTGGGCGTTAAGGAAGCTCCGGCGCTGCCCAGCAGCCGCGCGCTGCTGGGCACGGGCGTTGGAGGTGGCAAGGGCGCGGAGGAGCGCAATAGAACAGGAGAGCCAGAGGAGTGCGGTGGCTGCCCGGCGGCCTATCGGCGGGCACAGATCGTTGTAATTATGGCGAGCTCGGCGCCACTGGTGAGCCCGGGACCTCCGATCCATCCTCTAGGCACGCACCGAGAAGCCTACCCACCCTCTGGCTCTGCAGAGGGGCTCCAAGGCGCATTGGCCGCTGGAGCCGGAAAAGGTGCCCCTTCTTAGGGGAAGAGCTGGGTCCAGAGGTCCCAGTCCCACCACTTGGTACCAAGAAAAAAAAGGAAGCACCTACCTTTCCGACCACTCAAGAACTTTCTAAAGCTCCGGCGCCTCTGCTTGCCTCTCCAACACCAAGATTAATAAATAAATTAAAAAGGGATGGGAAAGGGGGAGAATGGTCTATCTCCTCCGGGGCTCCTCTCGCTAAGTCTTAGACTCAGCAGTCTAAGACTCGGAGAGGTGCCTCCCGCTGGTCCTCTCGCCTGGGAGAGGAAAGAGGAGACTGAGGCGGGGAACGATGGGGCGGTGAGGTCCTGCGAAGTTGCGCGCCCGGACTTCTGCCGGGCATGTGCAGTAGAAAGGTGGGGGCCACTTCCCCGCGAGCTGAGCAGTGGCGCGGAGTCGGTGGCGAAGACCCTGGTGGGCCGGCAGGTGGCAGGAGGGAACCTTGTTTGGAAGGATTTGGGCAAAATCTTGGGGAGGGGGGTACGGCGCTGGCGCTGGCGTGTGCCAACGAATGAGCAAAAGAGCTCTAGCCACAGGTAGGTTAGCTTGGGTAGCTGGAGCGGATTCCTCCGTGGAGTCGGACCCCTCCCCAAATTCTACTGGGTGAAATGAACTTAGCTCTGGAGCAGCTATAAACCGGATTGCAAAATTGCAAATATTCAGGGGAATAAGGGTCTCTAGATGAGTATTAATGACCCAGCCCAGGGCATTTTCTAGGGGCTTAACAGTTTAAGGGTGGTAGCCTTAAGCAGTCATTAATCATGAAACCACCTTTGGCAGATTTGTTACAGTGACTGTAATTAGAGGAGCTTCCAAAAAATGTCTGACCTATGTAGTCTTGACTGGCTAGTTAGCTCATGGACAAACAAGCCTGTTTTTAAAGAAAGGACCCCACAGTTCTGGAGGTAATAGTCTTCAAGTCTGCCAACCCATGGGTGGCTCCTGCTGAGAAGGTGTGTGGAAGACCGAGTTGAGCCGGGGACAGAGAAGACTTTGCTGCACCATTCTGGATCAGTCTGAGCAACTGCTTCTCTCTCGGGGAGGAGAGTGGCCGGCTGTCTCCGAGTCTTCACCGGATACACTTAGAGCTACTTCTTAGGTAAGTTTTCAACAGAGGTAATTGGGCAAATACTCATTGAGTGCCTAGCACATGTCAAGCTCTATTCTAGGTGCTGAAAGCAGAATACTGGAGGAAAAAGTCTTGCATTGAGGAAAGGGTATTGACAGTTGAATTTGTTAATAGGAACAGGGAATCCTTCAGAATGCCTCCTTACCCCTGTTTTTTGTGAGGTTTTTTTCCTTTTTTTTTTCTTTTCTTGTTTTTTGTTTTTGGTGGGGGGCAGTACTAGGGATTGAACCCAGGGCCTTGTACATCCCATATAAATGCTCTACCATTAAGCTACATTCCCAGTCTTTCCCATTGTTTAATCCAGCTTGAATTTTACATGAGAAAACAGATCTGCCAGAGCATCAGAGCTAGGGGGCGGCCAGATACCACTGGATTGTAGTGTTGAATTCTGAAGTCTGAAGAATTGGAAATAAACTAGTCCCACTCTTTCTCAGCTGTGGAAGGTCAGATGGGGTGTGATGGGGGGGTGCACTGCACTGGGAAAGCTCTGGAATTTCATCTGTAATATGATGGCTTCTTTTGGGGTGTGCATACCTTTGGTCTGGTTCTCCCTGTTAAATATGGAGTGCCCCTTTTACTGTAGTGAGAGATTAAAAGTGATAAAGCTCAGAGCAAAGCCAACTTCCTGGAGTCCGTGAAGTGTCACCAAGGTTGCTGCAGCTGGGATGCATGTCACCAGTTGGCTGTTTTCTCCTTGAGAGTCAGTATGGGAAAACTCCAAGAAGAGGAGCTAATTCTCTGCTTTCCCTTTTGAACTGATCCACCAACGTTCCCATCCCTTTCTGTTGGCTGAGTAGTCATGCTCCAAAGCCGTTCATTCCTTGTTACCTGCGCTCTTGATACCAGGCCTCCATGACAGCTGACAAATATAAAGTCAAGATGTTAGTGAGATTCCAGCTCCTGCTTCTGATGGGTGCTGGCTTTGATTCTGCCTCTTGGCTGTGTCTGCATTGTACTTCCTATTCTAGGAGTTAAGTTTGTAGCATTAAAATACTGATTGATAAAGAGGAGTTGATTTGGCTAGCCCCACAAAAGGACAGAGGTCTATATTCCAGTTACGTTCCACTGTGCACTCTCCAGAGAAACTGAAGGGTTTCTGTTGTCACTAGCACTGCCATGGCTCTAATTATAATGGGTACCTTGTTATGGGACACCAGACAGGGGCATTTGGAGCTCTATATCTCACATCCTGGTCTTTGCAACTCAGTCTTGACTAACAGAGATATTTCATGTTCATGTTGACCTGCCTGCTTATTTGTTTCAATTAGAACAGCTCCACCAACAGTGTACAGAGGCTAAAAAATATTGGTCAAGCTGATTTCAGGGCATATTAAAGAAAAAAATCAGGAATATATGGGTGCTGGTAAATACCCTTTCAGTGGAAACTAATGCCAGCTATCAGCAGTGAGGTAGATTATGATTCTTTAGTGTACATAGGAAAGAACTTCATTTTTCAGATGGAGTGCTTTATGCCTATAATGGAGATGGCAGCTCACAGTTGATTCACTAATATAGATACACTGAGATTGCCTGCATTATTAAAAAATATGCATTACATAATATGTATTTTTGGACTAGATTCTACATTAGCAATGCACTTTCTTTGAAAGATGCATTTTAATCAGCAGATGAACATTGAACAAAACACTGAATTTTTGAGCCCTCGTCATGTATAGGTGCAAACACATTTCAGTGTATGTTCAGCACAGGCTCTAGGAGGAGCAGGGGACCGCACTGAAATACGGTTCCATCTACACTTAGTGCTGAGGTTGAGCAAATGACTCTGTGCAGCAAATGCTCTTTAAAATGCATTACGTGTATGACTTTAAAAAGTGCTTGCTGCAGAGTGAATTTCAAAAAGGGCCAAGTGGGTGATGAACGACCTCAGTTGTTACCACAGTAAGGAACAAGGGGCTCTCTCTCTGTCTGCCGTGAATAAAGGATAGCCATATATTACCTTCAGGGCTTTGCCAGAGGGGGGCTCCTAAGCCAGATGGTCAGGAAGGTGCAGCTTACAGTAGCAAACACTAAGGTTTTTATTTGCATGAACTGTTAAGAATATTGTCTTTAGTCCCTTAAAAGATTGTCACATGGAAGAGGCTATAAGAGTTACTTTATATGACTCCAGAAGGGAGAAATTAAACCAATGGGTGGCATTTGTTGATAGCCTTCAGTTGAGCCCAAGGAGGAATATTCTACCAGTCAGGGCTCTGAAGTAGGATAGCCCTTCAGAGGGTTGTTGACACTTTGTCAGAAGCAGTGTTATGTCAAAGGACATATTGGAGATGTTTGCCATGGTCCTCCTGAGCTGGATAGAGTTGAAACTTCAGACAACACTGTCTTCTTCAGCTCAGATCTGATTTTCGTGAAGGTATCCAGGGGCCGAAAGAGAAGGGCTGGGGGCTGACTGACAGTTTTCAACTGTTTGGAAATGCAAGGAGTGAAAATTAAATGAATAAATACAAACAACTGCAAGGAGCTCAGTGATAGGAAGGAATATCTGGGTGGCAGTTTCAAGACACAGGAAAACAGGTGATATGATGGACTTAGTGGCCCAGTGTGGAGCTTTTGTCACTCAGTAGGGCTCTGAGGCTCTTTGCTCCACGAGTCACTTGTTGGAGCAAAGACATCAGTGAAGTCCATCTATTAATTACATCGGTCCTCTTTGCCTCCCCTCCTGGAGCTGTCTCAGAAATTACAAATGAAATTGGCTATTTAGCAATCATGAGTTGAGTCACTTCTATGACCAAGGCACTATTCCTGGCATTGTGGGAAGAACGAAGTCATTGAAGATGAGCAATTCCTACCATCCAGCAATATGTGTATCAAGTGAAATGCCCCCAATATTGAAAGCAAGTTGCCAACAGGTACAGAAGAGTAAATTTCACCCCAGATAGGTAAACAAGGGAGGGAAGTTGAATAATATGATTAGAATCAAAGGTACAGTTTGGTGGTTTTCTAAAAGAGGTAGTTTTTTTTTTTTTTTAAAACCTGGTCTAACTTTGAAATACCTTTGAATTTTAGAAGCCCATGAGAAAATGTTCAAATGAGAAGGGGAACAAGTAGGGGGAGGAGGAAGAAGGGACAAGAAGAAAAAAAGAATGGAAGGAAAAAATGGAAACAAAACTTCTGTAAATAAAGGGGGAAGGGGGCTGAAGGGAGGGGAGGGGAATGGGGAAAAAAGAAGCAAGACATGTCATGTGCAGGTGCAAATCCCCTGTGATGAATGTGCTCACTATGTATATCTAAAATGTACCAATAAAAAGTAAGACTCCTTTATTGTTGGAAAATAAAAAAAAGCCCATGAGACAGTTGCCTACTATCCACCTGTCCCCTTGTGCAGTTCACTCTGGGAGAAAGACATGAGTCCAGTGAGTCTTCAGAAGCTCTTTAGGCTATTGTCATAGGCCTGGTAGACACCAGCACGTTTTCCAAGATGAGACTCAAGATAAAGCGTTGCTTCTGCTCTGCCCATTGAGTGGGTGTAATCACTCTTGAACATGCTTTTGGACAGTCATTGGGAAGGGTTATTTTTGGAGATGGAAAGGTTTTGATACTTCTCTTTGGATGGAAATGAATTCAGAGACTTTGAAGTACTCCCACCCCTCACTGTGGCAATCAGCGAGACAGACTCAACCCCACTGAGAATTTGGCGTCCCTCCACTGCCCGCCTGTTCCCCAAGAGTACTGGGTACAATACAAGAACACTGGGCTCATCTCTAGGGTACTATTTTCCTGTGACTCAAACTACAGTGATCTCAGTTGGTTCTCACCAGTAGAAATGGTGAAAACCCCGAGTTTCTGATTAGAGGGGAATGCAAGCTCAAGCTAAAAGCAAACAGTAAGGGGAAATCATCTTTTTGACATGGCTGGGTTCTGGCTAGGCAACTGTTGGGATTCTAATACTGTGTTTTCATTTCGAAAGGCAAGTAGGGTGAGAATTGAACCATGTTCCTGTGTGCAGAGATGGTGGCCTCAGTTATTCCTGTCCCTTGGTTTGTGCTGTATGTGAGTTCTCCCCCTGAAGACACACCTATTTCCTTTCCTCCTGCCTGCTACGGGAGGAACAACCTGCAGATTCCTAAGGCACAAAGAAGTGTGTGGAAGCTCCCATAGAGAAGGTACAGCTTTGGCATATAGGTCCTTTTTAGATATGGTACTTCCCTTCTGTGCTTTGGGCCTGGAACTTAGCCTTCATGTGGTCATCGGCTCAACTCCTGACCTCTGACCACTTACCTTGCTTTGGGTTGTAGAAGGCAGGACTGGGTTCTGTTTGTCTGCCTAGCGCTGACTTAGCTTGTCTGGCTCTTCCATGGCTGGCTGAGATATCACATGTAAAGATGTCCGCAGCCCAGGTGATTCTGACCACAGATGTCTATCTGCCCTGCGTAGCATCTCCTGTCCAGAGCTGGTGGGCTGTGGATGAAAAAACATTGCCAGTTGCCACGAATACCTGTTAGGAATGTCCTGGGCTTATGGCTTTGTCTTTTGCCCAGCTCTCCTGGCCATCTCACCTTCCCCCAGCCTCCTCTGCAGGAACAGAAGCAGAGAGCCTTGAGCTGTTTTCGTCTCCGCTCTGGAGGATCTGACTCACCCTTCAGACCTGGGGGAGGGAGGAAGTTTCGAGCAGAGAGGGGAGAAGCCCTTAGTGGTGTCGTGGTCAGGCACACTCTCATAGAATCCTTTCAGCTCAAGCTCTTCAAACTATGATTAGGCCAATTTTACATGTCTAGTCACAGAGGCTCTGGTAGATTGGGACTATTTCTATATGTGCAGAGTGAAGTGGAGAATTGAGGCAATTATCTTCAGGCAAATGAATCTGGGCTCTGTAATCAGTCCATCCTGATAACTGGAGGAAATCGGCCTTATTCACTGTGGCTTTGCTTTGAGTTAGAGGATTCTAAGGTATTTGTTTGTTATTTTTGCTTGGCTTTGTGTTTCCAAAAGGCCATCTGGTGAGTATCCAGTCTTGCTCTGAGCAGGTAGGTGTCAGGACTATGTGGCTCCTGTTGGTCTACAAACACTGCCACTCAGTCAAGTGTGTGAACAATTGATGTCAATCGGTTTCTAATCAGAGCAGGTCCACAGCAGGGTGCTTTCCTTCCAGTGGACACTTCTACCTTTTCTCTTTACCCCTTCTCTCCATGTGCATCAGAAAGATGATTCCTGACAGGGTCCAGGAGTGGCATATACTGCATGCATGCACTAAAACTTGGAGAACTGAAGCACAGATCTCAGATTAAGGCATGACAACACACTATAGGTCACTATGACTTTAGGGCCCTTTCACCCCAACCATTGTTTTGACTAAAAATCATCATACATTGGAAGCCTTTCCTTTTGTTGGTTTCGACATTTTCTCATAAAACTCACTTCCTTCTCAGCTCTTCTTCACCCGTGAAGGAGGACGGGAGAGCGAGCTTTGTCTTTGTTTCCGAGTCATAGAGGTCTGTTTGGGTTTGAGTCACGTGGGGGCTCCCAGTCAGAGTCCTCCATCCTTGAGCAATCATCAGTGTGTTTAGGGAGCCATGGCGTAGCAGCGTGACTTCTGAGTGCAGCCTCCTGGGTGCTGGGTGGGGGTGGTCCAGGCACCCTGGCACAGGGTGCCAGACAGAGGAGGCGCCCGCCCCGCACAGCCTCCCTCCCTCCCTGCACACTCAGCACTCGTAATTAGAGAACAGTACGGATTTAATTAACTGCCACAGTGTGCTTTTGACTGTAAGTGCACTAGGAATTAAAGGCTTGAGCTGGACCTTGGAAAATATATAGGAGCCAGGAAGATTTTTTTTTTTCTTTTACTGTCAAGAAATCTTCATCTTGTCTCTTAAAATTTCTGATATTGTGCAATTAGTTTTTTTTAAAAAAAATCCTTTTTGCCCACAATGCAGATAAGAGGGCTTTGAAAGACATTTCTGTGTCCTTGGAGTATCGTGGCTTTGTGCGGGTTTGTGCTTTTTGTATTTAAAGCTGGTTTATTTCTGCTCAGTTTGTTAAATTGGGACATCTTTCCCTAGTGTTTTACTTACTGTGGTTGGTTTACAGCCTTAGTAATCATTGTTTTATATTAAGGTTTAAGATCTGCTGGGGCAAGTACCTTGTTTCTGCATAGTTTCTCAAGAGAGCTCTGATACTTTTGTCCATTTATTCTTCTTTATGAATTTAGAACCATTTTTTATCAAGTTCTGTAATGGCCTTGGTGATATCCTGAATTCAGCCTGTAAATTAAATTGGGAAATATTGTTGTCTTTTCTGCATTTAGTCTCAAGTCCTCATTTATCCAGGCCTCTGTTCCTCGCATTAGAAGGTGTCTGTTTTCTGGCCAGATGTTGCGCAGCACTCCGGGAGACGGAAGGAGAAGGGCTGGTTGTAAGCTTGGGCAGCAATAAGGAGTTCACGAGAACCTGGTGGGGGAAAAAAATTCAAAAGGACCGGGGGTGTAGCTCAGTGCAAGGCCCTGGCTCAGTACCCACACTTCCAAAAAGAAAAAAATAAAATAAAGGATCTGTATTTTCTTTATATAATTTCAGTGTATTTTGCTGTGTGAATAAATATGTCACATATTCTGAGTATTTGATACTCTTGTTGCATTGTGAATGGGCTTTTTTTCTCCACTAGAGTTTTAGGCTATTCCACATTTATGGAATTATATAGATTTTTTAAAATTGTTCTCACTCTGCTGCTTCTAGAGTTGGTCAGTGGACAAGGCAGCCAGTGGCCACCCCAGGGCATGCTGGGCAGTTTCCTGGAGGGTGCAGAGTGATCCCTCCATAAGGAAGAGCCAAGCAAGGGGCCCCATGTGTCGGCCTGCGATGCAGTGTGCAAAAGGCAGGTGCCACACATCTTTCACCAAGCCTGACTTGCTCAGAGAAGGAACTTGATGTTATAAATTTTTTTTGTTTTCTTTTGTTTTGTTTTCATTTTGTTTGTTTTTGAGACAGGGTCTTGATAATGTAGTTCAGGATGGCCTTGAACACACTGTGTAGCCCAGGCTGATCTCTGACTCAGGCAGTCCTGCCTCAGTCTCCTACATGCTGGAATTACAGGGATGTGTCACCACACCCAGCTGCAACTCAATTTTTGAGGTTATTTTTTAGGATTTTGATAGAAATTTCTTTTTTAAAGGACTATAGATAGTATTTATAGTTTTTAAAAAAGATTTTTAGAGGTTTTAAAAAAATAAGTAAGAATGCTCAGCTCCCCTCCCCACAAGTTAAACTTTGTACCCCAAGCCAAAAGAAAACAGAACTTAGAAGCTGTTTTATATGTTTGTCTGGTGTGAGTGTGTGTGTGTGTGTGTGTGTGTGTGTGTGTGTGTGTGTGTCTGGTACTAGGGATTGAACCCAAAACCTTCACACTGAGCTTATATCAAATCCTTTTTGTTTTTTTCTTTTTGACACAGGGTCTTGTTACCCAGGCTAGGTTCAAACTTGAGATTCTCCTCCCTCAGCCTCCCGGAGTGCTGGGCTTGCAGGCATGCACCACCATACCGTATAGCAGGATTTGTGTGTGTGTGATGTAGCAGATTAAAAAGACAATTTTCAGCCCCGTGATAGCACCACACATTTCTTTTGGAATGTCGGCATTGTCAGAAATCTCAAAATCTAGTCTAATTCAGTGTTGCCTTAGGTTTTGCAGTTTTGATATTTAGCAAATAAGGGCTTTTTAAATTTAAGAATTTCTATCGTATTCTTTTGAATTCTTCTAGTTAATCATGTTATTTCATTAGATTGATTTTTAAAACTTATTTCTTTCAATTTTCTCTAATTTCTGCATCCTTCACTTGCAACT